>CM053597.1:145725101-145757549 GCA_028646575.1 Pseudocheirus occidentalis | reverse complement strand
ATACAAATGGATATATATGTATACTTACACATATGTCTATATAGGAGGCTATATATGCATATGAATACATATCTGAGCATAGTGTATATGGGTATATAGAGGGCATATGATGAATTGAATACGAAGAGATGATACTTTAAAAGGCAAATTCTGAGGTGGGAGAGGACTAGAATGAGAGAAGACAGGGAGAGACAAAATGAGGTTAATCATCCCATATAGAAGAGGCAAGGGATAACTGTTACAACTTTACCTTCAGTTGCTCTCATTGAATTTGGCTTAGGGAAGTAATGGCATAAACTCTAAACTGGGCATCATGCCACACAAGAGAGTAGGGGGCATGGGGATGAAAAGCAGGGTGACGGAGGGGAGGGCAGGGTCTGGGGGAGGGATGTTGGATGATCACACTTCAATAAAGGGACAGGGACAGGGACAGGGTAGAGAATAGAACAAGGGGGGAGAGATAGGAAGGAGGGGCATATGATCACTGTCACAATATGTCCACTATGAAGATGTCCTGTATAATCACACCTACACAGCCTGTATTGAATTGCTTGTCCTTCCAGTGGGGGTGGGTGATAAGGGAGGAACAGAAAGAATCTAGAATTTAAAGCTCTGCAATACCTGCAACTAGGAATCAAGATATACAAGGTCTGGGGTAGGGAGACCCTGACCTACCAGAAAGTTAGAGAGCAGACCAGGGGAGGGTCTCTACAGTGGGATTGCTGTTTGGGGGTTGGGGTAGGGGAAAGATGGAGAGAAATTTTGTAATTCAAAAGTCTCATGAAAATGAATGATGTAAACAAGAAAACAAATAAAATTTATTACAAAAAAAAAGAGGCAATCATGGACTTTTCAGTGGCCTGGTTTTCAGTGGACCTGGTTTCCCCCCATGTCTCTTGATTCACAGTTGTTATTATTTGTTTTTTTCCCAACCCTAGAAACAGCTAAGAGTAGACTCCCCATATTCTCTTTCTCCTTGAGAACTGAGATTTTTTTTTCTTGCTCCTAGCCAAGAACCCTTTTTACCTTGAGCATTCTTTTGTTCATTTTAATCTGTATAAATTCATTGATGTCTGTTTACAGTTTACTTTGATAAAGAAGTGTGCTATTTGTAACTGTCTTTTGTGAAGCCAGTATTTGGTGGAAAGAGTTAAGCTGATGACAGTAAACTACTTATTTCTCTCCCCTTAAGAGCCTTTTATTCCGAATCCTTTAGCATACCTATAAATCATTAATATTTGAGGAAGGGTAGTATAATTCTAGGCCAGTACCCACCTTGGACAATGATGGACATCTCAGTCTCCCTTTGAGAGAAGTATGTGAAAGCCAAATCAAATATCTATATATGCCACACATGAGTGCAGCCACCTTTATATCACAAGGCACATCCACATATATCTATCTTAGACGTGGATCATATGCTCTAAGAGGTTTTATTAATCCTATTCCTTCTTTTTGGCCTCCAAGAAATGCTATTTTTTGTATTTGGTTTATGGTAATTATTACTGTTGTTAAAATGATGAGTCTTAAGTCTATTAAATAGTCTAGTGAGTCCCCTCTTAAAATGTAAGTTTGCAGAAAGCAAGATAACTTCTTAGTGGGGTTTTTGCCTGTGAAATGAGATAAAGACCTTTGAGAATAGAACACAGAATAGGTCCCCTGCTGCTTCTCCACCAGTCTTGACTTTTGATCAGCTAAACAAATGGATGTTTAAGGTTCTGGTTTGTGGTGTGACAATCCAGATGGCTAATGGACAGAGGCTAGAAAGACCCACCTTTTGGGGGGAAGGTACAAGTACTAAACACTAGGAAGAATATGAGAAAGATGTCAGCAGGTACTTGTAAAAAGTTCAGTTATATGTGCAGCAGTTGTGAGGAGCACCAATAGAGGTTAGGAGAGTAGGAATGTCAGTGTCAGGGAAACTTGGCAATAGGTGGTCTACATCAATGTGGTCTGGCAATGGAATGTAAGAATTCTGGGAAGCAGGCCATAGATAGACGGGCAAGTTTCTGGGTCCCAGTAAGACTGGTAAAAATGAGGAAGACCATAGTACCAGCCTAAATGGAGTATGAAGACAAGAATAAATATAAAATAAATGAAAATAATGCTAAAAGGTTTCCACAGTCTGACTAATTATAATGATCAATCTCAAACCCAGAGAACAAAGGATAAAACACAGTTCCCTCCTCTTAGTAGAGAGAGAGGTGGGAGTTAATGAGCCCAGAGGGTGATATATGCTGTCATGTCTGGTCATAATGGTGGGTTCTACTTTTGGTTTTTCTTTATTGCAAGGGAGGAGGGTTCAATGGCAGGGGTGTGTGGAGGAATGGATTGTGAAGGGACTGGTGACAGGTGTAAAAACAAAAGGCATCAATAAAGCAACAACGAAAAAAATTGGAACACAGAGAAATCACTTTTCATTCTGTTTTAGCTATTCTCCCATTGCTGAAGAAAAGTCTCATTTTCTCTGTCCCTTAGGCTCTGGCAGCAGCTTTCCCTTCATAAGGATCAGATTGCCCCCTGCCCACTCCCCCCTTTCGGTAAAGGTGGTAGTAAGTTTTCCCAGGATTTTCTCTTCTTCAGATAAGGAAGTAACCACAGTAGGAACCGCCAGTCAGGAAGAAAGCAGCGTGCCAGCAGGTGCCTTGAATTGTGTCAGTGAGGTGAATGTGATTGATGGAGCAGTATTTGCAGTTGCCAAGATTTCTCCTAAAAAGCCAATGGCTGAAGCATGAGAAAGCAAAGTGCATGTCAGTCCAGTCCCCTCTGAAAGCTGGTGGAGTCTCCTCTCAGGCACCTTAATAACCATACAGGAAGACCCTGAGCTTTGGAACAAATCCTTTCAGTGGGATTCTACAAACTACTGAAGACTTCCATGCAAATTGGGTTCTCTATGTGGGTGCCATTTTAAATGTTAGGGTTTATCTGATTAGACGGACTTCCAATGCACTCATTTTGCAGATTAGTCAACAGGTCCAATGACAAATGATAGATAGATTTTTTTTAAAAACTAAGTCATTTATGTTGGTAGGAGGAAGAAATTTGATATCTTGATGGGTAGGAGGTATTGTATTGTTGATTTGGTTTTTTTATTTTTTGAGAATTTTTCTTTCTTTCTGGTTTCACACTGCCTGCACAGTGGCTTAGGAGGTCTAAGTTTGTGCCAATCTCAGGCTCATTCCATCTCTTTCTCTCCATTTCAAGGACTCTTGCCTTATAGGTGCTGAGTTTCCTTCTGCTCCAAATTTCCACCATTTTCCTATAGTATAAATCATCCTCATATGGTCAAAGTTCATCCTGGTGCCCAGATCAAGGGCAACCATCTGTACTAATTCAGAAATTCAGCTTTTATTTCACCTGCTTTGGGGTGAATTACCTATTATTGTTTTATGACTAATTCACGTCTCCAAAACTTCATGCCAATAAAAATGGAAAATGTTCTATTATAACCCTCCTTTCCCCACAACAACTAGGTATGGGACAGCATACAAAGATGGACACTTTTTTGAGGCAATTGGAGTTAAGTGACTCACCCAGGGTCACACAGTGAGTCTTTGAAGCCAGATTTCAACTCAGGTCCTCATGACTGCAGGGCTGGTGCTCTATCCGCTACAGCTACCTAGCTGCCCCCAAGGTGGAGATTTTCATATAGGGAATGAAACAGTGACACAATTATTGAATCTGAAGTCTAGGGTTTTCATAAGAATTCATAGAAGGTGAGAGCTAGAAAAGATGTAGCCCAACAACTTCGTTTTACAGATTTGGAAACAGAGGACCTAGGGAATTAGGTGACTTATTTAGTCACATAGATGGTAAGAGACTGAATTATGACTTAAATTCAGACTTCTTGATGCTAACTTTTTGGATTTAGTCACAAGGAACAGGAAAGAAAGTAGCTTCTTGGTTAAATGTTCAGAATAGGGGCAGCTGTAAGAATGAATTGATGTTGATGCAAAGTCACCTAAGCTCTAGATTCATAGATCCTTCTGTCTCAGACTAGATGACCTCTAAGCTGCTTCTCAATTTAACACTATGATTAAGTTATGTATAAGGTGTTTTATAGAATTATTTGTTATGGAAGACTTAGGTATTAATGGACATAAGTGATTGAGATTAGTGTTATTGTCTATGGGCCCAATCAATACTCTCAAAAGGATTTATATTATGGTGGCATTTGAAAGTTAGCATGAACTTTTCAAAGTGGATACTAAAATAGCAGTTGTTTGAGAATAGAGAAGTGGAGAGTTGAGGTGTGCTCAACAAAAACACTATCCATGACATACCCCAGATTTCAACTCTCCTAGGTAGTGAGTAAGAATAGGCCATAGAATGATTCCATGTGTATCTGTGGGTTTTCCAGATCCACTTAGCAATAGCAATGACAGAAGTATTCCACCGAAGTATTCCATCAAAACAAAGACCAAAGTCGCATGCTTTTTGACCAACTGTCCTTAAATAGGCGCTGAGCATACTTGGAAAATTGTCAACTATTAGTTACCAGTGAATATGTGAACAGCTAAAGATGTTTAAATAGATTTTAGTTAGGTTAAATAAATATTTCAAAATCAGAATTCCATGTTCTTTGGTAATGATTTAATGAAAAGAGCCTATACTCTGAGTTTGGGGACAGATATTAGTTTCAACTCTGTCATTTACTCACTCCCTGTGTGACTTCAGATGAATCGCTTCTCCTGTTAGAATTTCAGCTTTTCAGAATGATTTCAGAAAAACTTGAAAAGATTTACATGAACTGATGCAAAATGAAGTGACCAGAACTAGGAGAGTGTTATACACAGTAACAACAATATTGCATGGTGAAGAATTGTGAATGACTTAGCTATTCTCAGCAATTCAAGACAGTCCCAAAGGACTAATGATGATGTATGCTATCTGCAAAGAAAGAATTGATATTGTTTGAATACAGACTGATGCATGCTACTTTTCACTTTCTTTCATTCTTTTTCTTTTATTCAAATCTTCTTTTATAAAATGACTAATATGGAAATGTTTTATATGCATGTATATAACCTATATCTGATTGCTTACTGTCTCAGGGAGAGGGGAGAGGAGGGAGAAGGAATAGAGTTTGGAACTCAAAACTTAAAAAACAATGACAAATGTTTAAAATGGTTTTAACAGGGGAAATTTTAATTGGGGAAATTTTCATATATGTATGCATATGTATACATACATAAACACACATATATGTGCTAGGCAGCACAGTGAATAGAGCACCAGCCCTGGAGTCAGGAGGACCTGAATTCAAATCGGGCTTTACATACTTAACACAAAACTAGCCTTGTGACCTTGGGCAAGTCACTTGACCCCAATTGCCCTACCTTCCCCCCTCCAAAAAGCACACCCATACACACACACACACACACACACACACACACACACACACACACACACACACACACACAAAGAATTTCAGCTTCTTAGTTTGCCTGAAGTATGACTTTGGTTCTGTACAGAAAATGAGGGACTAGTTGACCTTATAGGTAACTTCCTGTTCTAAAATTCTGATGGCCTTCTTTGACCTCCCATTGTATATTTAGTATAACATAGCCAGTTTATACATACCTGACTGCAATTTCCTAAGTCTTAATCCTCTTTAAAGCCCAAACAAGCATTTGAAGCCCCTCTGTGCATTCTTCCCTATAGCTCTAACCCAAGGATTTTTCCTTCTTTTTACCTTCCACAGTATTTGCTACTCATACTCCAGCTAGATCACAAGCTGTTTGAGACAGAAACCATGTCTTTTATTCTCAGCTCCTAGGATCATAGGATCACTAGAACATAGGCATAGAGATGTAATGGACCTCAGAGGTCAACTAGTGCAACCCTCTTACTCTACAAGTAAGGAAACTGAGATCCAGAGAAGTTCAGCAGATTGGATATATTTCAAAATAAAACTAAGGGGTGAAAGAGGAATGCACTGGGAGAAAAGAAAAGGTATAATGGGTTAAATGATCTCACATAAAAGAGGCAAATGCCCCATCTGCTGCCCTCTTTGCCTCCGCTCTCTAGGTGGTAAGATGTGACTCCAGTGAGGTATGAGGAAGGACTAGATTCTGCTCCTCTCCAGGGTATTGACAATCTTACCCATATGGCAGTTGGTGCCAGGATTTTCAAGTAGGTAAACGTGTACTTGGATCCCTGGAAGTTCCCTTCCTCCTTGATGTACATCACAGCTCTAGCAAGTCAGAGATATTCTCTCATTAAGGCTTTACCACAGCTCTTTTCATGTTCTCCACATGAAGAGACTTGCCTTACCCAATCTACTTACTATATAGATAGTAAGAAACAGATCTGGGATTTTAATTTGAGTCCTGTGAGAGCCAAGGCCCTGTGATTCTAAGTGCAGCCCTGTTTCCACTGTCACACTTAGAACTTAATAAGTTATGAATAAATGTTCATTGATGATTATGATGAGGGCATTTGCAAAACAAAAGTGATGATCTTTGCGGCAGGGGATTTGGTCTTTTTGGCAGCTCCCTCTACAGCAGTGTCCTTGTATGTACACTTGCTATCAACCACCTCAGTGTATGGGGGTGAGCAGGGGGATGGTTGCCAGGAAAGGGGATGTGATAGCAATGTCTCATTTCTATTTAAAGACTCAGCTTTAATTAGACAGAGGACAGAAGGGATATGGACCAAAAACGAGGTGCACCAAAGATTGAAGATAAGAAATGATTGAAACAAAAGGTCAGGAAGAGTCCAGAATACCCACATTAATGAAACTAATGGTCAATTCTCTTCAATATTGTTTCATATTTTTTCCCATTCCTTTCTAACACACTGAACTGAAAATCATATTATAACTATTTGTGTGCTTCTTTTGTCCTGTTACTAACTTGAAATGTCCTGGAGGGAGGGCAAGAAATGTTTTTGTTCATTTATGTCTTATTCATCTTATTTAATGGGAGGTATTATCTTCATGTACTCCACAGGAATTTTCAAAAAGGGCCTTGAACATACTGGGCCCTCAGTTTTGTGGTTCTTGTAGTATAATCGAAAATAACAATCAGAAACAGAGTCCTTTTTAAACTTGATTTTACTTTTCTAATATATTTCAAATGCAACATAAATACATATATGTTAACCTCTTTTTTGGCCTAAAGGAAAGGAATACATGAATTCAGGAATCAGTAATTCAATTTACCTGACACAGTTTCTGAAGAGGAGTTCTGTGAAAGCTAGTTAGAAAGAACTGGAATTAGACTGTGTAAGAGCTTTAAATTCTATCCCAAAAATTGGTACTGGTCCTATACGCAACAGGGAATTAATGACAAATTGTTGATTCACTAATATTGAATTATGGCCAATAACATTACAAGTCATGCCTGAATGAGATTTATCTAATTCATGTATTTTCTATTTAAGGCACATTGCAGCCTTCTTGCATTTAGGAGCACTGGACTATTCTTGTGAGACATTTTAAACAGTGAAACAACCAACAAAAAAATCCCATAAAAATGTGAAAAACAACAACATGGCATTAAATAAACCAAAACAGATACTTGTTAACAGTATGAGAGCTGAAACATGGAGGGAAAGCATCACTAGGTTTGACCTCGGTGAGAACATGCTCATTTGCTAACTCGTAATTTTTGGGCACTCTGCCTCTCCATGAATGGCCAATAAAGCAATGTTAGTATCAATTTGGGGATTACAAATGAATTTTAGCATGTAGGTAAATTTGTAAATACAGAATCAATGATTAATCAGTATTGATTGTATGTTTATATGTGTGTATGTATGTATTCTCTGCATAGTTCTGATCATTCATGTGAAGGTTTTGAAGCTCTTTCCAGCCATGTGGTGACCCACCGCTAAAACGGCAAAGCATTTCCAAAAGACATGGTAAATTCTAAGTGGTCCATTGTTTGTCCCACCACCCTATTATAGTAGCAGGCTGATAGAGTATTTCCTCTGTTAAAAGAAAAGATAGCTTCCATCAGCTGCCTTCTTTGCTTCAGCTCTTTAGGTGGTAAGATGTGACTCCAGTGAGGTGTGGGGAAAGACTAGATTCTGCTCCCCTCCAGGGTATTGACAATCTTACCCACACGGCAGTTACAGCCAGGATTTTCAAGTAGATAAACTTGTATTTGAGTCCATAGAAATCTCCACCTTCTTGAAGCACATCATAGGTCTAGCAAGTTAGAGATATTCTCTCACTAAGGCTTTACCACAGCTCTTTTCATGTTTTCCACATAAAGAGACTTGCCTTAAAATTGAGTTTCCTGCATCCTTATCACAAACTCCAAATCCAGGTATAGGAACCAAAATGGTGTATTCTTTCTCTTGGACAGCCTTTGTCCAAGAATCCCAACTTCTTCTCATTTTTCTTTGCTTAAGAACTTGGGCAAAAGTATTCAAATTTTTCAAGGTCCACTGCATTTTTGGCTAGTTGATAGCTTCACCCAAGAGCTATTATTTATGATGTTGCTGTTGCCCAGTAGAGGTCACTGTGGCTGGCTCAGGATATAACCTTATCTTGAAGTCTCTCCCTTTCTCTTTTCAAGAGCTGGAGAAAACCCCAAAGGCCCCTGGTGCAAAGCAAACTGTTTGCTTTGTGATAAAGTGATTAGCTGGTGAGAGTTTACATATAGGGCAGAGGTTCTTAACCTGGTGTCTTGTGAACATGGAGCTTTTTGATAACTGTATTTCAATATAATTGGTTTCCTTTGTATCCTATATATTTTATTTTCTTCATTTTGGGGCTTTATTCTAAGAAGGGGTCTAGGAAATAAGAGATCAAAACAGCAGAGAGAAGACAGGGACTCATCTGGGCTCCAAACCCCTCCAAAGACTTTTAAATAATACCCTAAAACATTGGAATGGCAGAACCCACAAAAGGATGAGGTGAAACAATTTTCCAGCCCAAGATAACTGAAAAGTTTGGCAGGAAAAGTCAATCACACTTGTAACTCATAAGGATTTTCTCATTATTAAGGCAGTTAGAAGGAGTATATATAGAGGTCACAGGTGTGAGTTGAATATGATAGGATGATATATTTAAAATACAATTATCTCACATAAAAGAGGCATGAAAGAGATATTACACTGGAGAGGGAAATGGGTAAGGTGTGAAGAATCCTTGAACCTTACTCTCATCAGAATTGACTAAAAGAGGGAATAACATACACACAAAATTGGGTATAGAAATCTATCAGCCTACAGGAAAGTGGGACAGGAAGGGGATAAGAAGGGAGGAATGCTAATAGAAGGGAGGGTAGATTGGGAGAGGCAATAATCAGAAGCCAAACATTTTTGAGGAGGGAAAGGGTGAAAAGAGAAAGAATGGAATAAACAGGATTATAGGATGGAGGGATATACAATTAAGCAATCATAACTTTGAAAAAAAATATTGAAGCAAGTTTCTCTGAAAAAGGCCTCTTTCTCAAATATGTAGAGAAAGGAATCAAATTTCTAAAAATGAGAGTCATTCCCCAACTGACAAATGATCATAAAATGAAATTAGTTTTTAAATGAAATAATCAAAGCTAGCTATAGTGATATGAAAAAATATACTCACTATTGATTGGAGAAACGCAAATTAGAACAACACTGAGGTACTACCTCACACGCATTAGACTGGCAAATAGGACAGAAAAAGGAGAAGATTAATGTTGGTGGAGATGTGGAAAATTGAGACAGTAATGCATTTTTGGTGGGGTATGAACTAATTCAACCATTATGTGGGACATTTTGGAACTATACCCAAATATTTGTAGCAGCTCTTTTTCAGTGGCAAAGAACTGGAAATTGAGAGGATGCCCATCAGTTGGAGAATGGCTGAATAATTTTTGATATGTGATTGTGATGGAATACTACTCTGATACAGAAAATGATGAGCTAGATGCTCTCAGAAAAGCCTGGAGAGACTTATATGAACTGATGCAAAGTGAAATGAATAGAACCAGAACATTATACACAGTAACAGTATTATAAGATAATCAATTGTAAATAACTTAGTGATTCTCAGCAATACAATGATCCAAGACAATTCTGAAGGACTTATCGTGAAAAATATTGTCCATTGCTAGAGAAAAGAGCTAATGGAATCTGCATACATATGAAAGCATGCTTTTTTTGTACTTTCTTTTTTTCTTGGGGTTTTATTTTGGTATTTTTATATTTTTTCTTACAACTTGACCAATATGGAAATGTTTAGCATTATTACATATGTATAATCTATATAAAATTCCTTATCTTCTAAATGAGTGGGGTGGGGAGAGAGGAAGAGAATTTGGAGATCAATTTTTAAAATGAATGCTGAAAATTGTTTTTTACATGTAATTGGGGAAAAATATTTTTTAAAAGAAGGGGTCTATAGGCTTCACTAGACATATCACAGGGTTTATGGTATAAACAAGATAATCTCTTTCCCTCTCTCCCTCCCTCTCTCTCTCTGTATCTCTCTCTCTCTGTATCTCTCTCTCTCTGTATCTCTCTCTCTCTCTTTCTCTGTCTCTCTCTTTTACTTCCTTTCTTTGCAAAGCTAAAAGAAATCTTTAAAAGTACAATTTGAAAATAGAATTCATAAAATGCTTTGCACCCTCATGAATCTCTTGATGGTCAAGGTGAAAAAGATCTCCCAGCTAGTTAAATTTAGCATACTCAATTATTTATGGAGTTTCCCTTCCCAATTTTGCACTCTCTAAAGCATAATACAAACTTAGTTAAGAGTTATCTTGAATTTATCTAAGAAAGTAAAAATGAGAACAACCAATAATGAAAACTTTTAAATAGCAAAGAACCCATTAGTCAGGGGTGTGCTGACACAAACACAAAAAAGTATGCTGGATATACTTTGAAGTTTAATCTACTATTTTAGCATTTTCCCCAAAACTTTCTTTTAAATTTAATATTTTATTCCCCTTCCCCAAATTCTAGAGCCCCCAGGTCAAGTAGAAAAAATCATAAGCAGCCAAAAAGAAACCATTCAAATATCGTGGAGCCACAGGCTAGCACAGGATTTAACAGCTTCAATATTAAAGGATCAGAGGACTTGGAATATGCTATTTTGGAGAGCAAAAGAGCTAGGATTACAACCAAGAAACACCTACACGGCAAAACTGAATATAATCATTCAGGGGAAAATAAATACTCAATGAAACAGAGGTTATGTATGTCCAATCTTATAAAACATATTTTTATGCAATTGAATTGGATGTGAGGAAGGACTTTGCCAGCCTCACTTTCTCCTCCAGAGTCGTCCAGGTTCAGTAGCCTAATAAGGATCAGTACAACTGGAAATGGCCTAGGATGTAGTGGAGGACTTTTTCCTTTTTAAACTAAGGTCTTTAATAGGTCTCAGTTTGACTGAAGCAAGTGCCATTCAGTGACTAAAGCTTAAGAAAAATGAGGCCAAGAATGACCTCTTAAAAAACAAAAACAAAAGCCACTAGATCTGAGAAGGGAAGACTTTCAGAGTTTCTGGCCAAAACAGAAAGAATTGTTACTTACATTCATTCTGAGTCAACCAGTACCCAAACAGTGAGCAAGTAGGACTTGGTCTGAGTCCAGAGTGACTGGGGGTTAGGGCTGGTTTTTAAGAGAAAAAAATAAAAACAACAACAAGTTTCAGAGATGAAAATTTATATTCCCTTTGGGCAGAGCATAAGCAGGTAAGGGTGTGATGGATACCCTATGTGGAAAGAGAAGAAGAAAGAAAGAGAAGAAGGAAGAAGAAGAAAGAAAGAAAGAAAGAAAGAAAGAAAGAAAGAAAGAAAGAAAGAAAGAAAGAAAGAAAGAAAGAAAGAAAGAAAGAAAGAAAGAAAGAAAGAAAGAAAGAAAGGAAGGAAGGAAGGAAGGAAGGAAGGAAGAAAGAAAGAAAGAAAGAAAGAAAGAAAGAAAGAAAGAAAGAAAGAAAGAAAGAAAGAAAGGAAGAAAGAAAGAAAGATTCATAATTGGATTTTAGGGAGGACTGGGCCAGCCTCACTTTTTCCTCTGGTACCACCTGGATCCAATGACCAGAGGTGATCACAAAGGACAAACAGCAGCCTCTGCGGGTAAAGAACTTTCAGATGGACAACACCCTTTCTTCCTACCTACCTTCCTACCTTCCGTCCTTCCTTCCTTCCTTCCTTCCTTTCTTCCTTCCTTCCTTCCTTCTTGTCTTTCTGTCTTCCTGTCTTTCTGTCTTTCTTTTCTCTTTCTGTCTCTCTTTCTCTTTCAGTCTTTTTTCTCTTTCTTTCTTATCCTTCTTTCTTCTCTCTCCACATTAAGTATCATACCCTTATCTGTCTGTTCTCTGTCCAAAGGGATTGTAAACTTTATCCTCTGAAACTTTTGTTGCTGTTGTTGTTGTTGTTGTTGTTGTTGTTTTTTGAAGATCAGTCTTAACCCCCAGTTACTATGGTCCCAGATCAAGATCTGCTAAGTCATTGTTTGGGCCCTGATTGGCTCAGAATGAATGTAAATAACAATTGTTTCTGTTTTGTCCAGAAAATCTGAGGGTCTCTGTCTCCTAGAACTAGGTTTTTTGTTTTGTTTTGTTTTGATTAAAAGGCCATTCATTGCCTCATTTTTCTTAAGCTTTTATCACTGATTGGACACTGCCTCAGTCAAACTGAGCCCTGTTAAAGACCTTAGCTTGAAAACGCCAAGGTCCCCCACTGCATCCTGGGCCATCTCCAGTTGTCCTGATCCATATCTGGCCACTGAACCTAGATGTCTCTGGAGGAAAAAATGAGGCTGTTGCCTTTGCAGAGCAACCCCCACCTCACCCCCCTGCCCCCACCTACATCAATTCACTTGTATGCTGTGGTGTCACCTCCCTGATGTCCTGGTCCTCTTCAAGAAGGACTAACAGCAGCATTTTCATTTTAGACATGTGAAAGGAGAAACAAGAAAGTGAAAACAGTATGTTCTGCTCTGCATTCAGACTCCTGCAGTTCTTTCTTTGGATGTGGATAGCATTTCCCATCATGAAGCCTTTGGAATTGTCTTGGATCATTGTATTGCTGAGAAGAGCCAAGTCATTTGTGGCTGATCATCACATAATGTTGCTGATATTGTCTCCAATATTTTCCTGGTTTTGCTCACTTCACTTTGCATCAGTCCATGTAAGTCTTTCCAGGTTTTTCTGAAACCATTCTGTTTGTCATTTCTTATAGCACAAAAATATCCCATTATGATCATATACCACAACTTGTTCAGACATTGCTCAATTGATGGCAATCTTCTCAAATTTCCCATTCTTAGCCACTATAAAAAGAACAAGTAAAAATATTTTTGTACAAATAGATCATTTTCCCTTTTAAAGAATCTCTTCCATACAGACCTAATACCGGATCAAAGGGTTTACACTGTTTTATAGGTCCTTGGACATAGTTTCAAATTGCCCTCCAGAACAGCTGGATCAGTTTACAACTCCACCAAGAGTGCATTAGTGTCACAATTTTTCCACATCCCATACAAAAATTGTTATTTTCTTTTCTGCCATATTAGCCAATCTGATAGATGTGAGGTGATACCTCAGAGTTGTTTTTAATTTGCATTTCTCTAATCAATAATTATTCAGAGCATTTATTCATGACTGTAGATAGCTTTGATTTCTTCATTTGAAAACAGTCTCTTCATGTCCTTCGACCATTTATCAACTGGGAAATAGCTTGTCTTCTTATAAATTTGTATCAGTTCCCTACCTATTTGAGAAATGAAGCCTTTAGCAGAGACACTTGCTGTAAAGATTGTTTCCCAGCTTTCTGCTTTCCTTCTAATCTTGGCTTCATTGGCTGTCCAAAACTTTTTAAATTTAATATAATCAAAATCATCCATTTTACATTTCCTAATGCTCTTTATCTCTTGCTTGATCATAAATTATTCTGTACCTCATAGATCTGACAGATAAACTATTCCTCATTCTCCTACTTTACTTATGGTATTGCCCTTTATGTCTAAATCATGTACCCGTCTTGGTATGCAGTATAAAATGTTGGTCTATACCTAGTTTCTGCTGTTGTTTTCCAGTTTTCCCAGGAGATTTTGTCAAACAGCAAGTTCTTATCCCAGAAACTGGGGTGGTAGTGGTGTTTATCAAGCAGTAGTGTTTTGCCCTTGCCAGTAGGAAGCAGTTTTAGAAGCCAAGACCTTTGTCCTTTACCCCCAAAGATTTGGGTAACATTTATTTGTGGAGGGAGTGATAGGGTGATGGGACGTGGACCCTTAAAAGGAAAAGACCATATCTTTGAAAGCAACCTGGTCCTAGAATTTTCCCATACATTTCAGCAGCTCTGATCTTTGGTATCTCTGCCCAAGGCAATAGCCCTCCTAGATCACTTAATTAGCTTACTTGATATTCCTTTCACTCTCTAACTTGGCCCAGACTACTTGCATCAACCTACTACTACTACTACTACTACTACTACTACTACTACTACTACTACTACTACTGCTGCTGCTGCTGCTGCTGCTGCTACTGCTACTGCTACTGCTACCGCTACTGCTGCTGCTGCTGCTGCTGCTACTACTACTTCTACTACTACTGCTGCTGCTGCTGCTACTACTACTACTACTACTACTTCTACTACTACTACTTCTACTACTTCTGCTACTACTTCTACTACTTCTACTACTACTACTTCTACTACTACTACTACTACTACTACTACTATTACTACTACTAATCTTTAATTCCATCTAGATAACCTAATTAGCCTACTTTATAGTACTTTCACCTTTGCAACTGGCCCACTCCAGACTGTTGGTCAGTCCTTAATCCCATCCAGATCCTTTCACTGTTCTTTTTGTATAAAAATATCAGTTTCACCCCCATTAAGTCACAGATTCACTAGAAACTCAGTCCTCTTGTATTGGAATTTCAATAAACTGCCCTTTGGGGGGAAAAAAGGTGATTTAATTACCTGACCAACATAAAATAGACATGATGCTGGAGATTCTACAAAACCCCATGTCCTCATGTGGATCCTTAGTCTTTATGGAAGATTTACAATGGAATATGGATATCAAACAGGTTAACTGGATTAGAGGTATGGATGAGTTGCAGTCTCCATAGTTAGAGAAAGTACCCACATAATGCACATCTTGGATCCCTGGAAAATTGAAGTAGTGAAGTTTGGCTTTTTGTTTTTGTTTTTTGCAGGGGGGAAGGCAAGGCGATTGGGGTTAAGTGACTTGCCCAAGGTCACTCTGGAAGGTGCTCTATTCACTGTGCCACCTAGCCACCCCAAGTAATGAAGTTTCCCCACAGTGCCTAGCACAACATCTTATATTTAATGAATGTTTGTTCAATTGGATTGAATTGCTCAAAAACCTGGAAGGTCCCCTCATTACAAGATTGGGAATTATTCCTTTTTTTTTTGTATGTGTACCTCCAGGGGTTGGCACAGTACCTGGCACATAGGAGGAGCTTAATAAATGCTTGCCGATTGGTGCACTTCCAAACTTCTGGCCCTGTCAAGTACCCTTCCTGAAGAAAAAAATAAGAGTAAAGTACTTTTGAAAGACCTACCTTTGAGGGGATAATGTGTTTATTTTTCCATTAAACAAAATGAAATCTAAGTTTATAAAGTCAAAAGACAAATTATTGTTTCTGAAATCTCACACCATTGAAATGCCTTTGTAGTTTCAGGAGCATCTTTATGATAGAGGTTCTCAAGCTTAGACAACTTTTTTTTTTTAAACGTAGTGAGTTCTCCGTTCTTAAAATGCCAGCAAAGCCCACCTCAAAGATCTTATCCTAAGGGGAAAAGTGGGTTTTAAATGAGAATGTAAAGCCAAAACATGCGCGTGTGTATACATATACAAACATATAGCAATAAAGCTGTAAGAAGGAACGGCAGCTGTAAGTCGACCTAGTGGAAACTCTCTGTAGGTGACCTCCTCCCTCCCTCCCCCTTGCTCTACCCAGGGAAGGGGAAGGACAACTGCATACTTGAGCCCTTGTCCTTGAAGGCGATTGAGTGAGCCGAGGGCAGGCGTCTCTCGAGTTTCCAATCACAATAGAGAAACCTTAGAGGCAGTGGAGGGTGCTGGGGCTCCGCCTCCTTCTCTCTCCTTGTAGCTAGGACACGGCTGGAGAAAGACGTAGCTGTCTGTCTTCTCTATTTGGGACAAATTTCATCTCAGGCCATCAACTACTTTTCAAGCAGGTAAGTTTTCGTATTGGAGTTTGGTCTCTTTGCTCCATCAGGAAGGCGAGAAGAGGTGGAGGTGCACTGCAATTTTTTTTTTTTTGGCGGGGGGAGTCGGGACAGGAGAGAAGGAAGGACCCTGGCAAGAAGGGTATATATTGCCCTCCAACTCTAGCGAGTCTTGGCACATCTTGACAGCCACTAGGATTCTCTCCTTCTTCCCTCCAATTCCGGAGATGCTTTTCCAGAAAGGAAGATGCATTTGGTGGGGAGAGAGGGAAGCTCTGTAGAATGAATGGTGGTGATTTTTTTTTAACCGCACTGCAGCAGAGAGGCCCTGGACCCCTGTCTCTGCTGCGTGGTAAAGAAACCTGTTGCCTATGGGTCTCTGCAGTCAAACCCTGAGGGCCCTTTGTGTCCTTGAGAGGTTCACTGAGTTCTCATCATCCTGGTGCCCGCTGGCAGAGACCCAGGGCACTGTGCCCGGAAAACTAGGGGGGCTGAAAAGGGAGAAGTAAGGGGGTGGGGGAAGTTTGCAGAGCCTAGAGAAGAAGATGGAGGGAAGATCGAGAAATAGGACAGAAGGACAGGGACGGAATAACTCCGAACCGGGCCTTCTATCAGTTGGAGAGAGGTGGAGAAACACCTCACCTCGGGATGCCCATCACGGATATAGATAGTGATGCGGTCCAGTAGTCCAGCGAAACGTAGGATCGATCCCAAAGCGAATGCTCTACTACACATAGGGTCTAAAGAAGACATAGCCCCCTGTCCCGTGCATGTCAAGTAATTGGCTGTCCAATTCTTTCCAGGCTTTTCTGGATGGGTTTTGTTGATCTCGCCATCTCCGTATGCTGAGTCGAAATGGCCTAGTCTCCTCTCCAGAGACCTTTTTCTGATGGGAGCTGTGGCTGTTACTGTCTCAGTATCTTCCTCTGCCTTAGCTTCTGTGTGCAGTGCGGCGCAGAGCAGAGCAGCACACGGGCTGTATGTGTGGGAGGCAAAAAGCATGCCGGCTGCGATTAATAGGCCCCAAGAGGGGGAGGTGGGAAAGGTGCCATTTGTTTAAACTCGAGAAAAGGGATTTTTCTGTTTTTTTTTATCCATAAGTTTTGTTCTGATGATGTACACGCCCCCACAACAGACTCAATATTAACCGTGCCCACAGAATCTAATCCTGAAAACAACAGGACCTATAAAAGTGATTGTGATTGATCATACATGAAAGCTAACACTTTACTAACAGTTTACAGTTACTTAAAGTTTAT
This sequence comes from Pseudocheirus occidentalis, assembly GCA_028646575.1. Lineage (NCBI taxonomy): Eukaryota > Metazoa > Chordata > Mammalia > Diprotodontia > Pseudocheiridae > Pseudocheirus > Pseudocheirus occidentalis. Next base: position 145,740,175 of record CM053597.1, on the reverse strand, counting down.
GCTAGCTTTACTAACAGTACAGCCTTTATTAAAAGAAAGTGTGAATACTTAAAACCTTGAATACTATTATTAACATTATTGAATTTCAAAATCTGTTGTTTGCATTTGACTTCGTTTCTATAACTTGTTTTGCTGTGCTATCATTCCAATTGGTTTTCTTTACCCTGCATCACTTGTATGCATACCCTGCATACAAGGCTTCCCTTATTTCTTTTAATTCTTCATATCCATCATTATTGGGGGGTGCAATTCACATCCCATATAGTATTGCAGATAGCCCTGCTATGCTATTTTATGAACAGATAACTTAATTTTTTGTTCAAGTGAAGGGGTTCAAGTTCAAGTAGTCAGGCTTGTGGAAGTAAAAGGTCTGAACAACTAAATCTAAATATATGTACACATACATATATTTTAAAGAACTATACTTGAGAAAGATCTCCTAAGACAAGGAGCTTTGTGATTCAAGTTAATCTCTGGGGAACTCTGAAAGGCCCCAGAGGGATGACAAGAGATAACAAGCCTGTTTTCTGTTATAAAAGCAAATGGTTCTTAGAACCTTCCTGGCTTGTTTTTATTACTTAATACTCACCTGCCTAGGTCTGTTTACATTCTGTAACATGTCTGGGCAAATAATGTGAGTACATTTATGTAGGTAGAGGAGATTGTGGGTGCTAGGTTTGGGAGACTAGAGTACAAGTCACCATCCTGCTTGTATATATGTATACAGCTAATTCAGTGAGCTGGGCTTTCCTTAATCCCTTAAAGACAACAGATGAGTGTATCAGAGTCGCCCAAATAAATAAGTAAGGAAGACAGATAATCATTGGTTACTTTGAAGGTCTAAGTTATAAAATGCCCAAGTTGGGATACTTTGTTCACTCAATGTTACTTATTTCTATAGCCAACATTTAACAACAATTAAAAAAAAACAACCCCGTCTTTTAGAGTGCTTTAAGGTTTGCAAATCTCTTTATAAATGTTACCACATTTTATCCTCGAAACAACCCGGGGAGGTAGGTGCTATTGTCCTTCTTAGATAGAAGTTAACTGATTTGTCACTTGTCATTTCCCTAGCCACATAGCTACTAAGAATCTGAAGCTAGTTCTGAATTCTAATCTTTCTGTTCTATGTCCAGTACTTGTTTCCCCAACACACTTCTCCCTGCCTCTGGTCCAGTGTATATTTAAAAATAACAGTCTCTTATATAATAGCCAGGAAGGAGATTGTGCTTTCACATTTTTTCATCAAGAAGGGATGTGACATTTTTTCTTCTGCACCTACTCTAAAAGGATGGTTTTTTTTTATCCAGATATCATAGATATTGCCTTTGTTTTAGGTAGGAAAATGGAAGAGCTGCATAAGTTTGCCATCTTTCTTCCTTTCACAAAATCAATAAGGGTATGTGAGAAAGTGCAATGTTTGTATTTGAAAAGGCAGCACCAACATATTGACACCTCCACAAAGGATCATAAATTATGCATTGGAAGAGAGCAAAGAAGTCATTTAGTCTAGCACCCTTTGTAGAGGAAACACTCATCCTATTTTGATGCTTATGGTGTGGAGGTGACCTTGATATCTTTAAAGGCTGCAGCAAAAGAACATAAGACCCAATACGTCATAGAATGCAGGAAGGGACTTTTGCTATGGGTCCAGTTGATGAGGTTTAGAGTTGGGAAAGGTGGTTCAGGTGCAAAAAAAAAAAAAAAATTCCCTTAGACCTTAAGCCAATAGGAGCTTTTCTATTTTATGTGGGGAAAAAAAGCGTCATGGGCCTCCTTAGCAAGAAAACTAAGGGAGACCTCAATATCTGAGGGAGTTATGCTTATGTAAAGGTTTCAGGATGATGTAGTTTTAGAGGTTTTAATAATGAGGGTTAAAGATTAAACACAGGACAGGATGACATAGGATGATGGAGACAAAAGCCATTCTTTTGGTACGGGTTCAAGATAAGGGGGAAAGGACTTTAGGGTACCTTCAGGTTACAGAATAAACTAGGGGTTTCACAAAGTGCTGAAAAAGCAATCCTTAATATTTTTAACCCTTAGAGCACTGTTTGCATCACCATCATTTCCCCACCCAACCACTAGGCCTGAGAAATCTTAGGGAAAAGGGGCAGAGGTCATTGTCTTGTTTGGTCTCTTTTCTGTCGGATCACATCCTGGTCTTATCTCCTATCTCACTTCCTACTTGACTCCATCTGCCTCAGGCACTTTTTTCTACCTCCTCACTATACCCAATCTTTGTATGTTTTATGAAGGACTAAGTTTGAAGTTCATTGTCATAGGTTTGGTCAATAAGTGATGAGTTTCTTTGGCAATAGCAATTCATTAAACCATACACTAATGTTTAGAAGGCCTACAATGGAGGAGCTGGTATCTGATCTGAGTGAATAACCACAGACAGGAAATTATCTATCCAAGAATTGCCAAAGTTATTCTATTTCAGCCTCAGCTCTTGGGAAGACTGATTGGAAAACAAAGAAACAAAAAGTGACTTCTAAGCATTCAAAATAGCTTCCATAAATAAAAATTCCTGCCCATGGCTCCATAAATCTTCATACAGTCATATTTCTAACTCATACTTGGCATATTTTTTTCACATTTCAGGTACTTTCAATTCTTACTTTGATCTCTGTGTATGAACCCCACCAGCAGTGTAGGTTTTGTTTTGTTTTCAATTTTTTAAAAACATTTTTATATAAATTTTTGAGTTCCAAATTCTATCCCTCCCTTCTCTCCTCACCCCCCAAGATCATAAGCAATCAGATATAGGTTATACTTATGCAGTGATGCAAAACATTACCATATCAGTTATTTGGCAAGAGAAGATTTCAATCAAAGGAAAAAAAAGAAAGTGAAAAAAATAGCATACTTTAAGTCTGTGTTCAAACAATATCAGTTCTTTCTCTGGAGGTGAATAGTATGCATCATCATTAGTCCCTTGGGATTATCTTGGATCATTGTATTGTTGAGAATAATTAGGTCATTCAGAGTTCTTTGTCAAACAATATTGCTGTTACTGTGTACAATATTCTCCTGGTTCTGTTTACTTTACTACACATCAATTGATGTAAAGTTTTCCAGGGTTTTCTGAGATCATCCTACTTGTCATTTCTTATAGTACAAATAATATTCCATTGCTATCATATACCACAGCTTGTTTAGCCATTCCCCAATTGATAGGTATCCTTCCAATTTCCACTTCTTAGCTACCACAAACATTTCTGCAATAAATATTTTTGTACAAATAGGTACTTGTCTCTGGTTTTATGTCTTTAGAATATAGACCTAGCATTAGTATTGTTGGATCAAAGGATATGCACAGTTCTATAGCTCCAAATTGCTTGCTCCAAAATGATTGGATCAACGCACACCTCCAACAGTTGAGCATATACAATTTTTTTTAGAGGACAGAACTGAAACATTTATTTAGACACCAGAAAACTGAATCCCCAAACCAATAAGCTGATTCCATCATAATACCAAAGATATTCAGAAGCCATAATAACACTGAGAGCCACAGCATCCTTTAGCCTTCCAACAAACCAATGCAAGATCAACATTTACTTATAAACCTCTCTATCTCCTTACCTAAGCCTCCCTCTCTCCCACTGTCTCTCTGGTTCTGGCTCTCAGCTTCCTGTGGGCTCTGCTTCCCTTCAGTAAATTCCCTTCATCATAGGCTCCATAGCATATAATTTTTAAAGAATTTAACTACCTGGTCTCCCCGAGAAGAGCAGATTGGAAGCAACTAACTACTTTAAAAAGGGATGTATTTTTATTTGGACAGAAAAGGGCCTATAGAAGGAGAGGTGACATTTAAAAATCATACCAGAGAATTCAGAAAAGAATAAAATAATGTTGAAATGATGACCCTGGGATGTCACCAAAAGACTATTAGGTCTCTGATATACAAAATTATGACATGAATTTTAGGGTTATTTACATAAAAATGGTTCAAATGAAAAAGCTTTGATGCTAAAAGGAGTTTCACTAATTCCCAAAATATTTATGTGAAACCATGCATTCATCCCTTGGATTGTTATCTGTATAGTCGTTTCAATCATGTTTGATTCCTTATGACCCTATTTGGGGTTTTCTTGGCAAAGATCCTGGAGTCATTTGCCATTTCCTACTCCAGCTCATTTTATAGATGAGGCAACTGAGGCAAACAAGGTTAAATGACTTGCCCAGGATCACACAGCTAATAAGTGCCTGAGGCCAGATTTGAACTCAGGAAGATGAATCTTCTTGACTCCAGGCCTGGCACTCTATCCACTGTGCTGTCTAACTGCCCTATCTCTATAGTACTTGGCATCTATTGATTTTAGTGCTGATAGGTTCAAAGAACTAGTGATTAAAAGATAGATCATCCCATATAACATGGCCCAACAGGACACACTCTATTATACCATTTGCCATCCGCCAGTAAGACAAATATCTTCACTGGAGGAAATTAATAAGCAATTTTATTTTGAATATATACGCTGTCAAGGCAAATCTATGTACATTTATTTATCATGCTCAGTTCTACGGGAAATACATGGTAAGTAAAAGATACGCGTTGCCCTCCAAGACTTCACAATCTAAAAAAAGAAAAATCAAGTTAATTGCAACCCCTCCCCCATAACCCCATCCTCTAGTTTGGTAAATCTGCCTTCCTGGTAGAATGTTTTCTTTCAAAATAAAATCTATGTTAATATATTTTGTATTTACATCATTTTCATTTCTCAATAAACTCCTCCCCCTCACAGAGAGCCATCCCTTATATCAAAGATCAAAAGAGCTCCAGAAAAAAAACAGTTCAGCAAAACTGACTGACAAAGAGAAGTCTGACGTTGTATGCAGTGCCCCATATCCATAATCTCCTCCGTGTGCCAATGAGTGGGCGTGTGACTTCTCATGTCTCTTCTTTGGGATAGAGATTGGCCATTATCATTTCACAATATTCAGTTTCCATTTTTTTTCTTTTGCTCCATTTACCTTGTTTTATTCTTTCCATTGACCTTGCTATATTCATCTAGAAGTGGAGTTTAAAATTAGCAGCCTTTAAAAATGTTATCTAAAATTTTGGAGTTCATATCACTTTGTGCATTCATGTTGAGTTTGCAATCCACCAAAACCCCTAGATATTTTTCATGTGAATTATTATCTAACCATCTCTTTTAATTTTGCATTCATATATCAGATACTCAAATTTAAGACTTTACATTTATTTATATTACATTTCATTTCATTACAGTTGGCCCTGAAAAAAAAAGTTATCTAAAATTGCCACCTCAAATTTGCCCTTTCTCTTTTAACATTTGAGGTAACTGTGGATAGAGCGCTGGAATTAGAATTAGGAAGACCTGAATTCAAATCCTCCCTAATACTAATTAGCAATATGACCCTGGGCAAATCACTTAACCTCTCTTGTCCTCAGTTTTCTCATCTATGAAATGGACACAATAGTAGTACCTGCCCCACAAGGTTGTTGTGAGACTCAAGTGAAATAACATGTAAAGTGCTTCAAACCTTGAAGTGCTTTTGAGCTGCTAGCTGTTCATTTAGAACACATTTTGGCAATGGGTGCAGTTTTCAGAATAGTAACTTGGCTTCATCTAGAGGAAGCAACTGTACTAATGCAGCAGGTAAAGTCAACTGAGCTTAGTACCTAGTTAGCAAGAATAAGCAGTTAAAATAGAAAGCTACCAGATGTGTAATCTGAGGTTTCCCAGAGGAGTTCCTTCCCAGGGTCCTCCTCCTGTTTGGAGATATCTCTCTGTCTGGCTATTGGTTCCACACATATCATATTAATTAGTTGTTTTGTTTGTTTTTTAACTACAAATTCTTACATTCCCAGTTTGCTTTTTTAGGTCTAGCCTAAACTGTTTTTAGTACTTGAACTTCATGGCTGTTTGAATACATTATAAATTTCTTATTAGTTTAGCAGAAAGAGTGGGATCATGGAATGGTGGAAAGAGATCTAGCCCTGGCATCAAGAAGACCTTAGTTTCATCTCTGACACATACTGTCAGCCCATGCAAGTCATGTGAGCTCGCAATGCCTTGGGCCAAAGGTATCACACATGTGCCCCATGACTCCTTAGCACAGCCAAAATAAGATTAAAATATAATTGAGAAATGCTTACCAAAATAAAAACAGAGACTATTGTATTTTAGTCAAGTCATGTGGTCACAGGGATCCTTGTGTACGGTTGAATGGCCCTGTTTCTATTTGAATTTGACACCACTGCTGTAGGTTACTTTTAAGACTGCACGTTTCAGTCATAAGGCAGCTAGGTGGTTGAATAGAGCACCGGAGGACCTGAGTTCAAATATGACCTCAGACACTTGACATTTACTAGCTGTGTAACCTTGGGCAAGTCACTTAACCCCAATTGCCCTGCCTTCCCTCTTCCAAAAAATTAAATTTCAGAGTAGGTACTCAATGGCCAAGGAAATTTTCTTCCCGGTGGCTCCCTAAGCCAATGAAATTACAGGTCTGGTCTGAAGAAAGTACAGATAAGGACCATCCCCAAAATTAAGGCACTATTATGAATAAAATCACGTTAAGCAAAATTTTGTAGTGATTTAAAAATACAACAACAAGCAGATTGAGGTATAAAGGAAAGGCTCATGTTGAAAATGAAGGGGAAAATGAATAAGAGAAAAGGAATTAGAATAATGTTAGCCAAAATGAAACTGTGTGTGACTTCTTAAAGTCCCCTGCTAAATGCATCATCTATTTAAAAAAAGTACTCTCTGAATTCTTCATATTACGCTTTCGGCATCTCAGTCTTGGACTTTAGTTAGCAGATTGCTCTAGTAACTATATAAAGATAACATCTCAATTCAAGTATACATGTGTGCATAAAGTTTTTTTTCTTTTTTCTTGCAGAACAAAATGGCTACTCTTAAAGAAAAACTGATTGTGCCAGTTGCAGAAGAGGAGGCAGCAGCCCCAAACAATAAGATTACTGTTGTGGGTGTTGGACAAGTTGGTATGGCCTGTGCTATCAGCATACTTGCAAAGGTACATTTCCAGAATGGCAATTACACTTCACGGCTATTGTAACTTAGACTAGTTACATATTATCTGTGTTCTTTTCAGAAACAAATCGTATTATTAAAAGAATGATTTAAACTTATTTTTATAGCCTAAAAAGGAACTATATATGGCCTTGTTATTTGGGGCCTAATGAATAATCGAAGAGGTTATGAGCCATCTGTTAAGCTGACAATTGGGACCTTGGAACTGGCAGAGTACAACTACCTGTTCCTCTCCTACTCTCTTTCCTGGTCCCTATAAAGGGCTATATTTTACTCTATTCCTCACAACACTGCTAGTGCACAACTCTCAAGTAACTTTCCTCTCGTTTAGATTTTTTTTTTTTAGAGAAGAATATTTGGTATCCTATTCAATTCTATTTTTTCCCTATTTTTCTTCCAAAGCTTTGTTTCATTCTAATGGATTCCTTAAATGTAGGGGGAGGGGAAAAAAGAACAAGCTTTTTTCTTCCACTGAATATAATGGATCATTGTACTAATTGTGAATTATGCCTGTATGATTCTTTGACCATGCGGTTTTAGCATTTTCAGAGTTCAGATGTTTTAAGTTCTCAATATTTTACTTAGTGGGAAAAACCCAAGAAATGGACCTAAAAAGCAAATTATACAGTTGGTTCTGATAATAATGAATAACTTCCTAAATGATTAGTAATGTCCCCAAATGGAATATCTACCTTTTGAAATAGAGTTCCAGATTAGTTGAAATGTTTGAATGGAGGCTGAATGACTATTTGTCAGAAATGTTTCCTGGGGCTTCATGTTTAAGGCTGGACTAGATGGCCTCTAAGTTCATAGGTTGGTTGTTGTCCATTCTTGAAGAGGAACAAAGTGACATTGCTATGTTAGAGTCAAGTTACAATGTGTCTAACTGGTTGATTAAAACAATCTGAGCTCAGGATGCTCTACCACAGGTCCTGCACAAATGGTCCATGTGAACATTTGGGCTGGATTCTCTAAATTTGCACATCTTGCATTCCTTTTGAGCCACTTCAATTCTGCTTTGCTCATAGAGCATTGCACCTTCTTTGATGAGGGCCCACCATGCTGGGTGGTCCTGTGCCAATGTCTGCCATATCATGCAGTCACTTCCAGAGTTCTTCAGAGAGACCTTGAAAGTGTCTTTTTCCTTCTTCTTCTGACCACCGTATGAGCAGTTGCCTCCTGTGAGTTTATTGTAAAATAGTCTTTTAGGCAAATGTATATTTAGCATTCAGACAATGAGGTCAGCACATTAGAGTTCTGCTGTCTGCAGTAGAGTCTGAATGCTTGGCAGTTTAGTTTGAGAAATGACCTCAGTGTCTGGTACCTTATCCTACCAGTTCACTGGATCATAGAGCTTGAAAGGGGTATTAAAAGTCACTTCCTAGACCACTACCACCATCACTAGTTCCATTCTGCAGATGAAGACTGAGTATCAGAAAGGTTATATATCAAAGTCACAGTGAGTGGCAGGAATGGGATTAGATTTAAGTCTTTTACCTTCAAATCTTCTGTTCTTTTTACCACACCATACTGTCCTTGCTAACTCTACAATTTTGGGAAAATCAAGGTCTACAAAAAATGAATTATTTTCTCTTATTTTCCTTTATCTTATATAAATGCATTAGGTATCTGGAATTTAGTATAGCTCCAGAAAATATAAAAAAAACACTCCCAAATCCTAGAAAACTTAAAGTAAGTTATACCTAAGTTTTCATTTCCAGTTTGAAAAAAACAAACCAGTTGCTCTAGCTAGACATGTATTTTCTCTCCTGTAATTTAGGGATTCAAAATAAAAAAGATGATAAGATCTAAAATATTTTTTTCTTTTCTATCCACTTTTGACAATTTGACTTTTTCCTGGGGCCGATATTAAGCTTTTCAGATATTGAAAAAAAAACTCTTCCATATTTTAACAAAGGAGTATTTTACTTTCACCAAGGAACTTAATTCTAAGGTTTCCTCTTAAGTAAATGAAAATATTTGGTTTTTCAAAAAAAATCTTCTAGATCAGCAGTTCTCAACCTGTGGGTTGTGACCCCTTTGGGGTTGAATGAAAACACATATTTCTGATGGTCTTAGGAACAGAGACACCACTCTATCCATCTCCAGGCAGGTCTGCCCACATGCAGATATGCCCACATAGGAGTATTAAAGGGGCGTAGCATTAGGAAGGTTGAGAACCACTGTACTAGATCGATTGGGCCTGACAGATATATATTATGCACCTTCTATTTGTAAAGCATTGTGTTAGGTACTGGAGATCCCCAAAATAACAATGAATGCCTTATTTTGCAATGACATTTCTAAGACTTGTGCAAGAAAGGCCCTTTAAGTAGCAGAATTTATGAAATTAACAGTTCTTAGAAATTGAAGGAACCTCAGAAGATTTCTAGTCCAATCCCTTTCTAAAGCATGACATTTCTCCTTAATTGTCTATAATAAGTGGTCATATAGCTTTTGGTGACAAGGTACCCCAAATGACAGGATAAATTCTCTCCCTTCCACTTCTTTGTATACCTCTTTAATTTTAAATTTCTGGTTTACAAAATGAAAATATTCTATGTAGTCTTTGGGAAGAATAGTTAAAATTATTTTCTGTTTGAGAAGACTGAAAATAATGGTGGCTAGCTTCCTCTTGAAAAAATATTTGTTTTCATGATTTAGAAATTTAAAAATCTATATTAATGTGTTATGGTTTTTATTTTTAATTGGAGCACAAGGACTTCAAGTGGAGAGGTGAGAGAAAGCAAGGTTGGTAGAGAAGGTTGATACCAACCTATTAAGATACTAAAGCAGTAAAGCATTTACAGTGTTGTATGATTTCAGAAGCCACAGAATGACTACTGCAAGCCATAAGTCTTGTACAGAAGAAAAGGAAAGATTGTAAAACTAGGGGCGGCTAGGTGGCACAGTGAGTAGAGCACCGGCCCTGGAGTCAGGAGTACCTGAGTTCAAATCCAGCCTCAGACACTTAACACGAAAAACTAGCCGTGTGACCTTGGGCAAGTCGCTTAACCCCAACCTGCTCTCCAAAAAGCAAAAAAAAAAAAAAAAGATTGTAAAACTAAAGTCTGGTCTACATTGGGGCTAAATAGCTTGAAAAAAGTCATTTTAATCATCACTTACCAAGATCCATAACACTAGTATCATGGCTACTAACTGTTTCTTGGTAACAAAATGACCTCTCCTGAAATGAAGCTAAATTATTAGTCTTTTAAACAATATTTTGGTAATGTAAACAATATATTGGCAACATAAACACATAAATGTATGTGTGTGTGTATATCTATAAATATGTGCGTATAGGCACATAGGTACACACCACAGCCACAGCCACACACACACACACACACACACACACACACACACACACACACATCCTAGCTATGTGAATTAATAGGCTGTTAAATTTAGGAGTAAAGGAATGATTTATTTAAATCTCAAAAGATTTTAGTACCGAATCACATTTTCTATTTGTGTGACTGTAGGCTGTCTAGAATTCTAATTAGTGTATGTGCATCTAAATTGAGAGCTTCAGTGATGTTTTTAAAGAGCTGAATCTCTTCCTTCCTTGGTTGCTGAGTATGAATTTCTCAGCCAATTTTTTTCACACCCACTGAAACAGGAGAACAGGATCTAAGATCATGTGACATCCTTTTGCGCTTAAAGCCTGCATTCTTTTGCTCTTTTTATCTTCATCACACATGTGGTGCTACTAAAATAAGCTAACATTTATTACTGCTCAGTTTCTTGACAGAGCACCATGAGTATTATCAAGTGGTCTATTATTTTAGGGTATTTGTGTCTGTTTTTTAATGAAATATATGAAGAATTTGCCTAATTGGACCCAGGGCTGCAATGCAGTTCATATAGTATATTTTAAAGTAAATTTAAATGTTTTAATTTAAAATAATATTTTAGAGAAACAAATCCATTGACCACATTATCCAGAAATAGTAAAAGAGCAAATGTTGAAAATAGAACAAAACCATTGAAAAAAGAGCCCAGTCTAACAATAGATGCAGTGTGGTTCCTGCTATATCAGGCTGTCTTACTGAGTCATATCCATCTCGAAATAATGCATTTAGGGCATTTATATGACCTCAACAATCTAGTTCCAATCTATCTTTCCAGAGCTAGAATTATAACTCTGATTTTTTATATGCAGTGTGACCTTTAACAATATAGAGAATTAAGAGCACTTCAGTTTCAGATCCTATAACTACTCTATGCTTCTATACTTAAACAGAGCATATCATCAATGGGGGTATTTCCTCTAATCATCCATATCCACTCATGCTCATCTGAGGTGACCCTTTCCATGTTCTCCAGTAAATTTTCCGCAGACGGTCTAGAGATGTTCCTCTAAACCCTTTTGAAATCATGTGGTTACCAGTGGATCATGTGGACTTCTGAACATTATCCCTCCCTCTTGCTCTGTGTAGGACCCATCTCTCTCTGTCTCTCTCCCTCTCCCTTGATCATTCATTCATTTCTTTAAGACCATTCTTTATTCCCCTTCTTTTGAGCAGGTTTCATTTGCAATGCGTTGTAGCCTGCTCACATCCACTTTTCTCCATTGCCCTTTGGGCTATCCCCAACTTCAATTGAACCATCATATGATTCACAACCATACAGCATGACCAGGAAAATATTACTGTTCAAAAGATGAGCCTTTGTTTCAGAGAAACATTTGGGGTCATTTTAAAACATTATAATTTTCCAAAGACAAATTAGTTTGCTCTCTTCCATCTCTTCATTTCTGGGCCTTATTATACATTTGTAGCATCTTTCTGTGACCAAAGAATAAGTAAAGAATATTGCTCAGTTTACAGGATGTAGGCTTATTATGTTGACATTCTGAATTACATTGAGTATTTGTTAGAGTTAAATAATGATAAAAACATAAATGTTTGATGTACATATGAATTCTCCCCTCCTTACCTTCTTGTTTGGGAACCAGTACACTAAAGTAAATTCAAATACCTGAAAATAAGTCATTACTGAAGTCATTTAGTTGCAGTGGAGTACTCCAGCCTTCAGATAATTTTAGGACAGGACACATTTTTCCTGAATTCTTTGACATGGCTAAGGGAACTTGTCCTATCCAGACTGGTAGCATCCCCTCTGGACTAAACTCATCTCTAGATCAAGGCATGATGATTTCCTTCATGTTGAAATATGAAAAGGGTCTCACATTCCACAACAATGTATTCTTTCCAAGTTTCTAATTTAATTGTCTTCAAGCTTTAAGGAGTAGCTCTTGTAAATTCATTTTTGGAATTTCCTTAAATTTAGATAAAGAAGAAAAATGGACCAATCACAATTAGTTGAAGCTCATCTACATTTCTTTTCTATCTCTTTTGTAACTTTTTTCCACTTTAAGTTTGGTTACTATTTGGTAATTACAAAGAAAAAATATGAAACACAATAAAATTTGTGTTAGAGAGGGTCAATTTAAATTAGTGAAAAATCTGAATTAACATTTAAAAAGAAATGTTGTTTAATAGCTTTAGGTTTTGTTGTTCAGTCATGTCTTACTCATCATGACCCAATTTGGGATTATCTTGGGAAAGAAACTGAAGTGGTTTGCTATTTCATTCTTCAGGTCATTTTAGATGAGGAAACTAAGGCAAACAAGGTCAAGTGACTTGCCCAGGGTCACACAACTAGTAAATACCTGAGGCCAGATTTGAACTCAAGGAAATGAATCTTCTTGATTCCAGACCTGCCACTTTACTGTGCCATCTAGCTGCCATTAAAGTTGTAGATACATACTTGGAACTGAATAATCTTCTATTAGACCCTGATGTAAAAGTAGATATTTTAAAATGAATTCATGTCTGGATGATCTGTAATTCCAAGTTATTCTAGCAATTGACTGAGGCAGCGTTTGTCGGAATTAGAAATCAGCTTTGCTAGAATTAGTAAGGTTTTCCCATAAAATAATGTGAAATCCTGAAGGATCTTGATTAAGCCAAACAACCTATATTAGCAAATCCAAATAATCTACTCTTAAGTGTAATGACGTGTTGACCAAACTTAGCTTATTCAGATACAACATTAAAGTTGACTTGAATCACTTCCTCTGCCAAGGGACAAGGTAATAAAATGGAAAGAGCACTAGAGGACCAGGTATCAGTAGACCTAATCACTGGCTCTGCTTATGTAACCCTGTGATCTAATGGAAAACTCTTCATGAACCTCTCAGCATCTTAGCTTCTTCATCTGCAGCATGGGAGCTTATTTCTTCAAACTCCTAAAATTGTGGCTGATAAAGGTAGTTTCAAATCTGTATTACTATATGTTGATACTGTAAATGAATTTTTCATGATTAAAAAAACATAGAATAGATATTCTTCCCCATTCTTAAGTGACTAGTTTCTTTCAAGTTTTTTAAAAATATAATATTATAGGGTGGCTAGGTGGCACAGTGAATAGAGCATCCGCCCTGGAGTCAGAAGGATCTGAATTCAAATACAGCCTCAGACACTTAGCACTTACTAGCCATGTGACCTTGGGTAAGTCACTTAACCCCAGTTACCCTGCTCTCCCCCCTCCAAAAAGATATATGGGTATAGATATAGATACACACACACACACACACAATATGCTATCAGGGCCTGATTTTCAGGTTGTAACAGTGACATAATATCTTTTTATATCTTTTATTTCTCCTTATTAGTCTTGCAGAACTTTAAAGGGCAAAGTAAACCTCAATTCTCAAGTGTATGTTCTAATATGTATAATTTGATACAGGTTTTTTAACCTTAGGAATTTGCTAAACCAATAAGAAATATTTTTCTTCTTATATTGATTGTTTTGAAATTGTGAAGTTTCTTAAACAAAGAAATACAATGAAAAGTGTATTAATAGTATTTAAGTACTATCTTAGCATAGCAGTAGGAAATGGAATTAAGTAATTATAAGGGGAAATAGGACTGAATTTGGAGGCAGGTGATACAGATTTAAATCCTGGCTTAACCACTTGATATATCTGTATGACCTTGGGAAAGTCACTGTGCTTCTGACACTCCATTAGATAATGTAAAATTATCTGTAATAATAAAAATTATTTTTTTTTGTAAAATTAAGGGGTCAACTTAGATCCATGAGGTCACTTCCATTATTATCCTTTGAGGTAAGCAAAATACCAGATGACCGTTCATATTTCACCTAGTTCTTAGATATTATTGAGCAGCTCTTCAGACAAAATTTTTCTAGGGCAAAGATAGGATTTTCTTAATATTTTGTTGCTAAAAGGCCTGCTTTTATATTTATAGAGTCTTGCTGATGAACTTGCCCTTGTTGATGTTTTGGAAGACAAACTCAAAGGAGAAATGATGGATCTGCAGCATGGGAGCTTATTTCTTCAAACTCCTAAAATTGTGGCTGATAAAGGTAGTTTCAAATCTGTATTACTATATGTTGATACTGTAAATGAATTTTTCATGATTAAAAAAACATAGAATAGATGTTCTTCCCCATTCTTAAAAACCTTGACTATAGCATGGCATCTCCTCAAGTTAGTGTTGTATCTCTTCCCTTTCTCAGTCAAATTCTTGAAAAAAAAACTTTCTGTCCTCACTGATTCCACTTCCTCTTCTCCCATTCATTCCTCAACTTCTTGGCAATCTGACTTCCAACTTCATCATTCAAATGAAATCTTTTTCTCCAAAGCTGGCAATACTCTTTTAAATGCCCAATTTAATGGTCTTTTCTCTGTCATTCTCAGTCATAATTCCTCTTGACCACTATTCTCTTCTGGATACTATCTCCTGATTGGGTATTCCTGATTCTCTCTCTCTTTGTCTGTCTCTCTCTGTCTCTCTGTCTCTGTCTCTCTCTGTCTCTCTGTCTCTGTCTCTCTGTCTCTATCTCTGTCTGTCTCTGTCTCTGTCTCTCTCTTCTCTCTCTGTCTCTGTCTCTCTGTCTCTCTCTCTCTGTCTCTCTCTCTCTCTCTCTGTCTCTCTCTCTCTCTCACTCTCTCTCTCTCTCTCTCTCTCTCTCTCTCTCTCTCTCTCTCTCTCTCTCTCTCTC
>CM053597.1:145698662-145715296 GCA_028646575.1 Pseudocheirus occidentalis | reverse complement strand
TTTGGCTTGCTGAAAGTGCACCCCAGGACCACCACCCAAGACCACGATCAGGATCCAGGCCACTCAACACAAGAGCACTTGGCCCTGATCAATCGATTCAGCCCCACTGCCGAGTCTGCAGGCCAGGGGCTCTGAAGCAGCCTGGTGGGGGCCGCTGCTGGTTCCAGCAGTTCCCTTCCCCCACTGCTTCCTTGCCCTGGGGGCAGATTGGCCAACTGCTTTACCAAACCCAAATTAAATTTCAAAGTTTCACTTTCACTAACTGGTCTCTGAGGATTTGAAGATTCCCTTAGGCAGGTGCTTTAGATTTTCTTTGAAGTAGAAACTTGGGAGGCTCACTCCTCCAGGCCGCTCTGGGGCCTAGCGTGGCTGTGGCTGTGGTTTTGGGCTGGCCAGGTCTCTGTTCTGTTCTGTTGTGAGCCAAGTGGAGCCGAGCCGCCCCTCTCCTGTCCTGTTCCTCATGTTGTCAGATGTGGAGGTGCTGGAGGCTGTAGATCTCTCCTGCAGACTGGCTCCAGTGTCCACTCGGCTCAGCTCGGCCAGGCTCCTTCCCACAGGCCTGGCCGCGGTCTCAGCTTCAGGCTGTTCCAGCCTACGTTCGGGCTGCTGTGATGAGCCCCTGCTGCAGAGCTGCCTTCAGTGAGAGATGGGTTCTCTGTATTTTTGTGAGTCTGAGAGTCCTAGGCTTTATATGGGCTCATATTTTATGGGTCACTAGCATCATTTTAAAGAAACCTTTTCTGTCATTCACAATGACACTTTCCAAACCTTATTCTAATACCTTTTTTTGATTAATTTCCTTTCTCTTTTAATTAATTTTCTTTTTTCACTTAACTCTCTTTGTGAAAACATTCCCCAGGCTTCTATAATTAGCCCTTTCTCTTTCTACGTTTTCCCCCTTAGTGATCTCCTTCAGTCACATTTCTTTAACTACAATCATCACTCAAATGTCTCCCAGGTCTTTAGCTTTAGCCCTGATCTTTCCTCTGAGTTTCAGACCAACATTTTCCATTGCTTTTTAGACATCTCTATTTCCATTTTCCACTGTCATATCTAACTTAACCCATCCAAAAACAAGCTTATCATATTCTCCTCAATCATAATAAAAACTCACATTTAACTAGTGCTTTGGAATTTACAAAGTGCTTTCTTCATAACAACCCAGTGAAATATGTAATTATTTTAGGCACTTGATAGCTCTCATATGGACCTCATACCTGGTCTTCTTGCCTTACGGCTCCCTATACAAGTCCAATCTATTCAAGACACAGAATAAGAACTGTAGGGTCTTAGAGTTGGAAGGGACGTTATAGGTTGTCTTGTCTAGCCTCTACCTAAACAAGAGTCCCCTGAACAATATGGTCATTCATCCTTCACTTAACCACCTGAAGTGAGGGGGAACTTATGACCTCTCAAGACTACACTCAGTCTTTATATATAGTTAAGCAGTTTTTTTCCTTACATTAAGCCTAAATTTGGCCTCCCACACACTGCTTCTATTTCTTTATGAGGCCAAACAGAAAAAGTCTAATCCCTCTTCCATGAAACTGCCTTTCAAATACCTGGGGAGAGCTTTCATATGCCGCCCCCTCCCCCCCGAAATCTTTCTAGGCAAAATATTCCCAGTTTTTTTTTTAACTAATCCTCACTGAGCATGAATTTAAGCCTTTTGTGATCATGTTTGTCCTCCTCTGGACAATCCAGTTTCTCAATTTCCTTTCTGAAATGTGGAACTCAGAACAGAACATAATACTCTAGATGTGTTCTGACCAGTGCAGATTATGACAAGACTATCGCTTTTCTAGTTTAGAGTACTATGCATCTCTCTTTTTTTAAATTGACTTCTTTATTTACTTTTAGTTTACAAGATTCAGTCCTACAATCCCTTGAGTTTCAAATGTTCTCCTGTCCTTCCCCCTGCCCCCACCCATGGTGGCATGCAATCAAATGCAAATATTTTCACATTGTACAATAGTCTGGTTGTATAGAAGGGTTGTAACCAATGGAGTGAACAATGGGAAAAAAAGAAAGAAAACAAACATGAAAAAAAAACTAGCATGTAGATTGCTTCAGTCTCCATTTAAACTCTGCTTTTTCTAGATCTGTCTCTGAATGTAGATATCTTCTTCCATCTTGAGACTTGCAGAGTTGTCTTATAGCTGTGCGTTGCTGAGAAGAGTCGAGTTTATCAAGGCTGGTCGTCACACATACGATCTGTCTGTGATTGTGTACTAATTTTTCCTGGTTCTGCTCTTCCCACTTAGCATCAATTTGTATAAGCCTCTCCAGGTACTTATGAAGTCCATCTCTTCCCCATTTCTTATAGCACAATAGTATTCTATTACATTCATATCCCACAACTTGTTTAGCCATTCCCCAATTGATGGGAATCCCCTTAATTTCCAGTTTTTTTGCCACCACAAAGAGAGCTGCAATAAACATTTTTGTACATATGGGTCCTTTTCCTACTTCTATGATCTCTTTAGGATACAACTCCAGAAGTGGTATTACTGGGTCAAAAGGTATGCAATTATTTATAGCCCTTTGGGCATAGTTCCAGATTGCTCTCCAGAATGACTGAATCAGTTCACAGCTCCACCAACAATGCATTAATGTTCCAATTTTTCCACATCTTCTCCAGCACTTGTCATTTTCCTGTTTTGTCATCTTAGCCAATCTGACTGGTGAGATGTACTGTTTCAAAGTTGTTTTGATTTGCATTTCTTGAATCAATAGTGATTTAGAGCATTATTCCATATGCTTAATGATATCTTTAATTTCTACCTCTGAAAATTGGCTGTTCATATCCTTTGACCATTTATCAACTGGGGTATGCATCTCTTAATACATTCATTAGTTTCCTTGATTTCTAAGATTACATCACCAGAATATTCTTCCTAAGCATCACCCTAGTTAAACTGATCTCCTACTCAAAATTCTTCCATCATTTTTCATTCCCTATAGAATAAAATTCAAATTCCTTAATCTGGTCTTCAAGAACCTCCATGATCTGCCTTTTTATAACCTTGTTTCTTATCATCTTCCACATATTACTCTCAGGTCAAATTGTCTTACTAAACATTCTCCCCAAACATTTAATGAATTATTAGTCTAATACCTTTGTTCATAGTCATCTCTACTAGAAAACTCACCCTTCTGAAATGCTACATCTTAAAATCATGCCTATCCTTTAAAGTCTGTTGAAATGACACCACGTTCACTAAATCTCCCTTGTCCCCAACTTCTATGCCATTGCGAGCTTTTTTATGCCCCCCTTCTTGTACCTTCCATAGTGTTTTATACATATAAGAACTTGAATGAATGAATATCAATCAGATAATGAGTACATGACGCAAAGTCATATTAAGAGTCCCTCACATTTTAATTTTTAAAAACTTAAGCCAATACTTATATGTGCCATCAATTATAGCTTTAGTAATAGATGATAGGTAGATAGAAAGAAAGATGATAGATAGATAGATAGATAGATAGATAGATAGATAGATAGATAGATAGATGATAGATGGATGGATAGATAGCTCAACTTGGGGTGAAAATGACTTGGGTTCAAATCTTGCCTCACATACTATAGCTGTATGAACTTGGACAAGTCACTTTATGTTTCTAACTGACTTTCCTCAAGTGAAAAATGTAAATAAGATCATCAACCTCATGTTTCTGTAAGCTACAAATGAGATACTATGTATGAAATACTTTGGAAATTGTAAAGTGCTATGTGCATATCAATAATATCATTTGACTTTTGCTTCTCAGCAGTCATTCATCATTTAGAAGAAAATGATGCTTCACTGAAAATTAGTGGGACAAACTGAGTTGATGATGCTGATGTATTCAGAAGGTTGCCTGGCTGATGTGGCTGAGTAGCTAAACCAAGAGTGTCTACCCTTTTAATCATCTTGACTTCCTGCTGGCTAATCTCCCAGAAAGAGTCATCAGACCTTCTTTCTCTACCTCCAGGGCTGACAAGACATCCCTTTAGACACACTCTGAAAGAAATGGGAAGGTGTTCATTGACAGGGAAGATTTAAAAAGGTCTCTGTATTCAAAGTGGTTCAGACAACTTTGACCAGAAAATCCTGGCAGAAAATAACAATGAAGGTAGGTGAGGTTTTCCTTTACCACAGAGGAAAGCTTACTTCTTATTAACAGTTTTCATGTTCAGCTGATAAGCATTTCAGAGGAGAGAATTTTAATAATTATATTTTTAAACTATAGTTTCATCATTAGAAAAAATATTTAAAATGTTTAAGAACTGAACAGAGTTTGATAATTATACTAATATTCATTGATAAGTATTGTTGATCCATTTTTTAATTTATTCTTTTTGAAAAGAACATTAATTGTATCTTGTAGTCTTATTCTAAAATTTATCAGAAAAATATACATATATTGAGCATGATAACAGAACAAGGGGAATTTGAAATGCCACAGCATAAAGCAAGGAATATATACACCCAGGGTGGTTGTTTCTTCTATGCAGGGAATCCAAAGTCTGAAAGCTTCTGGCTTGACCCTGCTCCTGGTGGTTTCATTCATCTCCCTCTCCTGTTGTGCTCCCCAGGTAACCCTACTCTTTAAAAGTGGAATCCTCTAAATCTGCACACAGTTATTCTTTTGTGATTGACCTTCCTCTTTGTAAATGTGCAGAGCACTGGATCATAATGTCCCATTAACTGTTCTTCTCCCTGGATTTGTAGAGACTTTTTGAAAGAAGAAACTGGACTCCTCAAGCTATGCTCTACCTGAAAGGGACTCGTAAGTACTAAACAAAACAAACAAAAAACCCAAAAAGTCTTTCATTTTGTAAGCTATTTATTCAGTGAGAACAAGAGTCCATAAAAAAAGATGCAAAGGAATCCTGGCAGGCTACTCTTTTTGCCAGGCAGTTTTAAGAATATCTTTTATTTCAAGAATATCTTTTATTTATTTTATTTTTATTAAACAAGATTGAAAAAGTAAAAGTTTTCTGTTAATTTGACATTTTTTCACAGACTCTAAAAGCTAATTTTGTACTTGTATGACAGTATAACTGGGAGGAGAGAAGTGGGCTCTTAGGCTGGTTATAGGGTAACATTTCCAGCTCTCGAATTGCCACAGTTTGTGGTCCCAGTGTATATGTTGGGATGCTCTGCCAGTCTTCAGACCTGTCGAATCCTGTGGGTTAGCATGCCGAAAGGGTGAGACTGTCTTTATGTGATGCCTTTGGGAACCTGACATTTTAATTTAAGCAAGTTAATGCCTAAAGAAGCTTCACAATTTTCACAGGGCAGACTGATTTTTTAAAAAATTTATTTCCTGTTGTATCACCTTCATTTCTGAATATTTTCTTCTCCTTTCCCTTAACCAGCCAGATATACTTTGTATTAAAAAAGAAAAAAAAGATGGAGGGAAGTAGTTCTGCCACACAAGTCAACAACATCAACTAAATGTCACAATATGCACAATTGTCCACACCCACAGTATTCTACCTTTCCCAAGAATAGATGGATGTATGGTGTTTTTTTCCCCAATTCTTTTCCATCAAGTTCTGTCATTATAATTACATTCAGCTTGTTTATTTTCTTTTCCTTTACACTGTTGTTGATTGTGTATGTTGTTCCTGGTCCTGTTTACTTTGCTCTAGCTCTATAACAGTCCACAAACATCTTCTGGGCAGAGTTCATGGCAAAGGAAGCCAAATTCATCCACAAAAAAAAAATTAACCTTTCTCCCATCCTTTTCTCTCCTCTCCCCTCCCCAAGTCCAAATGAAGAATTTTTCTTTTTTTCTTTTTGGAAGGAATCAGGATTAAGTGACTTGCCAAAGGTCACACAGCTAGTAGTGTCAAGAGTCTAAGGTTGGATTTGAACTCAGGTCCTCCTGACTCCAGGGTTGATGCCCTATCCACTGCATCACCTAGCAAAGGCATTTTTAAAAATTCCTATAAATCACCTCCAGGCTGAAACTTAGAGAAAGAGTTCCATTAGGTGAGACTCAAGGATTTATTGAATGAAGTCAGAGAGATTATTTCCCCTTCCCTGCTACCTAGCAGATCCAAGCCATTCTCCTAAGTGTATGTATTACACACAGTATAATAAGATGGAAAGCATTCTACTTGGCTCCAGCTCCCCCTGCATCCCAGCCAGCATCCTCCTGGGGTCATCCAAAGCTCCAGTCTGCTTCTCTAGTTTTTTGTTTATTTGTTTGTCTTTGTATTATTTTGTTTTGTTTTGTAGAAGGCCGTCAATTCATTTCAGAGGAGAGTCAGAGGAAATCTCTCTACAATAGACTACATCTAGGTAAGAGAAACAGAAACAGACATGCCAGAAGCCTTCAAGCTGGAAGGGAGTCAGAAATGATTTTGTCTGATTATTATATAATTCAATAATTTAAAACTCACTTTGGAGACAAGAGATTGATGTCCAGAGAAGTTAGGTAACTTGCCCATGATTACACAGCTCTCCTTGGAACAAAGATCCCATGACTCCAAATCTAGTCCTCTTTCCATTCCATCCTGGGAAGGGCTTGCATGCTCTGCTGCAATTCATTGCATCATAGCATGTTGGAGCAGAGGAGGAAGGACTTTAGAAACTGTATAGTCCAATTACTTCATTTCCAGATAAAGAAACAAAGGTGAGAAGTCAAGGTAATTTAACAAAATAAATGCAGAGTTGGGATTTGAATTTTGTGTCTATTGACTAAAATTTGCTGGATTTTCCAATGCTCTTGTCAGTCAACCAGCATTTATGAAGCACCTACTACATTTAAGACACTATGCTTGGAAGTATATCAAGGAAAAGAGCTCGCTTTCATGCTGAACAGAGCCATTTCCACAAGACAAGACAAGACAATTTAGCCCTATGCTAAAGTGGGACATTTTCTTGAGGTTAACGCTGATCTTACCAACAACAAAATAACCTGCCCTCTGCTCGACTGAAATCACAAGGGGGAGCAGTTGGAGATGACAGTCAGGCAGAGTTTGCAAATTCACCACTGCAGGCTATGCCAAAATCAACAGGCAGAAAAGTGAGATAGATGGGCAACCAAAAGCAGATGTGTTTAAAAAGTAAGAGGAGGCATGACCTTAGATTTTAAAGAAAAAAATGTCACTCACTTCATTCAAATGACCTTTGTTTAAACTTATTCTTAAAAGTCTAGATGTGCTCTCATTCCTCTGTGTTTGAAAAGGTTGATACTGAGTACATAATCTAAGTGCTAGCATATTTATAATGAAATGAAGGTGGCACAGTGAAAAGCCAGTGCTGCAGTAAGGAAGACTTGGGTTTCAGTCCTGACTCTGATACATGTTGGCTATATGATCTCAGGCAAGTCATTTAAACTTTCAGGGCCCCAGTCAACTCTCTTGGACTTGTAAGTTGCAGAACAGATGCTGATACGTATTGGTAGGAAGGAGTTAACTCACTGGATGTTTTCTATACATGTATATGTATATGATACATGCATGTATATGATGCATATGTATATATTACATGTAGTGTGCATGTATATTAATATCTTTGTTATAGCTTATATTATATATACATGTATATATTACAGTATGCATGCATGTACAAATTGATATTTTTTGTTATATCTCATATGATATATGCATGTATATATTATACATATGTATACATGTGTATATTGATATTTTTTGTTCTATTTTATGTCTTATGCTGTGTGTGTATGTGTAAAGAAAAAATAAACACTAAGTGACCCATGCAGTCCTCAAATATTGTAGAAAATCAAGAATTGTAGCGCACATGCTCTGACTGCTGTTCATGGAGCATCCTTATCAGAACTGTACGTAGGGCAAGATAGTAGGAGCTTGCCAAACTTCGAAGGAAGTAAACATTTACACCAGGTGAACTCTCCACCTGGCCCTGTGCTTCTTTCTCAGTAACCTAGACTGTCCCTACTCCAAAGTTGTTTTAGAGATGTTTGCTCCCGACACCAAAATTGCTAGTTATGGCTTTAATCATTACTACACTGTTGTCTGCAAATGTAGCTCTTACTCTGAAAAACTAATCATCTTAAAATTACTGATTATGGAGAAAATATTAGCTTACTGACTGCCTGCCTGAGTACAGGACATATTATAATACTGAGAGTATATGACAAGTACCCAATATGCTTTACTTGAGTGGGATTAAACAGACAGCCATTCAAATTGTAATTTTTTTCATTGTTGTATCATTTTTAGGAGAAAATCAGGGTTAAGTGACTTGTCCAAGGTCACACAGCTAGTAAATGTGTGAGATCACATTTGAACTCAGGTCCTTCTGACTCCAGGGTTGGTGCTCTATCCACTGTTCCTATCATTCTATGTGGATCATAGTTACCACCATTTTTTTCATTGTTGAACAAAGCAGTTAGGATCTTAGAACTTCATAATTGAAAGGGACTTCAGAAACCTGTTCAGCCCTCTTGTCTTATAGACTTTTCACTGCTCTTCAACTTTAAACTTCTCCAAATCAAATGTGATTAATCAAATGAAAACAGAAAAACATTTTTACTTATGTCGAGTTAAATTTAACACTATTTTAGCATTTATCAGACACTTGTCCATTTTATATGATAACAACACTACAAGAGTTATTACATTCATGCTGAGATAGTGAAATTTCCATCAAGCCAGGACCAAAAAGCATGTACACAACAACCAACCAGATAGAGGGCATGCCCCAGGGCATGATTCTATCTCCAGCCTCCTACTCAGGTAGACAGGGAAGGGCTGGACCTGGCCTTTCATCCAATATGCCACATGGCCTTTCTAAATTTTCATAATGCAAAATTTGTGTAAGTTCTATTACATTATAAATGATTTCCAAGTAGATGCCTAAGTTCTTTAATAGAATCATAGATTCAGACCTGGAAGGAACCTTAGAGACCATCAAGGCTAATTTCTCACATGTTATAGTGAGTGCAAATAAATGGCAATTTGCCCAGAATTGCACAGTAAATGTCAGAGGCAGGATTTGAACTTCTATCTTCCTGACTCCAAGTCCAGCACTCTATCCACTGCAGCCACCTAGCTGCTCAAAATTCAGCATGTTGAATAAAGTAAGGGAGCCACCAGCTGGGCCTTGGAAATATTTTCTTTTATACAGATATTGCTTTTTACCATATTTATTGGATTAATCTAGACATGAGAAAGCTAGGTGGTAAAGTAGATAGAGCACTGGGCCTGGAATCAGGAAGACCTGAATTCAGATTTGGCCTCAAGATACTTAATAGCTATGTGACTCTGGGCAAGTCACTTAACCCTGTTTGCCTCAATTTCATTATCTACAAATAGGGATTGTAATTGCACCTGCCTCCCAAAATTGTTACAACAATCAAGTGAGATAATAAGTGTAAATCACTTTAAGAATGTTAACAATTATTATTATGTGATAAGAACATTTGTTTACATTTTATTTCTCCAGAAAAGCGGAGCCAAAGCCTAAATCCAGCTGTCGCTATGTTCTTTGAGTCCTGGCAGAAACCACCAGAAGAAGGTAAAAAAAAAAAATCTTTTGAGTCAGACAAGCACAGTTTTGTATACTTTCCTGGAGACCATTTTGGATATAACAAAGTAGTTTCATTCTTGTTTTGAACTTTCTTAATTCTCTTTTTTTTGGAGGGGTAATGCAGGAAAATTGGGGTTAAGTGACTTGCTCAAAGTCACACAGCCAGTTAAGTGTCTGTCTTGGGCTGAATTTGAACTCAGGTCCTCCTGAATCCAGTGTGGGTGCTCTATTCACTGTGCCAGGACCTAGCTTCCCTGAACTTACTTAATTCTTTAATTTTCATAGTTATAGCCCCAGAAATGAATATCAATGTTTGTTGTGAAGAGGCCAGAATATTTAAATTATAATAATTTCTCAAAACAAACAAAATGAAACAATTTCTTATACTGTGTAATTTAATACTAATTTCACAATTTAAAACCCACTAGGGCTTCTGTTAACTTCATAAAAAATTTTGTTTCCCTTTCAGAAACTGAAGTGATAACTTGTATTTGGGAGGAGGGTGAGGGGAGGAGAGGAAGAACCTCATTCTATTAATGTACCATTAAGCATAATGACTCAGTTCCACAAAGATGAGCAAATATAAAGCTTATATCCAAATCGCAAGATCGAGACACAATCTGGCACTGTGGAAAGAGCATGGGATTTGTGGTCTGGGGACCTGGATTCAAAAGCTGACTCTGTCATTTCAAGTAGTTGTGAGACCTTAGGCAAGATGCTTAATTTCCCTAGGCCTCAGTTCCCTCATCTATAAAATGAGAGGTTAAGTGGATGTCTGTTACATATTTACATTATGTCTTGAATCTGAAAACTAGTGAAAACAGGAAAATTTTGCTAATGAACCACAGCTGCAATCCCATCCTGATTTGGTGTGGTATGGTGGATAAGAACCTGGACTTGGGGAAAGGAAGACCTGTGTCCAAATCCTATTTTGGACACTTACTACCTTGTGTAACCCTGGGCAAGTCTCAACCTTTCTGTGCCTCCATTTCCTCATCTATAAAATGAGGGAGATATTCATAATGGTCTTTAAGGATCCTGATAGCTCCATATCTATGATTCCCTCTGAACTTCAAGAAACTTACTGTAAGCACTAATTAGGTCTGCTGGTCATTGTTGGGGATGCAACAACAACAACAAAAAGTTATAATAACAGTTCAAAGTTCTATGGGATTTTACAGTTGGCAATGCCCTTCTTTGCAAAAGGCCTTACTTTCAGTGTCAAGTCAAAGACTGCACTAAGACTATTGGGACGACCTATCTTAGTGTCCCTGTTTCAAAGATAAGGAGTTCATATTTATATCCTCACAGTCAGGACCAATCCACAATCCTGAGTAATAAGTAGAAGAATTCCAGCATTTTTTTCCTTCATATAATGCCAATGGTCCCTGGGCAAGGCTCACCCATACACACTCAGAAACCTTTTTTGTAGTTCTTTGATAATTAAAAACATTCTATTCAAATTATCTTCCTTCATCCTTACAACAACTCTGTGAGGTAGGAATTATATGTATTAACGTCTCTTGAGGAATCTGACTTTATCATTGTTACACAAGTAGAAAGTGTTGGTTGTATATCAGATTGCTTAGTGTTTCAGGGAGGGAGGAGGGGAAGGAGAGAGAGAGGGAGAGAATATGGAACTCAAAACTAAAAAAAAACCCAAATGTTAAAAATTATTTTAGCATGTAATTAGAGTAAAAATAAGATATGATTTTTTTTAAAAGCATAAATAAAAGAAAGCATTAGTTGGAGGCAGATTTTGAACCCAGATGTCTCCTGAATTGAAATCCTATGCTCGTTCCACTATCCCTTACTGCTTCGTAATAAAATTTTCAAAATCATTGTTATAGCATACATATATGAAATAATAATGATTTAAAGCAATCAATAAGAAAGCATGAAAAAATGTGGTACAGATTCTTTATGAGTGCTTTGGTTATTGAGAATGAGGAAAAGATCATTGTGGATTGAGAATAATTTTTGTGAAGGAAGTGGGTCTTGAGCTGGACCTTGAAAGGGTCTTAAAAGAGGGTGAGGTCTCTTCTTGATAAGAGAAACAGAAAGAGGGAGCATGATACCTTCAATGGCAGAGAGGTAGTGATGGTGGAAGGTGGGAGAAGTAAAGTCAACTAGGCTATTTGATTGACAACCCATCTCCAAATATCAGGAGAGAGGGTTAGATGGACATTAAAGGGAGAATTGCTGGAAGACCTAAAGCAACATGGTGAAAAGTTGGCACTTGATCTGGTAAGCACTGAACTATTTTAATTTATAGGCAGGACACTGGTATCAGAGGATCTGAGGTCTCGATCTGGAAGGGACCTCAAAGGCTTTCTAGTCCAACTTCTTCATTCTGTGGATAAAGAAAATGAGACCCAGGAAGAATTAAGGTATTTGCCCACGGGCGTGCCCACATAGGTAGTAAATATTAGAACTGGGACTGACTCCAGAGTCAAGGCTTTTCCTAATGTACCTCACTGCAGTGTTCTAGGACAATTAATATGGCAAGAGTATGAAGAATGAATTGGATAAAGCATTAAGCGGGAGAACCAGGAAAATGCATGTTTGAAGTTGTATCCTGTGTTTTACTGTCCACCAGGGGCTTTGAGATTTTACTGGACCACAAAAAACTGGACTTGTTTCCAAAATAAAAACTTCTTAAGAGGCCATGTACTTAAAAAAAATTAACTTCACGGTAACACAGGAAATCAGACTACTTTAAAGAAACAAATCTAGAGGAGAAATGAATTTTCTGGCACTGAAAATGTGCACTGATGAAAAGTAATATTAAAAAGTCTAGGGGAACCTAGGTGGCACAATGAATAGAGCACTGGCCCTGGGGTCAGGAGGACCTGAGTTCAAATCAGACCTCAGACTCTTGACACTTACTAGCTATGTGACCTTGGGCAACTCACTTAACCCCAATTGCCTTGCCTTCCCCTCTCTGAAAAAAAGAGTCTGCCTTATTGTTTCCTGAAGAATGCCACACCTTAGGCTAGGCGACATAGGAAGTAGGACAGGAGGATATTTGAGTAATATACACATGGGTGAGGGTTAGGGTTAGGTTGATTGTCCAGGCCAAGATGAGGATGGAAGTACAGAGATAGCTCTGAGAGAGCTCATGAAGGTGACTGCTTGGATATACAGGTTGAAGGAGAGAAAGGAGCCAAATACAATTCAAACATTTGAGTGAAGGAAAAAGAGAGATACTATCACTAGAAAATTAAAACCGATTTAGAGAGAAAGCCAAATTCTGTTTGCAATAGTGCCAGGATGTGATCAGGTAGAGCTGTGCTATGGTACGAATGAGAACTCAGAGCTGAGATTTAAACTTGGAATCCCTAATATAGAAGTGATTATTGAAGTCTTGGAAATAGCTGACCTTCACTAGGGAGAGTTTAGTGGGAGGTGGCAGGAAGCAGGGGAGAAGAAAAGCTAAGAAAGAACCTTGAAACACTGTAAGCTCATGAATGAAACAGAGGAAGCTGGAAAATTGAGAAGCAGAACAGCATCCCAGAATCCAAGAGAGGAAAAGAGAATGAAGAAGGAAAGAGTAACCAACAGAATGAAATTCCCAGAAAGTTCAAGGTGGATAAATATTCAGGAAAAAATATTTTTTAAAAATGTCTTGTGTTTTCAATGCAGAAGGTGAGACAGAATATGGGGACATAGAAACTTAGACTGATAATTGTACTGGTTTTTAAAACAAACTTTTATAATTCCATTTTGCTATTGTCTTACAGCTAGAGAGGTAAATCTCGATCAATCAAGATTCTTGGAAGATAATCTATTAAACTGGAGAAAATGATCCAAGTTACTGAAAATTTCTCTTAAATTTCTGTTGAAGTCATTATTTATGTGAATAAAAAACATAATCTATACATGGTCTGTGTTCTGAAGGAATATATACATATGTGTGTATAATCTCAGTTTCAATCTTTTTATGAATAATTATTGAAAAATATTTTTAGCAGAGAGCATTACTGCTTTTTTCTTTATTGTATGTTTCATTTAGATCGCATTGTGTCATACTTTAAATTTGTCACAGCATTTTAAAATTAAAGGCTCAAGTATGTTCTGAGTTGTCCTTCTTGTAGCTAGTAGACTTCTTGATCAATGACTATTAAAAGTTTTTTATAGTACTACTCACTACTATTTCATTTTATTTTTTTGCTTTTTATTTTTTGGAGGGCAATTGGAGTTAAGCCACTTGCCCAAAGTCACGCAGCTAGGTTTTTGTGTTAAGGTTCTAAGGCCAGATTTGAACTCAGGTCCTCCTGACTCTCAGGCCAGTGCTCTATTCTCTGCACCACCTAGCCACCCCTTCTCACTACTATTTTATCTCTAACCTGTTGACTAATGCCACAATTGACTAATGAACCTGCATCCTGATGGTAACGTATTCTACCTTCATGCTAGCATAAAGGGAGTTATAATTTGTATGGTGTGAAACTACATCTCTATCATCAATTGTGTTTTATCAATTTAATTTGAAAGTAAGTTTCAATGGAATATCGATCAACCCCAGCTATCCACAACTATAGCAAAGTCTATGTATCAAATATCTTTGTGTGGGGATGAGGGAGGGGCGGAGATAGGATCAGTCCTGATAGAGGGAACTTCCTTTGTCAATGTAGACCATCACCGTCTCTGAAACTGGGAATCTTAGAAAGTTGTCTAGAACACTGAGAAGTCTACCGACTTGTCTATGGCGATACTACCTTACACAGCCAGCATGTGTCTGAGGTAAACAGATATTGAAACAATCTCTTCCTGATTCTGAGGTCACTCTCATATTTTATAGCGGGGGGGTGGGAAGACCAACCAAGACAGGTACAATAATGCACTGTGTATGGAAACTTGAATAGATCCAAATGACCTAGCAAACAATTTTAAGAGCAGTTAAAGGAACTGGAGATGTTATGTGCCAGACCAGGAGTTAGATGAGATCTGTATTCAAATGCTGAATCGGTCACTTATTACTTCTGTGACCATGAACCAAAACCTCTCTGAACCTCGGTTTGCTTATCTCTAAAATGGGAATAATATCTTATAGAAATGACAATGATGGTGATGGTGGCAGTCATCCTCCTTGTAGGAGAAGGATGGTCCCTATTAGAATGAGAGATTTAATACTCCCAATTCAAGACAGGGAGAGGAAGTAGAGTGTGCTCTACTTGTCTATTTGGTTACTTGGGAAATTACCCTAATTATGGCAATTGCCTCCTCTTTATTTGGCACATGCTCCTCTAAACATGGTTTAGGTTTTAAGAAGAGAAAAGGATCATTCACATATAACATTTCATAAATCTATCACAACTTCAGCTCATGTCTCACCCCCTTACCCTGGAATTTAATCCATGGAAACTTCTAAATGTAGTTTGTGGCTCATTTCAGTTTTGTGTGAGCCAAAAGGCATTCGTGCTTGTATTATAGTTAAGTACATTTGTTGCAAGAAGTAGAAAGATAATAGAACACCATATTGAGACATCCCAAATGATTGTTTGCTACTCTAGTTTAAAAAAAAAAGCTGGGGTGGAGCCAAGATGGTGGTGTAGAAGCAGCAAGGTTTCGCAGCTCCCGTACAGCCACCTCAAATACCCATAAAATATGACTCTAAACAAATTCTAGGGCTCCAAAACTCACAAAAATGCAGAAAACACATCTCTTGCTGAAGGCAGCTTGGCAGATGGGGCTCATGGTAGCAGGCTGGGAGCCCAAAACCAGCCCAACCTGAAACCACAGCCTGACCCCAGGGCAGTCAGGAGGAGCTGCAGATGGAGTCTTCAGGAGAGAGGATCGCTGACAGCTGTGGCAGTTTCCACCTTTATCAAGCCAAGAGAAATAAGGACTAAGAGAAAGGTCAGTGAAATTCAGCTAAATTTGGGGGAGAAAAGCGGTCTGGCCAAACTGCCCCCAGGGCAAGGAAGCAATGGAAGGGGCAGCCACCTCCACCTGGTTGCTTCAGAGCTCCCAGCCTGCAAACTGCATGGGGGTCAAGCGATTGTTCAGAGGCCAAGTGTTCTTGGTTGAGCGGCCTAGATCTGGATCGTGGTCTTGGGTACTGGTCCTGGGGTGCATTTTCAAAGAGCCAAAGCTGGTGGGGGTGGCAACAGCCCCATAATAGCTCCAGTAACTGTGAAAACCCCAGTGATTTGGGACAGAGCTTTCCCCTCTGGAAGGAGAGTTCCACAGAGCCAAAAACACAAATAATTTATTGGCATCATGAGTAGGAAAAAGAAGCAAAGTAAGAACAGTAACCAAACTCTAAAATCCTTTTTTGGGGACAAAAAGGATCAAAGCATGAAATGGGAGGAAGACAACACAGTCAGAACTCCCACACCAAATGCTTCCAAGAAACATGAAGATTGCCTACAAGCCACAGATTGGCTTTGAAAACCAAATAAGAGAAGTGGAGGAGAAATTGGAAGGAGAAATGAGAATGATGCAAGAAAATCATGAAAAGAGACTCAGCAACCTGACTGAAGAGAATAACACCTTAAAAACAGGTTAACTCAAATGGCAAAAGAGGGCCAAAAAGCCAATGAGGAGAAGAATGCCTTAAAAAGTTGAATTTGCCAGATGGAAAAAGAATCTCAAAAGCTTTCTGAAGAGAATAATTCCTTCAGAATTAGAGTGCAGCAAATGGAAACAAATGACTTTATGAGAAATCAAGATACTATTAAACAGATACAAACAAATGAAAAAATAGAAGGCAATGTGAAATATATCCTTGAAAAAACCACTGACCTGGAAATAGATCCAGGAGAGACAATTTAAAAATTATTGGACTACCTGAAAGCCATGATCAAAAAAAGAACCTAGAAAGCAACCTTCAAGAAATTCTCAAAGAAAATTGCCCTGATATTGTAGAACTGGAGGGCAGAATAGAACTTGAAAGAATTCACTGATCACCTCTTATAAAAGATCCCCAAAAGAAAACTCCTAGAAATGTTATAGCCAGGCTCTGGAATCCCCAGATCAAGGAGAAAATATTACAGGCTGCTAAGAGAAAGCAATTTGAATACTGTGGAAACACAATTAGGATAACCGAGGATCTGGCAGCTTCTACACTGAGGGATCAAAGGGCCTGGAATATGATATTCCAGAGATCAAGGGAGC
>CM053597.1:145676018-145698162 GCA_028646575.1 Pseudocheirus occidentalis | reverse complement strand
AGTATGAGGATAGGTGAAAGGAATACAAATGTTTATATACATATACCTACACATATGTCTATATAGGAGGGTATATATGCGTATAAATACATATCTGAGCATGTGTGTATATGAGTTCATAGAGGGCACAGGATCAATTGAATAGGAAGGGATGATACTTTAAAAGGTGAAATTCTGAGGTGGTAGAGTACTAGAATGAGAGGAGACAGGGAGAGACAGAATGAGGTTAATCATCCTATACAGAAGAGGCAGGGGACAACTGTTATAATGGAGGGGAAGAACAGGAAGGCAAAAGAGAAAGGGTCAACTTTACTCTTATTGAATTTGGCTTAGGGAAGGAATGGCATAAACTCTAAACTGGGTATCTTGCCACACAGGAGAGTAAGGGGGATGGGGATGAAAGGTGGGATGATGGAGGGGAGGGCAAGGTTGGGGGGAAGGGTTGTTGGAAGCACACACTTCTGTAAAGGGCCTGGGAAAGGGTAGAGAATAGAACAAGGGGTAGGGGAAATGGGATAGGAAGGAGGAACATTTAATCAGTCTCTCACAATATGTCCACTGTGGAGATGTTCTGTGTAATTACAAATGTACAACCTGTATGGAATTACTTATCCTTCCAGTGGGAGTGGGTGATGAGGGAGGAAGGGAAAGAATCTAGAATTTAAAGTTCTACAATCAAATGTTAAAACAATATATAATAACAATAGCAATAATATTTATTATTATTATTATTATTATTATTATTATTATTATTATTATTATTATTAACTACATGCAATTGGGAATTAAAATATACAGACACTGGGGTATGGAGACCCATCTTGCCCTACCAGAAAGTTAGAGGGGCGATGGAGGAGGACATAGGAGAGAGCAGATTGGAGGTGGGGCTTTACAGTGAGATCGCTGTTTTGGGGTTGTCAGTAGGGGAAAGACACAGAGAAAATTTGTAACTCAAAATCTTGTGGAAATGAATGATGTAAACAAGAAAATAAATAAAATAATTCATTACAAAAAAGAAAAAGAAAAAAAGAGAAAAAACAGTTAAGCTATCTCTTTGTGAGGCCTTGGGCTATCTTCTTTCAAGGCCTGGAGTTAATGCATAGTCTAATTTAAAAAAAAAAAAGCACTGCTCCCATATCTCTAGACACCTATACCAGGTGAGCCCAACTGGTTTTTATTAAGGAAAACCTAGTATATGTTTTCTGTTAGCATCTTATATAGAAAAGGGGAGGATCCTTGCCATCTACCATCCATAACAACTTCTGCACCTAAGGGGGAGGGTAGCTCAACACTGCTTCCTTCTCTGGTTGTTCTCAAATAGGTCTCCAGCCAGCACCTCAGGAGGCCATAACCTCAAAGCCCCAAGCCCCTCATACATACACTGAGAGAAGGATAGGGAATCTGCTACCATGGCATGGCAATACCCATTCATAACATGCCATGAGGCATTCAGACATGGCTGGCTCTAGGTGGTCTTGTGTGCCTATCTTCTCCAGTGTTCCCCAGCAAGAAGACCACTGTCCTAGCTAAAAGTTCTGCTCCCAGTATGAAAAATCACATCTTGTCAAATTTTTAGATCTGAGAACTTCTTAGCTCTTAGATTTGTGTCCAGGAAGTGTTCAATACTGGCTTGAAACCATAGAAAGTTTCTGTCTGGGCCGACTTGTAATCCTTTCCTCCTTAGGAAGATTCTGAAGATTTCCTGGCCAGATAAGGTACAAGACACTGAGATCCTTTCTCAAACTAAACTGCCAAGCATTTAAATTCTGCTGCAGAGAACACAACTCCTATGGGC
This sequence comes from Pseudocheirus occidentalis, assembly GCA_028646575.1. Classification (NCBI taxonomy): domain Eukaryota; kingdom Metazoa; phylum Chordata; class Mammalia; order Diprotodontia; family Pseudocheiridae; genus Pseudocheirus; species Pseudocheirus occidentalis. The sequence goes on along the minus strand of CM053597.1, from coordinate 145,696,367 downwards.
TGGACACATTGTTCGAATACCAAATGTACTCTTACTTAAAAGACTCTTACAGAAATTCACAGAAGGCAAGTGCTCACATGGTGGTCAGAAGGACACTCTCAAGATCTCTCTGAGGAACTTTGGAATTGATTGTGTAACATGGGAGACACTGGCACAGAACCACCCAGCATTACCTGGCCTCATCAAAGAAGGTGCTATGCTCCATGAGCAAAGCACAATTGAAGTAGCTCAAAAGAAACTGGAGGTATGCAGATTTAGAGAATCCATTCCAAATATTCACGTGTATTATTTCTGCCTGACCTATGACAGAGCATTCTGAGCCTGAGCTCCTGTTGGTCTGATCAGTCACAGTTGGACATTCCATAAGGGACACACTCTAACTTCGCTCTAACATAGTGATGTTATTTTGGCCCTCTTCCCGAACAAAGGACGATAACCAATCAACCAATCACCTCCTAGGAATGTTGTGGTAGAGTTGGATAGAGGGCTAAACCTGGAGTCAAGAAACCTGAGTTCAAATATGGCCCCAGGCATTACTAGTAGCTTTGTGCCTCTGCAGTAAGTTGCTTTACCTCGGTCTGACTTAATTTCTTCATCTGTAAAATGGAGATAATTACAGTACCTATCTCCTAGAGCTGTTGTGAAGATAAAATGATATAATATTTCTAAAGCAATGTGCAAACTGTAAAGCTGCATATAAATATCATTATTATTAATGATCAATCTGTAAATGTGGGATCAATGGAGTAAATCAAATTAGGCCACCCCACATAAAGTAACAACAACAATAACAATAATGAGAGCTGGCGTTTTTATGGGCATTTTAAGGTTTTCAATGCACTTTATGTAAAATGCTACTGCGGTACCTTACCTTGGTAGGAATAGCCCTCCATTAAACTGAATAAAATCAATCAAATATTGCAACCATATGAGGAAAGGTTTTGATCAATTTAGATATTTCTGTTGAGCCCTTAGATGGATTGTAGGAACATTTATAAAGAGTGTTCAAATTGGCTCAGGAAATTTGGTCACACCCCAATGTTCTTCTAAAAAAAAACATACCAGTGCAAAACCAGATTAAATAGATTACTTCAAGCTGTGAATAAGGAGAGAACATTCCAGCCAAGGCCCTGATGAGGTGCAGTCTGGATCTGTCTTGGTCTCCTCTAGCAAGTCCTTACGATTTTGGGTTTCCCATCTTTCCGTTAATGTTCCAGCATCACCCCACCAGGGACAACAATGTCTGGGAGCAGTGTGTTGACAGGAAAATTAATTTTTAAATTGTTAATATCAAATGTGATATTCCCTTCTCTGTTTCAAAAAGCCATCTTGACAGTAAGAGAAACCCCTCCATCTAAAGAATCCAAGGAATGCCATTGCATTCTTGCTCCTAAGGCACCTTACTCTCTACTAGGTTGGAATGGGCTCTAGGTTCTGTTTATCCTGTAAACAGGGACTAACTGAGACTAGTCAAGGGTTACAGAAAGATAAGTTGGATCATGAAGGGTAAAAACAACCAGAATGAAGTAGGTTTTCTTGTTTGGGTAGCCAAGGGTGGCTGGGGACTCACGGTCAGCTCTCAATCCTCATTTGCCAACCCTCCACCCACCCTTTTTCCTCCTGAATGCTTAAAAACCTTTCTGTAATTTTCGCCTGTGAACACCTCTGTAACTCAGATTCATGGCAGCGTCCCAGGCTCATGACCCTCTTTATTGCGATTGAAAATGCCTTTTCCTCCACTTATGAGTTTGATTTATTTTGGGAGTTGGCAGTCTAAATGGAAGCTAAAGATGACAAGACACAGATTGCAGGTCTGCAAGAAGCCTGGGAGAGAAGCCTAGGTGTCTCCAAGGCCTAAGTCTAAGAGAAACTTTTTGCACATTTTACAAAGGGGACAGAGTATGAGATACAAAGAAGGGAATAAAGGTAGCAAGCGCCTGCTAAGTGCAAGGCATTATGCTTAGCCTTTTACAAATAATAACATCTCATTATTTTTATATTCATTATTCATAATAATTCATTAGAGTCTTATAATAACTCTGTGAGATAGCTGCTGTAATTATCCTTATTGTTTAGGCAGACAGAGGTTAAATGACTTGCCCAGGGTCACACAGCTAGTGTCTGAGGCCAGATTTGAACTCAGGAAGATGAGTCTCCCTTACTCTAGGTTTAGCACTCTATCTACTGCACCACCTCAGCTACCCTATGTACATATGCCTACACAAACAGATGTGCATGAGCACAAATATACACATATATGTATATGTCCTCATGCATCTATGAATATTTTTATTATGTCATGCAACAAAGAAAATCTCTTTTGAAGTGATTAGAAATTATGTATGATCATGATACCTGAATCTGACAACTTTGTGAACAAAGTTCCTCTCTAAAAATGATTCATTAGCAGTTATAAAGCACTGTATAACAACCCTGACCAGTCAGAGCTCAGCATAAATGCTACTTCTTACATAAATAATACATAAATACCAAGTGCTTATTTTGTATAAATTCAACATATAATTATAAACATGCATGTAATTGCTCCGGGTCAGAGACTATTTGTCTTTATATACCCAATGCCTAGTAGAGTGCTTGACATATAGTAGGAGGCTCAGGTATGACAATGGCCATTCAGGTGACAGCCACAGTCCTATCCTGTCTCCATCCCAGCCTGGGGCTGTGGAAATGATGGAGCACAAGGTAGAAACAATGATGGTGGCAGGATAAGGGGCACACATCATGACTGCATCATTAATCTGTCTGTGTCTGGCAGATGGTAAAGCCCACATTGAAGGAGACTTCTCCTCTTCACCAACGAGGAATGTGCCCAGAGCTTTGCTGTTTATCTTACTGTTATGTCTTCCAGATCCCCAGGTATTATCATCCCCCTTTCTGTTTCATTCTCCTGATTTCCACTCCCAAGCTTTACCATCCACTCTGCTGCCAGACCATCCTATATGCATTTTCTGTCCTCACTAGAATGTATTATACTAGACATATTTTCTACCTCTATTAGAATGTAAACTTGTTGAGAGAAAAGATTGTAATTTCTATTTGTATCCATAAGTATTTGTGTTTCGCCCACTACTTGGCACATAGCAGGCACATAGTAATTGCCTAATAGATGCCTTTTCATTTATATACTCATGCTTTCCATTCATTCATGCATCCATTTATCTATCCATCCATTCTTAATAAATACTTATTGATGAATTGAAATGAAGGACAACAAAAGATTGAGATAATTTTCTGTGTAATTTGGCAGAATTGGATGAAGTGCAGTTGAACACACCAAATGGAGATTGAAGACCAATCGAAACAGACATGCTCAGGTTTATGAAGTTAAGAACAAAAACAAAAATAATTTATATACCTTGTATACCCATAAAAGTTAAAGATGAGTCATCATTGCCTATTGGAAAGACCCCTGGTCTTGGACTCAGAAGAGCTTTGACACTTAGTAAGTTAATTAGGCCATTCATAATCACTCAGTTTTGAGTTTACTCATCTATAAAGTGGGGATAATAAAACCCGTGGGACCTGTCTCATAGGATTGTTGTGAGGAATATGTGAAATAATCTAGACAAAATGTAACATAAATCTCAGCTACTATGATCAATGGGTGTTAGGTCTTTTACATTACAACATAATTTACATTTACAACATAATAAAACATTAGTTTATTTTTATTTAGTTATTTATTTCCTACAGAAGAAGAGGTATATGCAAAGAATGACAATTTCCATTTATGGAAATGTAAAATTCTTTGTACTAGTTTCTATCTGAGAGAAAGGGAATAGTCATCCATTATTATTTCAGAAATGAATTTTGGCTTATAGGGAGTGATATTCAAAATGAAAATTAATTCTTCAGGACCAAAGATGGGCATTTCCTTGTGCATGATGAGCCTCTGAGTCATACCAGCTGAAAAAGAGATAGTCCTTTCTTATACAGAAAATGACAGTATCCAGATATGCCCCAAGCAGAGTCCAAGTTCCTTGAGAGCAGGGACTGTTTCACTTTTGTTTTTATGTCTCCAGTGCCTCACACAGTAACTGGCATATAGTAGGTCCAATAAATATTTGTTGATTGATTCACTCAACTGGCTACTTTCAAACCATAAGCTCTGGAGCATACACTACTAGGGTCTGGACCATTGGCGGAAAAAATGCTTTGAGTTGTCAAGAATACAATCACCGCATCTTTATGTTTAGCACATTATAGATGGTGCTTGGTTACGATTCTCAAAAATAAAAAATATTTAAAGAAAATTTCTTAATGTAAAAAAGTATGTTTTAACACTGTTATCCTTTCTTGATGGAATATTTTCTTTTCCAATTTTTTCAATTTACTGGCTAACCATATCTGGGTAGAGAAATTAGGGCAAATACCTAAATAAATAAAGCAATGCATTTTACTTGTTGGGTTTTATTCTAAGGGTGGTAAAAATAAATTACCACATTTAAAAAAAATCTCTTCTGACTTTTTTTTAGCAGTGACCAGTTTTCCATTATCACTAATTTCAAGAAGAAAGGACATTCTCTAAAGTTCATTTTATTTCTCTAAAGAATATTTTTAGCTATGTTAGCTCAGGTTCCTTAATATGTGCTGATCCCTAATGACTAAATTTTGAAGTTATTGTTTTATTAGATGATAAACATCCATTAGAGGCAATAGTACAGAAACTCAATTCTTGTGTTCGCCATGTTGCTTTTTCTTTTCATGAGGGACTTGAGCCAGAGAAAAGGGAGACTTTATATTCATCCGATCCTTTTCAGCCTCTTCTTCTTCATCATATCTCTCATCCTCATCTTCCACATCACTGTTATGAGGACTAGAATGCTGAGAGCTTGTAGGTGATGGTGGCACTGATAAAGGCCTTGGAAATTTAAAACCTTGTGTCTGCCAGAAACAAACATTATAAGGTTACTATTAGTTGCACCAAAATTGGGCTATACCTCACTTAGCAAAAGTCTACTTAATAAAGTTCTCCCATATACCTACTTAGTAAAGCATATGCCAATATATTTCTCATTGTCTTCGTACCCATTCGGGAACCATGAATATGTAGTTTATTCTGACTTCAGTGGCTGATTAATAGAGTAATCAACAACTGGAAAGGCCCAGTGACTGGTATGGTGGGAAAAGCGCTAGATTTGAAGTGAAGAATCTAGGTTCAAATATCAGTTTAGTTGTCTGCTTAACCTAAAAAAAAACCTAAATAGGTTCATCTGTAAAAGGAGGGATTGGATTAGACAGCCTCTAAGATCCCTTCCTCCTGTAAATGTATGATCCTCTGTTGATCTTTCTGCTGATAGATCTTCTTTGTAATGAGTTAGTTATTTAGGGCAGGAAAATTTTGTGGATGGGAGGTTGGCAGACCTAAGGGAGACAATGAATCATACCTTTATATTTAGAAAACAATACTAGGAATGACTTGAATCCATTCAGCTCTTTTGGCAAAAGCATCTCTGTTTAACCCTTTTAAATAGAACAGCCCTTCCACTTCCCTTGCCCTTTTGCAAGGGAATGTGGTGGGTGGATAAGGGGTGGGGGAATATCTGTTATATCAGTAGTGGCTGTGCTGAAGAATAGGGTATACCTACCTACTGTGGATGTTTAAACATTAAATCACCCAGATTCAGTAAGAATTTTTATTGAAATAAGGGTTACTATAGTTTCATTTTAATATATTTAGGTCTTTTAAATGAGCGTCCAATCAAAATAGAGATTATTTGTCTTTTTGAATAGCTTCTTAATGAAGTTTTAACTAAGTTGTTCAGTCAATTTAGTCATGCCCAACTCTTTGTGACCCCAAATTTGGGGTGGTTTTTTCCTTGGCAAAACCACTGGAGCAGTTTGCCATTTCCTCGTCCAGATCATTTTACAGATGAGGAAACTGAGGCAATCAGGGTTAAGTGACTTACCCAGGGTCACACACAGCTAGTAAGTGTCTGAGACCAGATTTGAGCTCTGGAACATGAGTTTTCCTGATTCCAGGCCCAGCTCTCTAGCTACTGTTCCACCTAGATGTCCCCAGGCAAATAAGTACATGCAGACTATACTGATGAAAGCAAAAATTCTTCTTTAAATGAATATTGGAATCTTACCAGTGATTATTATTTTCCTACATCCTTTCAAAAACATTTGAGGTGACAGAGTAATTTGTTTTAGTGCTGGGGTCAAAGCCTGCCCTCTGATCCTTGCCTTAGCTTTCTTTGGGAATATATGGCCTATAGTTGTAATGGAATTTAATAGAAAACATGCTCCTGTGTTCAAGCCCTATGTGCTGCTTGTCTAGGGAAATTTTTTCAAATGACATGAAAGAACTGAACCCTAGCGCACAATAGAAATTTCAAATATATAACACTCTGGCCCTGAAATCTGTTGTGGAGACATAAGTTCAGCCAAGTAAGGCATGGTCATGTTTTATACCCACCAAGGGCTAGTTAGTCCCCTGAGGAAAGAATGTATGCCATCTGCTGGAAAGTTGTACAACTGCAGGCATCAGCAAAGGCCCTGAGGTCAGCTGGGGCAAAGTGAGGCTGAGTTTTGCAATACATAAAGCTGAATGTTGCAAACAACTCAGAATGGAACAAATGAAAGCAAAAAGGAGAGGGAATGGCGGCAGGTGGTAGGTGATCAGAAGTGTCAAGGAAAGAACTAGGTGTGGGCCCAGATAAAGGAGTCTTGGAGCACTTGGAGCAAGCTTCAGACCTTACCCAGCTGGAGCCCCACTCAAAACAGTAATGTGAGCCATAAGCACAGCAAGTCTCCTGCAAAGAGATGCCAACTGAGGGGAAATTTCTTGATTATGTATGGGTTCAGATGTGAACCCATTTTTATGTGTCCACTAATCTGTTTATAAAAATGTTTGTTTTGCATGTGTTTAGAACCTGAGATTTTATAAAAGTGAACTTGTAGCTAAACTTTTATCATTGCAGAGGTGAGGGAACTAGCCAGACTTCAGCTACGTTGGTTCCTAGATGCCAATGACGAATTCGTCCTGATTCCCAGGAAATTTACCTTCAACCAGTCCTGCCCTGTTCATTCCTGTCAGAGACCAAGCTAAGATTTTAATTCTTCTCCACCTGGGGCAGGCATACTTGTCATCTAGAGGTTTCAAACATAAGATTTTCTCCAGTTTGTCCAGAGAAAATGAGAGGGCCATTTATCTACCAGGTGAGGGACATTAATAAGCATTCTCTCCACCTTTATTCCAGTCTCTTACAAAGAAGTATCCTTTCCCCTCACCAAGGCCAAAACCTCTACTCCTACCCTTGATTCCATCCAGTCCCATTTTCTTGCCCACACAGTCATCTGTATTAATATATTCATTCTCCTTCCGTCTCCTTTGATTTGAATATATGGAGAAGTATTGTATTGTTTATGGATTTTTGTCAGTAATTATATGCTACTAGTAGAGTTTCCTATGAAAAAGTTTACATTTATATATGTATATATTTATATATGTGTATATTTATATTATAAATATATAAAATAATTTTCTAAATGTATAATAATGAATTACATATAATATATTTTTCCCTTACCGTTGGTGGAGGTGAAGATTCAGCATGAAATTTATCTGGAAAAGCTCTGCTTAGTGTTAGGTGTCTGGCGTGCATGTAGTACTACAATAGAAAAACAATTTTACATACTTTTTTTTAAAAAAAGAAATATAACTTTATATGTTCTTCATAGATTTGTGAGTTTTGAAACATTTTCTAAATAAACATTTAACTCTTATTTCACATCTGTGATACTTGTGGCGCTAGAAACAGTACGAATTTGCTCAGGTGCTGCCTTCCTTAAAAAAAGCAAAGGCTTTTTTTTAACCTAATAAAAGAATGTATGATCTTGAGTTGCCCACCAGGTGGCTCTCTACCTAGGTCTAGAGTAAGTTTTTATCATTGCAGAGGGGAGGGAGCTAGCCAGACTTCAGCTACGTGGGTCCTCAGATGCCAATGATGAATTCGTTCTGATTTCCAGGAAATTTACCTTCAACCAGTCCTGCCCTGTCTATTCCTATCAGAGACCAAGCTAATGTCTACTAAGTCTCATCATGATAGAGAAAAATAATCTAGTATGCATTTTAAATATTGAGAAAGCCAATTTCAAAGCGTTTAGAAAAAGGCGAGATGCAATGTCCTAAGTTTCTGCAGAAGTCGCTCAAGAGCAAAAGGGGGAAGGGGGACTATTTAAATAAATCAGTCAAGAACGCCAGGCACTAAATGCCAGCTGCTGGGGATGCAAAGAGAAAAATTAAAGAGTCCCTGCATTCAAGGTACTTAAAGATTGGTGTGGCTCAGTAGGGATCTCATTTATTAGCTCAAAATTTTAAGACCTTTTTGGAAGATGGAAGCAAAGGCAGGCCAAAGAAAATGACCACAAAAGAGTAATATCATCCTCTGTAAGTATAGGGGCAGGGTTACCAAAATGCCTAGAAAGAGCTAAACCTGGCAGTGCATTCTAAAGATAGTAAAGAGGAATTTTTTAAAGGCTATGTTGGAGGCAAGAGAAAGATCCTAAAAGGGTTAGGGCAACTACTCAGGAGAGAGCAAAGTAAGTGAGAGGTGAAGGCAGAACCACTCAACTCTTATTTTCCTTCTGTTTTGTCTATAAAGAGATACTTGAAGAAAGCTATCATAATTTTCTTTTCTGTGGGATAAACACTCCCAGTTCTTTTAACATGATATGGACTAAAGGCCTTACCATCTTGGTTGCCTTTCTTTAAGCACTCTTTTGTTTATCATCGTCCTTCCTAAACTGAAGCACCAAGAACTTAATGTGATATTGCAGTTATGCGACCATCAGCTATTTATTCCTGGAAAAGACACTTTTCTTAATGTGAGGTTGCACTAACCTTTTTGATGCCTGTATTACACTGTTGGCTTGTATTGAGAAATTTGTTCTGCTACTTGCTGGACATCTTCACCGAATGACCTATAAGCCTCTCCTTTTGACATGTCCAAAACACAACATTTTATATTTTATATTTCTCTTTAAACTTATCTCTTTTATGAACTTCCCCATTTCTATTGATGGCACCACCATACTTATAGTTGCCCAGGTCTGGAATCTTAAGAATCATCCCTAACATTTTGTTCTCCCTCAAACCTCATATGTAATCAGTTGCCAAGTCTTATCTATACTTACTTTTTGATATCTAAATTTGTGTTCTAATCCATTCCCTCCTTTACACTAACATAGCCTCTATCCTAGTTCAGCTCTTCATCACCTCTCATGTGGACTATTGTGACTACATTCTCATTGATCTCCCTCCTCTCCAATCTCTAACTTCTAATCCATTCTTGGGGTTTTTTTCTTGTTTTTGCTTTTTAGAGAAGGAAAGGTAGGGCAATTGGGGTTAAGTGACTTGCTCAGTCACTCGACTATTTTTTAGTTTGGATTTGAACTCAGATCTTCCCGACTCCAGGACCGGTGCTCTATGCACTGCACCACCTAGCTGTCCTACCTCTACTCCATTCTACAAACAGCTATCACATTGATAGTTTTAAAAGACAAATCTGAAGAGGTCACCTCTGACTCCATTCAAAACTCTTCAATAATTCTCTATTGTTCCCTGAATTTAAGAAAGATTGTCAATTTTTTAAATGAATAGAGAATTTTAAAAAATAGAAAAAACTTTAAATTACCAAAAAACCTACTACATTCAATGTTACATCAACAAAATTGAATACTTGAAGAATGAATATTTACAAAAAATATATATGTCCAACTTTATTTTTCAGAGAGATACCAAACAATTCAAACTCAGAAGGAACGTTGGTTAAGAAAGCCAAAAGAAAAAAAAATCACTTGCATCCAGGCAAGAGAGGTATCGTTACATAAAATTTGGAAACCATTGGCCTAAGTTTTAACTACATCTATGCATGGTTTAGGTGGACCAAAGAAAGAGGTCATAAGAGTTGAGGAATTAAGACGCCAAGGTGTTCAAAGGTGCACTGAGCAGGGGTTAGAATAGAAAAAAAAATACTCTTAGCCAAGTACCGAATTTAATTGGGAGGAGAGAGACTTACTGACTCCTGCAGGTCCAGAGATGGCAGCATCAAATATCTGGGCAGAATGGAGTGAATTTTAAAAGAAATGAAGTGTCTGCTGAGTTATGCTGACAGATAAAGAGACAGAAAGTGGAATAGAGAACAAGAAGTATCCAAACTCCCTCTCCTGGACCTGCGTTTCAGGACATGTGACAGAGATCCTTAGAGAGAGTGCGAAGAGATAGTTGGTCTTCAGGGGAAATCTAGGTTTCAGAGAAAGACAGAAAGAATGTGAAAGGCAGAGATCCAGGGTAAAGGGAAGTTTGTTGCTAATAAAGGAGGATTCCAGTATAAAGGACTGATGGATTGATTTAAATAAAGGATAGATAAGAACCAGGGAGCATTAAAATGGAGTTAGTTGTGCAGCAATGATGGCAGCCAGCATCTACCTTCTTCACCACCCATGATGCAGATTCCTCACAGATCCACACTGATCCCACCATGTTCATTCTTGACATCTCATGAGGCATAGCTCAACTGGAGAGGTGGTGCAATGGGGACAGTGTGGCCCAGCATCGAGGTAGAACCTGGGACACTGAAAGGTGGTAGCTTAAGGACCAAGCAAGAGAGTGGGTTGGTCAGGAGGCTGACCTTGCACCACTTTTGTGCCTGGGGAAAGGCCCTGACAGCCTAAATCTAGTTAAAACTCTAAGGTTCACTTACCCTGCCTAAGTATTTCCAGTCCAACAGATCAGATAGTCTTTCAGTTCTGTTCCTCTGGATAATTCTCTGGCGACGTGACTGTTTGCAGAATCCATAGAGAAACTGAGTAAGCTGATTGCAGGACTCATCTGGTGAGCAGAACCTCCTGTCAACAATGTAAATACCTGAAAGGCATAAAGGCCAAAACACTGGTAAAATTTCAGTTTTTTTGTGACTTAAGTTTTCTTTCTGTTTTCCTTCCTATTGTTCTTTTTCCTTCTTCCCCTTATACCCTGTTTATTATGATTCTCTTCTTTTCTTCTTTCCTTAGATTACCACTGTTTTCTTCCTTGCCTAAAACTCACCCTTTTTCCTATGATCCTGTACTTTCTCTGTGACCTTCTTCTAACTAGTTACACTTGGTTAAAAAAAAAGAGCTGATAGGGTGGGAGTCTTGGAATACTACATTAGTGTGGCAGAATATGCATGACAGTAGTATCACATTCACAAAATGTTAAAGGAAAAAGAAATAGCTGTATATGGTTAAAGCCTGAATGTTCTTTTACAGCTTTATTTGCAGCTAGGTCACTTAAATGTGACCTGATTTTTTTACATACATTGGTTTTATTCACTTTTCTAAAAAATCATTTTGGCATGATATCATACCAACAGTGTGGTGAATTAAGACAATTCTTGTACCTCATCTCACAACATCTTCTGGTGTTAAAAGGAGCATGTAACCAAACCTCCTTAACTGTATGGTTGTCATAAAGGTCGATTTCACTGTTAGAGGGGTGCCTATTTAATGGGAGAACACATTTAAATAACACATAGGTGCTTATAATAGGGTTGTACTTGAAACTCAATTTGATGTGAGCTAACAAGAAGGTAAACTGCTCTAGTTTAGAACATTTATTCTTTAGAGCAGGAGTTCTTAATTTGGGGTACATGAACTTGTTTTAAAAAATGTTTTGATTAGTATTTCAATATAAATGGTTTCCTTTGGCAATCTAGGTTATTTTATTTTATACGTTTAAGAACACTATTCTAAGAAGAGATGGTGGGCCATAGGCTTCACTGGTCTGCTGAAAGGGTGCATGATGCACAAAAGGTTAGGAACCTCTGCCCTACAGCCTCCCTCCTGAGGAAGAAGAAAAAAGTAAATCCATTTAAAAGTAAATCATAGGTTTTTTCTTTAGGTAGAAATAATACATGTTTATTAATTTACACACTTTGGTTATAATACTTATTCTAGACAGTAGAGGGCAAAATAGATACACGGAAAGCAAAGGAACTGATTCATGACTTAAGGACCGTAGGATTTAGAGCTGGAAGGTACCTCAGAGATCATCTCCTATCTTTCATTTTATGGAGGAGACTAAGTCCCATTGTTTTCCTAAAGTGTACTGCTAGTAAGTAACAGCACCAAGATTCCAACCCACATCCTCTGACTCCAAATTCAGTCTTTCTACTACATTGTTCTACCTCTCCTAGTGATAATGACCTATTTGGGGTATTGGGACATATCATTAAGGTTTATCTTTATCTGTAGTCACAGATTTGAATCTAACTTTCATTTAAGCCTAGAATATAAATATTAATTAAATATATTGTTAGTTTTATGGAATAAGATATAAGACAAAAACAGGTCAGCCTTATAGATTGTATACGTGCATAGAGAAAGAGAGACAGAAGCAGAGAGACTGAGAGAGATGATAGAGAGAGATACATAGATAGATGATAGATATGAATAGATGGACAAATGGATGGAAAGACAGGCTGATAGACATAGGTAGATAGATAGATAGATAGATAGATAGATAGATAGATAGATAGATGGATGGATGGATGGATGCATGGATGGATGGATGGATGGATAGAGAGATAGACAGAGAGATAGATGGATGGATGGATGGATGGATGGATGGATGGATGGATGGATGGATGGACGGACGGACGGACGGACAGACAGACAGACAGACAGATAGATAGACAGGTAGATAGGTAGGTGAACAGACAGACGGATGGACGGACAGACAGACAGACAAATAGATAGATAGATAGACAGACAGACAGACAGATAGATAGATATAGATAGATAGATGGATGGATGGATGAATGGATAGTGATCTTATCAGATATATGTATATATGTCTATATATTTAATCCATCTTGTTCTAGGCTTAACTGAATGATAAAAATCTTACCATAAGCAGCTGGGTCAGTTACGTGCTCTTGCATGAAACAGCCAAAGCCAGAGAGGTTCGTTGTCACGCTTGGAATGCCCATCACAGTGCATTCAGCTGTCAATAGACAGGGAGAAAGGTTCTACTGTATTCTTACAGCAGAATTATTTTGTGAAGAAAATAAGCCATAGTTTCCATCTATCTACTGCCAAAAATTTTCTTTTCCAAGTAGGAAAGTTGGTTGACATTTTCCTTCACCTAGAATACTTTTGTTTATTCACACAGTATAGAGACTTTATCCTAAATTTGTGAAGCAGGCAAAGTTTATCTTTAACATTCTCCTTTTCTGTCCCTTGCTGCCACCCTTCCCCATCCACAGGCACCAATGGATGTCAGTTCTTTCCTTTTTCTCCCAAAGCTAGGAAAAAGTTTAATAATTTTTTTTACATTTAAACTGTAAAATATTCATAAGACATAAAGTGTTACCCTATCTCTGAGAAATAAAATGGTATTTTAATCAAACCATTTTCATCTTTACCACTAAAGAAGCTTGTAGAAAGCCTCAGCTTGCTGTTGAACAATTTTTTTTGTGCTAGTTGTAGCTTATGTTTTCCAGTTTTAAGAACTTATGAACTGTTTATGTGATAGGGTCATAGAAAATGCACATTTCAACTAAGGTAGGGTTTATAATGGTTTCCTGGCTTATCAGGCAATTAAATTTCTTAGGGTCTTGGGTTTTTGGGAAAATGTACTTCCCTTCAAATAAAAAAGAGAGGGGAAATGGTTGAGATTATCCAGCACAGTTGAAAATACACTAGGGATTTTGAAATATATATAGCTACTCCATGAAAGGAAAAAATGTGGTCAATATAATATAATATTTGTTAATTATTTACATTGGAAATGAATTGTAAAACTCCAGGAATTAGCCAGATGGCAAATGACAACATACTGTTTAATTTGGTGGTAGAGTAAGGTGACAGAGGAAGAAGGTTAGCCTTCCTATTACCTCTAAACCTAAAACACTAAGATAGCTCTCTACTTTGTCTCTCAGTATATATGTACATGTGTGCATGTGTGTGTAAATGTGCGTATGTATACATATATACACATACATGCACACGCACATTTAGATATATTTTCTGTCTACATGGTCTACAAAATATTAGATGATACATTCATTAAAATTAGGCTCTTGTTTTTATTATGTATTCCTAAGCATAGGGCTAAGATAGCCTATACATGCAAGACAAATGATAATAAAATTAATTTAAATATATGTTCACATTCATAGGCTCAAGTCATAAGAATATATTATTTAAAGGGTGGCTTTTAGTCAGTTACATTTTCCCTTAATATTCAATGGTTAATCTTAAGAAATACTAGGGTTTTCATGATAAATGAAAAGGCAAAACTTGTTAGCAGATAATATGTTAACATAAATTAGAAGGAATTAAGGTACTGCAATCTTCTTTGAGAGATTATATGGAGTACTCCATAGTGAGTAACTGACTTCATGGCCAATATCAGCTACTCAGAAATGAAACTGGACTCACTGAAGCTAAATTAACTAATCGGTGGTGAATAGCACTCTAACTTCTTTTAGGGGACAGAAAGTTGAATAGGCTACCTTGTCCTACATCACTGTAAGCCTCTTTGCTCTCCTCTCCTCATTCTTCCCTCAAGAATCTAGACTGAGGGTTTTGGTGGTTTTTTTTTTTTTTTGCTTTTTAAAATCTTGATTAACTTGCTTCTTAGAAGAAACTATATTGAGATTATATTCTACATCCATTTATGTAGATCAATACTTACTTTTTCTATTGCAAAAACCCAACACTTTCTTTCACTCTGTATTTTATACTTCTTTGGACACTAGTATTCACTTTTTACTACAATTGAGTTTCTGAAGATTTTTAAAGCCCTTCATTGTTGTAGTCAAACCTATGATACATAGCTCCCCAACCTCTGCCTTCTTTTTTTATCAGTCTTTGTGTTGTTGTTGTTCAGTCATTTCAGTCGTGTGTGAGTCTTCATGGGACTTTTCTTGACAAAGGTACAAGAGTGGTTTGTCATTTCTATCTCCAACTCATTTTACAGATGAGGAAACTGGGGCAAACAGGATGGGTCATACGGCTAGTAAGTGTCTGGGGCCAGATTTGAATTCAGGAAGATGAGTCTTTCTGGCTCCAGGCCTGGCACTCTATCCATTGTACCATCTAGCTCCCCTAATTTGCCTTAGCTGGGTCTAGAATTAATTATTTCACAAGGATTATGCATCACAAAGACTCATTAGTTCTTTTGCCATTGATTTTAAAATTGATTATTTTCTCTGAAACTTCTTCCTTTAAAATAAGAAAGGAAATTATTGGGGCAGCAAGATGGCACAGTGAATAGAGCACCTGCCCTGTAGTTAGGAGAACCTGAGTTCAAATCCAGCCTCAGACACTGAACATTTACTAGCCGTGAGACCTTGGGCAAGTCACTTAACCCCAAATTGCTCTCCCTCCCCCTCCAAAAAGAAAAAAAAGTCAATGTTTTCTTTGCTTTAGATATGAAAGTAATTGTCTTGTCTTTTAATTAGGCATCATGGATCCAGCTAAAAAGTGAGCCATCTTGATGATAAAAGTAACATTGCTACTGGATCCATGAGAAATCAATGAGGTAATGGTATTGAGAATAAGTTGTGAAAAAAGAATTCCTGAATGGTTACACAATATACTATTGTAGCATACTGCTCTCTTACACTTAAAAGTATATACTTTGGAAGTTATTTTAGGGAATAGTGTAAACAATTACTACATTTTTGTCCTTGTCATTTTTTTATGAGATACCAAGAGGTTGAAAAGGATGTGTGCATACGTCTGTATGTAGAAAGGGGTTCTTAACCTGTGATCCATAAACTTAAAAACAAGAACTCATGACTGTATTTCAATATTGAGCTGTATTGCAATATAATTGGTTTCCTTAGTCATCCTGTGCTTTACTTTGTTTTTAAAAACATTATTTTGAAAAGGGGTCCATAGGCTTCTCTACACTTCAAAAGGGGTCCATGACCCACAAAAAAGCTAAGATCCCCTAATATAGAGGAAGCAAGCTAGGCATAGCAATGGATAAGTGGATTGCACTTAGAGCAAGGAATTCCTCATTTCAAATCCTGCCTCAGACACTTAATAGCAATGTGACCCTATACTTTTCTCTGCCTGTTTCCTCATCTTAAAGGGAATAATTAAAGTATTTACCTTTTGAGAGTTGTGAGAATTAAAAGGTATGCATGTAAAATACTCTGTAAATCTTAAAGCAGTATCTAAATATGACTTACTAGTATTATTTATGGTCAATGTCCCATTGTTAATAGTAATGGATGAGAATAGAAATGCACAAAATAGTAAAAACAATTATCCTTTCTACACTGTGGGGGTGTAGGGGTATGGCATCCTGAGATCTGGAAAATCCATGTAAAATTTTTTGTCCCTCCCTTTGTACCAGAGAAGCCTGAATTATTACAGCATTAAAAGATAAAACTTGTTTATATTATTATATTATATATTATATCATATATATATATATATACACACACACACAATACTATACATACATTTTATGCATTTCTGAATTTTTAAACTCTTCCTCTGTTGTCTTATGGCCTTGTGTGTCATCTTCACCTCCTTCAAAACTCCCCCAAAATTCCATTATGTCAACCCACTATATATCGGAAACCATGGTGGGGGAAATCATGATGTGGAAGGGATAACTATATTACCTAATCTATGTATCTTACATAATAGGACACTGAAGATGAATACATGCTGGCCAGTAGAAATGTCCAACTTCTATAAACACACACACACACACACACACACACACACACACCTTTAGAAATATATCCATATACTTCCTCACAAATTTGTATTTTGCTTTTGTACTTACCTCTGGCGCAGACTGTCTTCTTCCCTCTGCTCTCAGTTTCAGGTCAATCCTGTTCTCTTTCTTAAACCCACAAACCAACTGAAAGTTGACTATAAATCCAATACAGATGCTACCTTTTGTTTTTATATCACCTTAATTTCTTAATATATTCCACTTATCTATCTTAACCAGCTAGTCATTCCTTGCAACATTGATTTTAAAGATGGGTAAGACAAAAAAAACACAGTTAAGGAAAGTCAACTGATACCTAAATCATCTGACAGTATGTTCTCAACACACACACATCCACATGCGTGTGCATGTGCTCACAAACACGTGCTCACACACACACACATACACACACAAGTCTTTACACATAATACTAACCTGGAGTATAACCCCATGGTTCATAGTATGATGGAAATACTCCAAGATGACAGCCTCTGACAAACTCTTCATAATCCATAGGTAATAATGGACTGGTTGAGGAAAGGAATTCTGGATGTAAAATCACCTAGTTAAGAAAAATTCACATGAGAAAAAAAGGAAATTAAAGCATAAAGGTACCTATGATCAAATACAGTGTTAAAATACTTTTTGACTTTTAGAGGTTTTTACACCAAGGCCTCACCTTATCTTTCTAGCCTTACTATTTACTATTTCCCTTCTTGTCTACAGTTGTTCAGCAAGTCTGGCCTTCCAGCTGTTCCTCACATGTGGCATTCCCTTTGCAATATACTCCCTCCTCACCTGGGCTTCTTAGAATCCCTTGTTTTCTTTAAGACTTGGTTCAAGAGCTACCTTCTACATGATCCTACTCCATTTAACTTTATGCTCATATTGTATATATTTTGTACATATTCACATCATATACACATGTCCTCTCCCTTGCTAGAACATAAACTTGAGGGCAAGGACTGTCTAAATTTTGACTTTGTATCTCCAGCACTAAACAGTGCCTAGGAAATAGTAGTCCCTTAATAAAAGCTTGCTATAGATTATCTTAATTCAGTAGCATTCATTCTTATAGAAGGTGTAAAAGATTAAATTCATTGTTATTTATTCCCAGTAGGGCTCTAGATTATCATCAGTGCAAATTGATTGACAAAGAATAAGAATCAATAGAAATTTTTACTTAATGTTCAGATAGGGCTATTTGTGAAATTTGTTAAAGTATTCCATTAAATTCAGCAGACATTAAACAGACATTAAACATCTGTTATGTTCATGGCATTATGTTCTATTCCAAATTAATAAACCATATACCTTCTTTCTATTGGTTATTTCCAACTTTTCCTATATAGAGATAGCTTCTTTGTACAGAATTTGGAGGTTGTCTCTCTTGACTGACATTCTTGAGAGCAAATACTGTTTTTGCTTTTTTTTTGTATCCCCAATACTTAGCACCATGCTTGATGTATAGGCGGAGCTTAATCAGTGCTTATTGACTGACTGACTATTGCAGAATTACCAGCTTTTGGGTATAAACGCTGTGACTGAAATTCAGTTGTCAACCTGAAGTGTAGAAATTGTCTCTCCTGATAAAAAGTAATGTCATTGAGGCTAGTCACTATTTCATCTTTGTCTCTGTGTCTCTAGTGCTGAAGACTAAAGGTGCTTAATAAATGCTTGTTAATTGGGGGGAAAAACTGACCACTGAAAATCTAGCTGGGGAAAACCCATATTCCATCGAGGAGTATGGGAAAATTAGAACCACCCACATACAAAGTCAGTCCAGATCTTCCAGTAAAATAAAAAGACAGAACAAATAGAAAAAAAGTGATATGTTAAATCTTTCAAGGATAGATTCTAGATCCTAGAATAATATAGTAGTGAAAGAGAACTTAAGTATCATCTATCTTTTTATCTCAATTTTTAATATTGTGAACTGAACTCCAGAGAGATTAAATGACTTGACCAACGTCATATTAATTTGTTGCCAAGCCAGGATATGAATCTGGGTATCTTGATGTCTAGTCTAGTAGCTTTGTTTGCAAATAAAATCATAGGCTCCAGTCCAAAAAAAGAACAAAATAAACAAACAAGGGACAATAAATTCATGCTATGAGGATTTACTTGGTACAACTTGATAAAATCTTTAGAGGATGTGCCAGAATATTTGAAGATTCAATGAATTTCCTATGTTTGACTTTTATCACACAATGAGATATTTTTAGAATTCTGATCTGTAAAACATTTTAAATTCTGCAGTAAAAGAGTTAATAATGTTTATCATATTCCACTACTTCATTAAAAACAGACCAGTTCATTTTAGAAAGAAATTTTAAAAAGGTTTTAACAAGTGAAAATTTTAAATTCAGTTTAGCCCAAACACCCCATTCTTCAAACAGTTTGGTAAAATGAGGTTATACTGTTATAACCTGATCTTCTCATCTATGTTCTATAGTAAAGATCTGTAAGTGAGAATTTAATTTTCCAATACATAAATCGTAACTATTAGCCCTACCTTAACTCTGTCTGTCCGACTATTGAAAAGTCCAATCCGCCGGATGGTACTGAGGATGGGATCAGTGGAATCATCAATCATGTTGTGAGTAGTCACTGGAGGCAAGCTTTGTCTCTAGAGGTGTAGGATGAAGACAGAATTAAGTTTTAGAGATAATCCCTGTGTGATTGCACTCAGCAATAGCTGATTGTCAGCATTTCTTCTTTATAATAACAGTATCCACCTATTAGCATGCCATAGTTTACAAAGTGCTTTTCTCATAGCCAGGAAGGTTGTATAAGTATTCTCTCCATTGTAAAAACAAGCATTTTGAAGTTGAGCAGTGAAGGGATGTGATCAGTCATACCATTAGGTTTCCTAATGGGGACTTGGACCTGGGTTTTTTGATTAAAGGTCCAGACTTCACCCCCTATACGGTACCATATTGTCCTTCATGTCATGATCATGTACATACAGAGGAGCCATGTTTTCCTTGGGATCTACACCCCAAACAAGCCTATAGGGAGAATAGCAGACTCTTACTGGAAGGAAACATTTGAAATGTTTTTGGGTACAAAAGCTCATGAAAGAAATGAGAGGAGTGAAGATTTTAATCAAGGTACTCAAAGAGAGAGGAAAATGGCCAGGGAGCCAACAGGCTGCTGTGTCTGACATTTCACACTGTTGAGCAGAAGATTTTCCTTTTCCATGATGGGATGCAATAACTGTAGAAGATTTCTTAGCTATAATTCCCTTCTAAAATCCCAGATCCGGTGCTTTGGTACAAGCCTTCCAGGGCCTAGGACATCTGAGTTCAACCAGGGGTCGTTACTAATAGTCCTTTGTTCTTTCCTAGGTTGCTTCCTTATGCTGAAGTTATGGCACTAAGTGCCAAGAGAGTGGACTCACAAGTCTGTTTTTCCTGTTTTACTAGTTTAAAAGCCTAGGTTGATAGAAAAGCTGGTTGCAAGCAGTGGTTGAAGAGATGGTGAATCCCATGAGGTTCTAGAAACTAGAATGTGGCCATGGGGTGCTGTGTTATAGAAAGCTCATTAGAGGAGATGTAGGAAGGAAGGAAGGAAGGAAGGAAGGAAGGAAGGAA
>CM053597.1:145636647-145675518 GCA_028646575.1 Pseudocheirus occidentalis | reverse complement strand
AGGAAGGAAGGAAGGAAAAAGAAAGAAGGAAGGAAGGAAAGAAAGAAGGAAGGAAGAAAGAAAGAAAGAAGGAAGGAAAGAAGGAAAGAAAGAAAGAGAGGATTTTGTGGCTTTTCTTTAGTCAGTGAAAGTTTTGAATATTTAGTCAAACTGAGGCTATTTGCTTGAGCAATTAAAGACCCAGTTAAAGACTCTCCCCCTTCATCACGCCCTTCCAATAGACAATCAAAAGGACTCCTCTCCACCAAAACTGGAGCTGACCAAGCTACAGTTTCACTGTAATCATTGTAATGTCAAATTACCCTTGAAATTTGTTCTTGTGCTTTTTGCTGAAGGGACAATATTGAATTGCCATCCTATGTTACATTTTTGAATGATAACTGTGAACATACTGTTTCTATAGAACTGGTGTTCATTGTTATCCTAAGTTTAATATAAACTTTTAAAAACAGTCTGTACCCAGTAGATTCATGATTTCATACAGAATTCTCTTTTCTTTGTATATTGAGATGTTTGTTTTTGTTGGTAATTGTTAAATTTCTAATAAAAATGAAAATTAAATTTAAAAATCTTTATGTTCAGTGGTGAGACTCTGTACATACCCAATAAACATCCCTGGAATGTTAGTGTTTATTGGTACCACTCAATCAGTTCTAGGTATTGCTAGATATTGCAAGCAGTAGGGTGAGGATCACTTCCTAGATATATTTGATAATCCATGCTTCCAGGCCTCTAGGAAATGGAGAGAAGGAAGGAAGGGATGGAGGGAGGGAGGGAGAGAGGGAGGAATGAAGGAAGGAAAGAAAGAAAGGGATAAAGGGAGGAAGGGAAAGAAGGAAGGAAGAAAAGCAGGAAAGGAGGGAGGGAGGAAGGAAGGAAGGAAGGAAGGAAGGAAGGAAGGAAGGAAGGAAGGAAGGAAGGAAGGAAGGAAGGAAGGAAAGAAGGGATGGAGGGAGGGAGGGAGAGAGGGAGGAATGAAGGAAGGAAAGAAAGGGATAAAGGGAGGAAGGGAAAGAAGGAAGGAAGAAAAGCAGGAAGGAAGGGAGGGAGGAAGGAAGGAAAGAAGGAAAGAAGGAAGGAAAGAAGGAAGGAAGGAAGGAAGGGGGAAGGAAAGAAGGAAGGGGGAATGAAGGAAGGAAGGAATGAAGGAAGGAAAGAAAGAAAGAAAGAAAGAGATAAAGGGAGGAAGGGAAAGAAGGAAAGAGAGGGAGGGAGGGAAGGAAGAAGGAAAAGAAGGAAGATAAAGGGGAGAGAGGTAGAAAGGAAAGAAGGAAGGAGGGAATAAGTGAAGGAAACATGAATTTATTGAGGCCCTACCTACTATGTGCCAGGCACTGTGCTAAGAGTTCTGTAAATATTATCTCATTTAATCTTCACCAAAACCCTAGGATATTGATGCTATTCTCATTTCCATTTTATAGGTGAGGAAACTGAGGCAGGTAGAGGTTAAGTACCAATGTGGCACCAAGCTTCTTCTGGAAAGGAAAAAAATGGTCAGTGGGTTAAAAAGCATTAGAGAAGCACAAAATCCTCCTGTTCCACTAATCAAAGACAGAGCCACAGACATTCAACTTTGGTCAGTCTCTAATGCCTGATAAATGATAGAATCACCTGAGAAACTCAGGATGAGAACTGATGTGTATACATTGCATAAGTAGGATTTGGAAATCATTCAAGGAGTAACACACACAATCCATCACTATGACTCCCTACATTTTCAAGAGTAATATTGGAAAATTGCCCTTTTTGACATGGCAGACGTCAGGAATCCACCTGAAAGAACTGTTATTGGAATCATCATAGTTGAAAGATTTGAATTCTTCCTAAATCTTTTCTAGAGATGCATCACTTTTCACAATCCAAAGCTTCTGGATTCAATCACCAGATGAATCCCTTAGCCCTTCTATAAATTTCTTTGGTGTTCTCATGCAGCAACTCTATGAGTCTCAAGAGAGTAGTCTCAAGAACTTGTTTTTCCTATTCTATAAATTAGTATAAGAAGCAGAGCTGAGTCTTAAAAATCTCTCTGATTCCCTAGAAGTTTGGGAAATGAATAGTGGTAGAATTTATTGCTTGATTCTCATAGTTTGTTATAGATCTTTCAAGCCAATGTAAATTGCTATGATATTAAATGATTAATCCTGGCTGGTCATAAAGTTTCAGAGGAAAGAAGTAGGGTCCAATGGACAGTGGGTGGACAAATGTTGAATTCTAACAGGTTCTAGGAACCTGAATATGACAATGAGACACTACCTATATATTACCATGTTTATGTGATGAGGCGACTGTCTATCCTGGTTATACAAAGGATTATACAAAGCATACTCTAAAGACTAGGCCTCCATTGGTCAATTCTCCTTCACACAATTTCCCAGTTTGTTGCTACAAGCAGTGATTATAATCTTTGTCCCTGGATTTAGCTGAAGAGGCAAATAGGTGAACACACATGAGAACTGCTCTTCAGTTTGTAGCTGCAGTAGTGATATTAAAAGCCTACCATCTGTTGTGATTTTTCTCTCTCTTTTTCTCTGGGATTTATTTGAAACCTAAAAATGTCCTAAAAGTCTTTTCTCAAAAGGGGGCATTGAATTACTTTGAGGTGTGTATGTAGTCTTTTGGTGTTTTTCAGCACTGGTTACTTTGATCACATTGCTTGATGCTTTGTTTTATCATTATTACATATTAGCATGCTTATTCTCTTCCACTTTTATTCCCAACCCTGCCCCCATCCCCCACAGAGCAGCTGGCCATACTACAATTTAGCGCACACACATTTTCCTATGCTAATTATATATGTATATATATTTATATTTTCTTATACATTTACAAGGGGAAAAGGTTCATGGAAAAGATACGCATGAGTAGAGAAAGAAATACATTTAGTTGAGTATGTTAGAACTGCCTATCTATCTAGGATACATACACATGCACACACAAACGTGCAAACTAGGATTTTAAAATACACGTTTTCATACTGGTTGAAATTATTGAACTGAAGCACAGAAAACTTTTTTCTTTTTTTACCTGAGTGGAAAAGATAGCTCTTTTCATAATTGTCACATCATCACGATCCAGGATCTTATTCAAATCAGGAATTTCTCCTCTGTAGAGGAAATATACAGAGTACAACAAATTAAACTTAAAACAATTCCTAATAAAGACTCAAAGTTTGTGAAGGAACTCCCTTTCAACAAAACTGGTTCTCATCTGCAGAGGATTCTAATCCATCTGACTTTTTATCCAAGAGACATTTAAAATTAATTTGCAAAGAAGTTAATTTCACCCCTTAATGGGATTTAGTCATTATATCTGGCACACTCCACCAGAGTACTATTTACTGAAGCTCTATCTGCAGCATATGGAGTTTTCTATGGAGATCCCCAACCCAAGTTTGGACTGGTAATAACACCTTTATTCACCCTATATCCACCAATATCCATTCAGAACACCACCATTACCACAAGTTAACCAAAAGAAAAGCTTCTCCACATAGTATTTACAAAGACCTCAAACTACAACTCAGTCTACCATGTAAAAGCCATAATAAAGCCAAAGATGATTTAGAATTTGATTGCATACTTCACATATTTAATGGGTATCATATTGCTTGCCTTCTCAACACATTGGGGAGCAGGGTGAGAGGGAAAGACACACACACACACAGAATTTGGAACTCAAAATTTGAAAAAGTCATTAAAAAATTGGATTGAATTTTTAAAGGTTATTCTCATTTAAGTATCACAAGAAAATTTATTCTGTTTGTATCAAATTATGGGATATAGAGCATCCTGGCCACTTGACCTAGCACATGTTTAGGAAAGTCTTCATACATGATGTACATTTAGTACTTATGTTATAATATGTAATCTGAATAGAAAATGTTTTTAAAAATCTAAATATTTGAAACAATGTCTTCAGAGTACCTACCTTAGTAGTGCATCATAGAGTTTCTTTCCAAACTTTTCTTTCACTGAATTTGCAGTGTCCCTGTTTAAAATAAAATATTTCAGAATTAATTTTCAGTCTTACAATTTTTCTTATTTAAAACTGAACACTATGAGAAAAAAGCCATTATTTTACTTCCTTTGAAAATGTACTGCCAGCCTACCTATTGGGAAATAGCTAAATAAATTACTGTATATAAATGAAATCAAATATCATAATGCCACAAGAAAGGATGAAAAGGACAGTTTCAGAGGAAACTAGGAAGACTACTATGAATTGATCCAGAGTGAAGCACATGAATCCAGGAAGTCCTGAAAATTTTTAAATGAAAAGGAAAAGAATTTGTACTGATGACTGGGAGGTAAGACTAAATCTACTTATGATGTCTCCTCCCCCTCATCATTATTATTATTATTTTTATTATTTGCATCCCAGTCTAATATCCAGATTTCTGGTGGTACCACGCCTAAATGTTCCTAGAATATTGAGAATTTAGCTCATGGTTTATATAAAACTTTAATTTTAACTTCTATCAACAAGTACAGGAATTCAAATATATGTATACATATGGATGTATTTATGTGTATGTGTATACACACATGTATGTATGAATATGTTAAAATGAGGATAGAAAATGAATAAGTGAAATGAAACAAATAATTATAAATTATTGTAGTTTGTATCATTCCTTTAGTTAGTGATTCTTAACATCAATTTGAAATCCATATATTGACTTTTGCACAGTAATACATACATTATCTTTTTGTGATTCCTTTTTTAACCTTTTCTGTGAATTCAATATGGATATATTATGATTTAGTTTAATTATCAAAATTAATTAAAATTTTATATTTATTTATTATTAAAATTATTTTATATTATTTACATAATATATTATTTACATAAGAGAATATACTATATAATAAATTGTATTACTTATATAAAATTTATATTATAAATATATACAAAATTATTTCTAAAATAATTAAATGTTACATTTTAATATGGATATATTGTTGTCTTTAACTACATAATTGTAATGACTGCATATTGTTTTTTTGGCTCCACTTTACTCAGCATCACTTCATACAGGTCTTCGCATGTTTTTAGAAATTTATCATATTTTTTTGCTTCTTAAAGGCACAATAACATCTCCTTGCATTCCTATGTAATGCTTTTATTCAGTCATTCTCCAATCATTGGACACCCACTTTTGCTCTTACAAATGGTGCTACTAAAAATGGTTTTGTGTGAATGGGTCTTTTTCCTTCCTAACAATAAATTCCTTGGGAATATAGTCTATTAGTATCTCTGGGTCAAAGGACTATATTCATTTTTTTGTGACATTCATTGTGTAATTCTATTTTGATTCCTAAAAACATTGGATGATTTCTCAGCACCAGAAAGAGTAGCGTACCAGTTGTTACTACAGTTCTCCCGATTAAAAATTTTAAACTACAATACTTTAAAAATATCTGCTCTGTTCAATGAACACTGTATTAGACACTGGGAATACAATGATAGAAACAAAACATTCCCTGTCCTCAAGGAGCTTGCATTCTATTAGAGGGATGGAATATAAATATAATGCAAAATACATCCAAAGTAATAAAAAGTAATTTCAAGAGGGAGATAGTTTAACTTTGGGGATTAGGAAAGGCTCAATGAAGGAGGTAGCATCTGAGGTGTATTTTGATACACCTCAAGCAAGGGACTCTGACCTAAACTAGAAGGAAAGAAGAACACATTACAGACAGAGAGCAAAGTCTCAGAAGCAGGAAATGGAAGTTCACATATAGAAAACAATTAGGACCCTGTTGGTCGATTTGACCTCTTAGAACAGAATTGTGAAGGATAGTAATAAAAATGAGACCAGAAATAAAGTGGATGGGAGGAATTGCAGAGACAGATTACAGAGGTACTTAATGTCAAGACTGAGTATTTTGCACAGTTTATTACTCAAGAGGAAATAGGGAGCCATTGAAGAATTTGAGTAGCCATATAATAAAGTCAGGTCTGTATTTTGGAATATTAATTTGGCATTTGAGTGGAGGATGGATTGGAAAAAGGAGATAATGGAGGCAAGGGGACCAATGAAGGGGTTACTATAATAGTCCATGTGAGAGGTAATGAGATCCTGAAATAGGGTAGAAGCTGGCGATAAAGTCTACCATTCTCCATCTACCCACTCATGAAGCTGACTACAAGAAGGCAAAATAAAATTTAGCTTTATTTTCAAGCTGTGGACAACCACTATTTTACTTGTTGAGAGGGAGGGAAGAGTCATGAACAACTCTGTGGTTGTTTGAGCAGCAAATGACACTGACAGGCTGTTAATGTTAAATATAACATATTTATGTCATATAACATGTTGTATAATATAGGTTTTAAGTTGTTATGTACTGTGAGGTTTGGTGGGGGAAATACTTCCTCCATCTTCTCTCTCTGGAAGAATAGTTTTCTTTTAGCTTTTTCCTTATTCAGGGGCAGAATTTTCATTTAAAAACCCCCAGTTCTCCCAAATAGTGGCTGCCCACACAGGGAACAGTGAGGACCTTGTTCCAATTTTCCACTATTTGTAGTGGATAAAATTAGGAGCTTGGACTCAGTGTCTTGAAGGCCCCTTCTAACTCTGACACTCTTAGGAGTCTGCAAAGACAAATGAGACTATCTTATTCCAAGAGTTTTCTTCCAAGACCATGGGGAGAGGAAGATGGTTGTACAATTATGGAACCATGTTAGTCTAAAACATATTTAGTTGATCTAAGTTGTTGTAAAATTTAACCTAAATTACCAGTTTCCTTGCATAACACTTAATTTTCGGGGTTGTTGTGAGATCAAATGAAATAATATTTGGAAAATGTTTAGCACAATACCTAGCACATAGTAGACCCCTAATAAATGCTTCCTTCCTTCCTTTCAATGTTTTATAATAAATGTTTTATTTCTAAATAATAATGTTTTATTTACATTTGAAAAAATTTACAAGTGTCTGTCCACAGCTTTAAAATGAAATTAAAATATATTTTGCCCTCTTGTTTCCTGCTTAATGGGTGGATAGATGGAGAATGATAGATTTGGGGGTCAAAACTGACCACCAGACAGAGTTTATATACTGAATTTTGACACTATGGATTGAACTGAAAGCTAAGACATTTGCCATTCTCCAATGACAGGGATGAATCCCAGGGAGCCAGGAACAAATATTTCAAAGTTTTCCAGTGGTAATCTAAGATGGAAAAAGAGAAATTACTCATATTTTTCCTCCGAGCCTATTGTATATCAAAGACTTCAACTAATTTCTTTTTTTCTATAGAAACACTTAGAGATATCATGAATATATATGTATATATATATATACACATATATATATATATACATATATACATATATAATCTTCAAAAAGTATTACTAGTTTCCCTTGACTTAAATTACATTCTAGATTTTTCTTTTCTTTCCCATGTTGAGTATATTTGCCTTTGTAGCAAAAAGTGGGGCTCTTTGACAAGCCATTCTTAGCTATTTGCAATTTTTAAAAAAAAAATCAATGAAACTAGCTTAATAGCATTGCACCTACTGAGCTGAATTTGAGATTTTTCTCTTATGTATGGCACAGGATGATTTTATCCATCCCTAGACTGAATTTAAAGTTTAATATTTTTGAGAATCGGTCATATGCAACTTCTTGAAAATGGTAGTGAGGCTCTTGACCACCATACTTTCCTCCTGATCTGATTAATCAAGTTATTTCTTTGAACTCTGTTTTCTAAACCTATTATCTTTGCTTGTAAAATTTCCAAACTTTTTTCTAGTTGAGATATCTTTTGGCCATGTTTGATGGGTTTGTCTCCCAAAATGAAAATTTTATTTGTCATCAATTCCATGCTTTCATTCATATTTACTACCACTTTCTGCACATTGATGATATTCATTATCAATTTTTCCTGGTCTGTTTCTGTAGATTCTAAGCTGCGATTTTTCTTTGCTCTTATTTATCAGATTCTTTTTTAAAAACCTATTTCATTCTTTTAAAGTGTCAGCTTCAAAAAAAAAGGCAATTTGATTGTATTATACTAGATTCTATTCTTTTTGTGGGTTATTGTTGAAATTCTATTCTTTTTGTGGGTTATTGTTGAAATAATTTGTTATTTTTCCTTTAGAAACTTTTCAGGATTTTTTCCTTCTTTAATATTATTATGTTGAGATTTTATTTTTCCAGTTGCCCATTTTCTTGTTCTTTATTTTTTCTTTCTCTGAGAGACTGTTCTTTCTTGAAGTCCTTTGGTGGTTCCATTTACTTGTCTAATTATTAGTATTGCTTTCTCTATTTGTATTGGGATATTGAAGAGTTGGGATCTTTCCAGACTCCTATGTTGCCAGAAACAACTTAATCAATTTATGAAGAAGTATCTCATAAAACATCTCCAGACCATTCCAGCATTGAAAACTGCCACTGCCACCTAGATTGCCATAACTCAATATAATGCAGTAACTCAACAAGACTGATGGAATTCATTCCCTAATAATCTTGAACCAAGAAAATTTTGCTCAAGGATATGTAGTACATAGCAGTTTTTAAAAGAAAATCTTTTTAAGCTTAGAGCTGAAGAACATTAACAAGAATAATGTTTACCATAGCTGCTTTCTCACTGCTTGTCCTTTCAAGGTTTCCACATTAAAATTATTTGTCTTGGCAGGCATAATGAAAAACACCACAACTGTGACATCACTTTTGTGCACCTGACAACAGAAAAAGCAACAAGAAGTGCCCAGTGTTGAAGATAAAATGCAAAGCATAGTAAGTTGACTTTTAACCCCTAGAAAAATAGCATTTCTGCTTCAATCAGTTAAATAACCAAGATCCTTGTTTATAATCCACACTGTGATTTTCCAGCCAAATATAAGCCATCTTCAGTTTTCTGAGTTTTCCTTTCATAGATCAGTTCAGATTTTTTCTTCCATTCTTGCTTGTCGATTTATAATTTCATAAAGTTAGAGGTGGAAAAATTAGAGATTAGGGCATTTTCAACACAATTTTCATAACTTCTATATTAGAAGAACCTCCCATATTCTGCTTCAATCAACTAAATATACTTATCAAATGATACTTTTTCTGTCTTATTTACAAACTTTTACTTCCTGATGTTCTTATTACTGAGATACAGTCACTTTCTTTCAATGCAAAAACAACAGCAAAACACCTTTCCTGTTGCTTTTTCCCTCACCCCCAATTTTCATCAATATATCTCAGCCCAATTTGTCCCTGGTCACTATTCTCCTTAGCCCTCTTCTTTCACTGTATCTTTTAGAATAACTTCTCACCATTAACAAACTCTCTACATTTCTTCTTCTTATACTTGCTGGTTCTTTATTGCTTCCTGAGCTGACAAAAACAAAGCTTTCTCCAGAATACATCTTATTCTCTGTTGTAGTTAGAAGTGCAAGTTGTTTTGTTTTTTTCCTGTCATATGCCAAAAACTGAGCCTAAATGAGGAGCAAACTTATATTCCTCTCCACTAGAATTTCCCAATCCTATGTCTTGTACCATCATTTAGCAACCTTACTCCGTCTGTATCACCTTATCCAGTTCCTTAGGGTAAAATCATCCATGAGCTTTCAGGTAGGCTTCCCTCCTTGTTCAAGTATGCCTGGATTACAGTTTTCATTTATATCCCTAAATTTACCCTCACATTTGGGGATTGAAATATTTAAGTTTGAAGCTTTTTGATCATCTTAGTCTTCCAATTAATCAGCCTTCTCAACTCTCACAACCTACATCTCAGTCCTACCTCAGCCACTCACTTGGCCGAGTACATCTTAGAACTCACCATTATCCAAACTATCACCTTCATGATCTTGAATTTCCCTTTCTAATTGCAATCTCCTGTCCTTCCATTTCTCCCTCTGCCTCATCCCTCCTAAATCTATTGTTTGTCTCTAATGTGATCTCCACATCCTCTCCATTCTCCCAGTCCATCATCCTTAGTCTGGCATTGCTTTCCTCCCTTTATGGCCCTCATGCTATCAATAAGAAGTTGTCATCTTCTGCCCTTGACTCCCCATTTTCCCTTTATCCTTCCATGATGCCTTCCCTGCACATTCTCCACCCTTGTCCTCCATCTTCTCTGCTTCAACTCATGAGTACTGCACATGGCTAGAAAAATGTCACACTACTGTACTGACAAAGTCCACTACAAATTCACTTTGAAAAAATTTCAACTAAGCCCTGATTGATAAATAACAATCTTTTAATTTTTTTCCACAACTGAATCTTTAGCACATCTTTTGCAGTGATTGTTCCAATACTTTTCCTTTCTCCTCATCAATGCCACCCCACCCTATATTCCTCACAGTAATTTCTCTCACTATTTTACTGAGAAAATTAAGACTCTTTATTGTGAGTGCTATCACTTTCCCTTCTCTACACTTCAAAATCTCTCTTATACTTTTATCCATTTTCTCCTTTGTTTTTGTTTCATCCTCCCCTTGTCCCACTGGACACTCCCTCATTCATATCTTTAATTTCAATATCTACTTATTTCCCCATTGTTTTGAAACAAAGGATGAAGAGAGTATCCAGATACAGGTAATGTGATCAGTGATAA
This sequence comes from Pseudocheirus occidentalis, assembly GCA_028646575.1. NCBI lineage: Eukaryota > Metazoa > Chordata > Mammalia > Diprotodontia > Pseudocheiridae > Pseudocheirus > Pseudocheirus occidentalis. The sequence continues at coordinate 145,664,968 of CM053597.1, read as the reverse complement.
AGCTACAGAGGTTAAAAATGACGAAAACTAAGAAAAATAAGAGCTAAAAACTAAAAAAGGTCAGCAGACTTGGCAGATCTAGAAATTTGACAATTAAAATGAAGAGACACATAGGATGATGTTTGAGGGTGTGGCAGCATTGAGTGAAAATATTATAAGAGATGAGGCCTGAGCATGTTTTTAGACAGTGAGGATAGACTGGATTTGCCATGGGATAGCTCTTAGGTAGAGAAGAGAAAGGGACATATTCAGAAACAAAGTTGACATAAAAAAATAAGAAAAAATATTTGAAAGGATTCAAGAAACATAGGATTCTGATATGTTTTAACTTTCTCTAGTTGCTTTTATTTGTTATATGTTTTGCAGTCGTATTTAATGCAGAAACCTTACATGCCAGTCAGTCGGCTAATAACCATTTATTAAGTACCTATGATATTGTTGTTGTTTGTCCTTTCTGCTCAAAAAGGACCATGGCATAAGGAAGGTGATACCATGACATGCAAGTGAATTGGATTTAAGTGAGGGAGGGCTATATCCTATACCATGCCATACCATACCATACCATACCATACCATACCATACCATACCATACCATACCATACCATACCATATTATATACTATACTACATACTAGGCAGGTGGCTAAGTGACCCAATAGATAGAACGCCAGGCCTGAAGTCAGGAAGACTCATCTTCCTATGTTCACCTCTAACTTCAGACACTTACAAGATGTGTGACCCTGGACAATTCACTTGAACCTGGTTGCCTTGGTTTCCTCATCTGTAAAATGATCTGGAAAAGGAAACGGCAAACTGCTCTAGTATATTTGCCAAGAAAACCCCAAATAGGGTAATGAAGAGTCAGACAGGACTGAAATGACTGAATAACAACTATGCACTAGGAACTTTGTTAAGCAATGGAAGTACAAAGAATATAAAGAAAGCAACTCAAGTTGTTCACAGATTAAAGGGGAAGACAACATGCAAAAATCTAGTAAATGGTGTACAGGATAAGTAGAAATGGTATATAAGAAAAGCAGGAAATAATCAAAAGTAATAGGGAAGGCACTAGAATTAAGGGGAATTGGGCCAGGTTTCCTTTGGAATATGCTTCTCCTATACATGATTCAATATAACTTTGAAAAATATCTTTCAAGTAAAAGCAAGGGTTTTGGCAATGGAAGGTAAACATTTAAGTGGCTAATGTGACCATAAAAAATAACATGAAATAGAGAATCAGAATTAAGGTAGGATTCTCCTAGTTGAATAATTTTGCGCTTTCCTGAAAACTCTGTAGGCAATGCTAAAAGCCATTCCATTCATTTAGAAAAACAGATAGTGTTGCCTGCAATTACTATGTCATATCTCAGAACCCAGAGCCTTCTTACCCGTAAGAGGAAGTTTAGTCTAGATAAAGCTTCTAAGAAGATGTCAGCTCCTTTGTTTGAAAATTCATATCTCCCGGCAATGAAAAGGAATAAAGTCTTTTCAAGGTCAAAATCAAGATGACTGAAATGAAAAAAGTAGAATAAAATGTGTTCATTTGGGGCTGGGAAATGACCTAACTATTATCCATTCCTCTTACAATGTCATTTGATGTTGTTAATATCTTTTAGAAAGATATGATACCCTGATGGAAGCCTCTTGGCACATTTTTCCTGAACTGTTAATGTTGGAGTCCAAAGAAGAACTTGATCAAATACTCTTAAAATGTACCCCAGGGGATTTGATAGTAATTTAATTCTGAGTTAAATACAAATTTTATTTTATCCATAAACACTCTACCATGATTAGAAAAGGTATTGTGGCAGAAGGATAAACAATTCCAACTTAGAGTTCATTAAAGGAGATCTACTAAAAATCTGTTATTTTTTATAATTGATAAGAAAAGAAAAGGGTGCCCTTTCTTGCTGGTTTTTTTTTGATAGGTCTTGTGGATCCAGAATTGAAATTTGTTCCAACTAGTGCAGTAAAGGATTCACTACAAATTTCTGTAAATATATTATTTATAAGGCAGCATGTTACAGTGAATGAGTCAGGATGACCTTTTTCAAGTCTTGCCTCTCATATATACTGACTATCTGAGTTTGGGCCAGTCACTTAATTTTAATTCCCTAGACAACTTTCTAAGACTATAAGTTGCAGAACAATTGACTCTGTATTAGTAGGGGCTTCCTTCGCTGTAGCCATGAAATTATGGTTCTTGACCAAATGGAATATATCCTATGTGGATGAAAAGAATAGATTAGTAGAAAAACATGGAATTCTTTTTAATCTATGGTTATGCTCTTGTTTTCTGGGTGCTGGGTAACTGTTAAAATTCATGTGCTGATTTGAATTAGAGAAAGTATATTACTATAATGGGAAGAGTGTTAGATTTGGAATTGGAAGACTTGGGATCAAATCCTAGCTCTGCCACTTGCTACCTGTGAGACCTAGATATATCACTCTCTGGACTTCAATTTCTGATTGCAGATTGGACTCAATAACTTCTATGGTCCCTTCCACTTCCAAGACTTCTGATCCTGCTGCCCATGTACATACCCATAGAAATGACCACGAACAAAATCCTGGATCCTGGATTTGTACAAAGCATGTAAATTTTGAAACTCATGCACAGCTGAAAATTTCTTAATGCTCAGGCCATTTGGAGTAACAACATCTGGAAAGGCAGAGAGAAGTCAGAGTCAGAGATTTAGTCAACTTTAAGTTCATTATGAGGCAGTAGTATGATGTTGCAGCCTAAAAACCCAACATGATTTTAGGCTATATTAATAGAAGCATAACATCCAAAGAGGGGAGATGATAGTCCTGCTGTATTCTACCCTAGTTAGACTCCATCTAGAATCCTGTGTTTGGCTTTAAGTGCTACTGTAGCAGCTTTGGGAGGTCATTGATAAACCGAAGGATGTCCACAGGAAGGTAATCAGGATGACAAGAAAACTGGTTCATAGCATAAGAGGGCTCAGCTGAAGAAAGTGGAGATGTTTAGCCTGGAGAAGGAAAGACTTTAGCAAAACAACATGGTAACTGTCATCAAGTACATGAAGGATGATCAAGTAGATGTATTAGATTTGTAGCGGTAGGTCCAAGAGGGTAGAACCAAAAGCAATGGAAGCTTCCAGGAACTGGATTTCAGTTCAACACAAAGAAAACCATTCTAGCAACTCAAACTGTCAACAAGTAGAATCTACCTCAGGAAACAGTGGATCCACTCATGTTGGGAGTTATCAATAAAGAGACTACTTGATGGGTGTAGATTTCTAGTTAGGTTATAGACAAGTTTAATTGACCTGTAAGGCCCCTTCTGGTTCTGACATTCGATTATCTCTCATGAGACAGACAAGCCTCAGTTTTACATGATTCCAAATTCAGGACATTTCCCACTGCACCAATCTTTGCTTCACCCAAATCTTGAAAAAGACAAATTAAATATTTTAATGAAGGGTTTAATGAAGGCCATGCATTTCTAGCATATACAATGGCAACAATGCAGAGTCCAAGGAATAGTAAATAGACCCCTTAGGTTGAAACATAGTTCAAGAAAAAGAATAGTATGATTTAGCTGGAGCCAGACTTTGAAGAGCTTTAAGGACCAAGGTGAAGGAGTCACTGTTTTCTCCCAGAAGCAATAGAGAGCTATTGACATTTCTTAAACAGGATAATGACACTGTGAGTGAACAGGAGAATGTGGTCACACTTGTACTAGAGGAAGATGATTTTGGTAGATGTATTTATAGAGGAAGAATTAGAGTGCAGAGTAACAGAATGCCGGCAGTACGGTTAAAATATTACTGCAACAGTCCATGTGAGATGTGATGAGGAACTGAAGGAAGGCAGTGGTTGTATGAAGGGAAAGAAGGGGATTAGATGGGAGAGAAATTAAGGAGATTGAGGAAAGAAACAACAATAGCAATGACTTGGAAACTGATTGGATATGGCAAGTTAGGGAAATGGAAGAGTCAAAAATGCTGCTAAGATTATGAATATCTGGGACCGGAAAGTGTCCTCAACAGGAACTAGGAAGTTTAGAGAAATAGATTAGAGGTAAGACAAGGTAAATTTCATTTTGGACATGCTTAATTTGAGATGTCTTTGGTCCATCCAGTTCAAGACATAAAACAAGCAGCTGGTGATGAGGAACTGGAAGTCAGGAGAGAGGTTAGGGTTGAGTATGTTCTTCTGGGAGTCAACAGGAATGGATGAGATTACTGAGAGAAGAAATAGGTCCCAGAACAGAATCTTGGGGTCCCCTGTGGTGAGAGAATAGTACATGGAGAATAGTCTATCAGAGGAGCCTGAGGAGTAGACAGCTAGAAGGAGAACCAGGAAAGAGCATTATCAATGAAATCTGAGGGAGGCAGAGAAATTCAGGAGGAGGTGTGATCACCATGTCAAAAGTTACATAGAGACAAAGAAAGAATAAGGACTTATAAAGTTCTTGAATTTAGCACTGAATAGACTTAAAAAACTAAGAGCAAGACTTTTTGTTTGGTTGTGAGATTGATAGTCATAATACAAAGGGTTGAATGAGAAGGAAGTGGCATTTGAGTTTAGGGCTATGGAAAGCAGGAGACATAGAAACCAATATCTTCCTATTTAAACAACTTCTGACTAAGAACATGCTGGTTAGGCCATGTGTGGCTTTTCCATGATGTAGATCTGGAATATGTGAAGGTCTAACATATCATTTCACGAAACTGCTTCTCCCCACCATACCCACCAGTATTGGCATCCAGGTCCAATGCTTGACACACATCTATGCCTCCTTAAGATGATGGCCTATCATATGTATAATCTCATGCTACTGGGTATTTGGGGATGAGGTAGAAGGAGGACGTAAGAAATGACTGGGAATACCCAGTGTCTGCACCAGGCCCAATGTTTACATCCTCATTTCCAGAGCCACTGCAGTTTCTCTGGGGGAGAGCTAAGGGAAAAGGACCCTACTTCAATCAAGCCCTGGAATTCTATTGATCTTCAGGAATTCCAGCCATTTCACCCTGCCTAGTGCAAATTTCACGTTATGAAAGAGGAAGGTCTTAACTAGTCTAAACAGGAAGGCAAAGGCTTCACCAGAACCTAGCATTAGTGGGGAAGCAGCCCATATTTTCTCCTCCTGCTCCTCCCTGTGCCAAAATATCTAGCTTGACCACAAGAAAGTTTATGATTAGGGCCTGCCTACCACTCCCATTTTTATCCTCCTGTTTATCCTCCTTGCAAATTGCTGGGAGATACTGAGAATGTTATAGGTAAGGTTGCTAAGAGATGGAGAGACCTGACTCCAACATCCCCAGACCCCATCGAATGGCATAGATCCCAATATGACCTTCCTAATCTTGGCAATTCTAATCTCCCCTCACTTTACTGACGATAGACTATCCAAAGTTTGTTGTTCATCCTTTGTTTTGAAGGAGACCAGTAACATCATGGGTGATATCTTAACTTGTATGTGAATTGGATTTAATTGAAGCAGAGTTGCACAAAGTCATTAGCCTCACTGTCTCTTCCACAGTCACTGAAGCCCAGTGCTAAAAGTCAAGATGACTGGCAATAGCTTGGGATACAGTGGATGAATGTAGCATCTTCAGTGTCTGACCAAGCTTTTCAGTGCTTCATGTCTTCAGCTGCATTCATGGCTATTGGAACAAATTGTTCTCATTCACCCATTCTGTCAGCAAGGGCTTCACATGCTTGGGGTGGACATCTGCCTAACTCTTGAGGCCTGTTGGTTGCCCTCAACCTGGTTTAACCCCTCTGCTGAGACAGTTTTACAGGCTGTGGGCACCAAGCGTGCTACAGCTTCTTGGAGAATGGACTATAAGCAAAATGGGGGCAGCTAGATGGCTCCGTGGATAGAGTCCTGGGCCTAGAGTTGGGAAGACCTAATTGAGTTCAAATCTGGTTTCAGATACTTATTAGCTGTGTGACCCTGGACCAGTCACTTAAGCTTTTCTTGCTTTGGTTCACTGGAAAATGAAATGACCCTGATAAATAGTTGATCTACTCTCCCACCAAGAGTCTGTTGTCATTCCAGCACTCTCTCTGCTCTTCTTCTCACCCACAACTAGTCTCCAGCCCTACTTCAGGAATATTAGCACTGTTAGAGGGTGCTTTAGATTTGCTTCTTAGAGGTAAGATTTTTAAATTTAGGTAAATCCCCACTTGAGGGGTAAATATTCTCCCAGCTTTTCTGTACCTCAAAAGGTCAGTAAAGTGTCCTTTGATGGCAGTCTTAGTGAATAGTTACCTAAAATGCTGTTTCAGTAGAATGTAAGCCCCTCAAAAGCAGGAATGTTGTCTTTGTGTCCCCAGTACCAAGCGCATAGTAGGTACTTACTAAATGGTTAATTACCTGATATCTCAAATCTCTATTTCTCTCTCATTGTGTAATCTTTCATTCACTCAGTGCTGTTGCTGTGACTGCAACATTCGTTTGGGTGTGGGGGAGATTCAGATAAAAACACAGGCACAGCCCTGCTGTATGAGGTGAATACTAAGAAGAATGCCCTTGGGAAAGCCTTTCAGTTTAATGATCAACAAAAGTCTATTGACCTTTCTGAGTTATGAGTGTCCAAGGATTTCACAACTTCAGTCCTAACCTTTCTCTAGTCAGAGGTGAAATTGATTGAAAGGTCATTGGTCGTAAGAGGTTCAGAATAAAACCCTGAGACTCCATTTGAGCTCTACATTTCTGATTCTATATTTGAACCATGCTAGTTAACATTCACATAGAGTTTAAGGTCTGAAAAGCACTTTATATACATTATCTCATTCATCCTAACAACCCTATGAAATAGTGACCTATTTTACAGGTGGAGTTAATTGGCTTTTCCCAGGTCACATAGCTCACAAGGGAGGAAGCAGGGATTTGAAGGTCCGGTCTTTCTACTACACCATGTTGCTATTGCACATGGATGTGAACCCAGATTGTTTTGATACCGTATGTTTCAATTAAAAAGGAACAGTATGGGGCAACTAGGTGGTGCAGTGAATAGAGCACCGGCCCTGGAGACAGGAGGACCTGAGTTCAAATCTGACCTCAGACACTTAACACATTTACTAATCATGTGACTTTGGGCAAGTCACTTAACCCCACTTGCATTGCCTTCTCCCCTCCAAAAAAAAGGAGCAATAATAAAAGTAGTAAGAACTCCAAGATTTTCATTCATTTTTTCATTTTTTCAGTATCTATTTACTTCCTAATACTTTCTGATGCCTTATTATCATCCCCAAGTTTAGTATTATCATAATTATTCTATTGCCATGGCCTAAATATAAGCAATTGCTCTCTCCCTTCCCCTCTCCTCCCCACCTTTCCTCTCCTCTTCTCTCCTCTCTTCTCTCATCTTCTCTTTTTCTTTCTCTCTATATCTATCTCTCCCTCCCTTCTTCTCTCTCTCTCTCTCTGTCTCTCTGTCTCTGTCTCTGTCTCTCTCTCTCTATCTCTATCTCTCTCTGTCTCTCTGTCTTTCCATATCTTTCTCAGTAGGTTTATCTTTTGCTCTTGCTCTCACTCCCTGCTGAATGTATTAGCTTCTGGGCAACGGAATAAAGTGCAGATCATGAAATTTCTGGTATTCGTGAGAAGGCTGTGTGTTTTTGAAGGCAAAGAAAGGGCATTAGCAGCGTCTTGATATCTTGTCCTCTTCTTCCCTTCTATGAATCTCAAAAGCTGTTAATATCTCCAATTCTCTTCTTTTTATACTCTAGTCTCTGATGAAGAGATGGTCCCTCTCATTGCTATGCAAGACTAACCCCTGTACTTATCTAATCATGTCTCTCTCCCACAATTTCACCCCCACATTTCTCTCTAATCTTCAATTAGATTTCCCTATTGTCTCATTTCCTGTTGTCTACAAACATGTTAAGATGTCCTACATTTTTTTTTTCCTTTTTGGAGGGGGGAAGGCAGGGCAACTGAGGTAAGTGACTTACCCAAGGTCACAAGGCTATTAATTAAGTGTCTGAAGTCAACTTTGAAATCAGATCCTCCTGACTCCAGGTTCTGTGCTCTGTTCACTGTGCCACATAGGCATCCCTGTCCTACATTTTTTTTTAATAAACTCTCACTTGACCCCACCATTTCCTTAAGCCTTCCATGCTGTATCTCTTTCTTTCGCAAATGAACTCCTCTGGGGGAAAGGAAACCGTCTCCTTTCCTTTTATTTTGTAATCTGGTTTCCTAACCTTTATTCAAGGGAAACTCTCTCCAAAGCTACCAATGATCTCTTAATTGCCAAATGCTTGGCTTCTCCCTGCCAGTCTTCATACCTCTTGGCAGTATTTGCCATTGTCAACAACGCTCTTCTCCTGGATATTACTTCTTTTAGGGGCTTTGTATCTTTGCTCTCTCTTGGTTCTCATACTTGTCTGACCAGGCCATCTGAGTTTCATCATCCATATCCCACCTCCTAACTGTGGGTGTTTCCCAAGGCTCTCTCTTTGGTCCTCTTCTTATCTTTCTCTATACACACTCTCAGAGACTTCATCAATAACCATGGGTTCAATTATTTCTTCCCAGATGATTCTCATATCTATATTTCTAGTCCTAGTCACTCTTCTGGGTCTTAGTCTCACATCATCAATTTCCCATTGGACATTGTAAACTAGCATTTCATAGGCATCTCAAATTTAGTCCATCCACAATAGGAATAATGCTCTTTCCCCCAGAAGTGAATGCTTTTCAGAATCTCCTGTCTCTAATCACCCAAATCTGCAACCTGGGAGTAATCCTCAACTTCCCACTTTCCCTCACACCATATATCCAAATAGTGTTGCAAAATATTTTCTTGATTCTTTCTCTAAAACAACTCTCTAGTCTGTCCTTTTCCCTCCAGTTGAAAAAAACAAACAAACCAAAAACCACAGTAGTTCAGCTGATTCTCTATAATGGGAATGAAGAAAGACCTCTTTCACCGACTCTCTATTCTAAGACTTTTTGTTAAAGATTTGTTTAGTCACAGTGTAATGTGTTCATTCAGTGAACATTTACTAAACAACAAGAGTGAGCAAGGCATTTTTCTAATACACACAACTTTATCACAAGTAACCTTCAGACTAACAGGAAGATAGAATATGTGCACAAATAAATGTAACCCAAGACAGGTCATAGTAAATATTGTAAGCATTGTTAAAACAAAAAGCAATAGTACCCAAAAGGGGTCCTGAAGAGTCAGACACAACCGAAATGATTAACAACGATGGTATTTTGTAAAAGCTATCATCTATGAGTGAATATAGGGATTTGAATGGAAATAATAATAATGGCTATTATTATTATTATAACTGGCACTTATATAGCACCTTAAGTTTTGAAAAGTATCTTTTTATTTTTATTTATTTAATTTTTTTTGCTTTTTGGAGGGAAGTTGGGGTTAAGTGACTTGCCCAAGGTCACAGGCTAGTTTTTGTGTTAAGTGTCTGAGGCCAGATTTGAACTCAGGTCCTTCTGACTCCAAGGCCGGTGCTCTATTCACTGCGCTGTCTGGCCACCCCCTACATCACCTAGCCACCCCTGAAAAGTGTCTTACAAGTGTCCAATTTTATCTTCAAAATAACCCTAGCAGGTAGGTGCTATTATTGTCCTATTTTACAGATAAAGAAACAGAGGCAGGACGAGATTAAGTGACTGGACCAGGGTCACCTAGGAAGTGTCTGAGTCTGGATTTGTACTCTGATCTCCCTGATATTTAGCCTAGCACTCCACCTACTGCCACCTGACTGTCACAGATAAGAGGTACCATATTATTCCCCCCCCATCCCTCCATGCCTCTACCGCTTCATCCATCAAATTCAGAGCCCAGTGACAGACCGTGTAGGTGACAATTACCAGGTTTTCTTTTCAGCATGTGTTCAGCTTCTATGGCAGTGATTTCAGAAACCGTGGTGAACACATGAGCACAATGGACAGAAGCTCGCTCCATACAGTACCGATGGTAAATCTGTCTCTCTCCAGCTTCCTTGTCTATATCAAACTGTTAAACAAAGCACACACATTTGCCTCTGTTGAAATTCCTGCACAAATAAAGTAGAACAAATCTATCTTATTGCTTTTGTTTGAGGATGTTTGATAGGGCAGAAGTGTCTGTGGTGTTTCAAGCCTTAACAGAACCATGACTAGGAATTTTTAAGCCTGGAGGAATATGTATTTGGGTGGGAGTGGGAGGGAGTGGGATTCATAAACCAAACACCAGTAAAGCCCATTGTCCTGCAAAAAGTTTCACAAGATGAATCTAAATTGCATGTTGTTTTAGTTTCTATTCCAACCCTGAAAACAAAACTATTAGTTCTAACAAAGCTATTCATCAAAATCTCCAGCTTTGGGAAACTTATGTACCAGCCTCTCAGACACGTAAGACAGATTCACTTCTCTTACCAAGGCTGACTGTTCTTTAGCCTGTTCTCACACCCAGTGCTAACAAGTGAGTTTTCCTGGGCATAGAAACAGGGACCAGTAATAGAGAAAGTTGTGTGCCAGTAGATAAGGTTCTTGGTAATGGGACCCTAAGTGTAGAGGGGTGGTGGCCCAGGGCCAGCTGATGAAGCAGGAATAATCATGCCAGGCAGTATAGATACTGAGAGAACCACAAGGCATAGGAATGGTGGGCCAAAGGGAAATCAGGGGGATAAAGGGTGACCCCTTGGGTGTTGTCACTTTGATGAAGACTCAATCTCCACCCTGGATGTGGCCCTGAGGCTTATTATATGAGCACATGGCTTGGCAGATACGGATGAATTAGGAGAGAGCGTGACGTGACATCTATCTATGACCATGTGCAAATAAAAGCATTCCTACATAAATAAGCAGCTATAATTAAAAAAAAAGATTTAGAGATAGATTGAGGTAGGCAAACTCAGTTCCCTGGCATACCTTGTTATATATTATCTTCTAATATGATATTGACTTCCCAGTTTATATCCTTTCTCCTTTACTGGTTTTCTTTCTAATTTCAATCCTTTCAACTGAATAAATAATTTATTTATCTAATATTTATTTATTATTATTTATTATAAAATATAATCTAAATAAACTAGAACCTGATATGAATCAATTTATTCTCACTCACTTCAGTATTTGAAATCTATTCTTACCGGCAGAACTGCCTTCTTGTTTCTCACCATTTGCCTAATCACTGGGATATATTAACCCTCTCTTATGTGGAATATGGAAGTCACCTACCTAGTGTTGAATTTTTATCGAGACCTATGACCCCCAAACTTGTCTTGTGACCAGTATTTCTTAAATTGTAATTTAAATATATTTGATATTAATGTATTTGGTGTATTTATATATGTATGTAATTAATGTATGAATATATTTAACATGAAAATAATACATGGGCATCAAAAGAGACCATTTTTTTTCCTCTTCAGTCTGGTGCCTACCAGCCCTCTCTTTCTTCTGAAACCCAACTCACACCCCTTACACACACACACACACACACACACACACAATTCCACATTTCCTCCCCTCTGGTAGTAATCCCTATTTCATCAAGTCTTAGGTTCACAGACATACTGAAAACCTTTGAGACAGATTTAATCAAATATAGAAAAAGGAATCTCACTTATTAGAATGAAATCAAAGATGCTATTTTTGAAGGTTCAACAAAATTAGGGGGTTTTAACCTGAGGCCTCTAAACCTATGTTTAAAAATATACTTTGATAACTGTATTTCAATATAATTGGTTTCCTTTATAATTTTATGTATTTTATTTTATAACTTAACATAATTCTGAGAATAGGTTCTTAAGCTTTACCAGGCTGACAAGGAAGGAGGAAGGGTTGTAATAAAAAATTTAAAAAGCTATTAGCTATAAAAATTATTTCTTCACTTCCTATTTTAATTATTTAACAAAAAGCTGACATATAATATTAATACTCTATGCCTGCTTAGTACATTCACTTCCCACACTTAAAAATAAATTGGACTATTTCTTTCCCTTGATATTCTAAATTCTCATAATGTCTGAAGATATTGCCCATAAACATTGTAGGTTAAAATTCAACCCAGCATAAGAAATAATCATTAATCTTATTTCATAGAAGTAAAATGCTTTTCCTAAGTTTATGGCTTGCATGATCACTTTATGCCTCATTAAATTAATTGTAAAGTATTCTACTAGTGGCTATTTACATAGAAATAAGTTGTTAGATCCTACTGCTATTTTCCAACTCCCTGGTAACCTTAAGAGGCTATAAAAAATTAACTGCTTTCACTTTTATCTGAGTGGTGGTTCTTTTAGGTACTAACAATATAAAAAGTTCATACGTCAAGACAGATGCTATTAAACTCTGCCACTGCCTTATTATCCCTCTAATGAGATCCTCCTATCATTTTGCCATTTTTAAGCTTTGCCTAGTAATGCTATGAGCTCACAGGCTGTTAGGACCGAAAGGAATCCCATTGTTTTGTGGGTAAGGAATAAAGGATGAGGAAGGTCAAGTTTCTTGCTGAAGGTCACATGGCATGGTAGGCGCTAAGAATTCATCTTTAAAGTGAGAATAACGTCCCTTTCTCTGTCTGGAAGGATTTGTTGTGAGTGCCAAAGGAGATAATATATACAAAAATACTTTTCAAAATGTAAATCACTATTTGGGTGTTATAAAATTATAATTTAAAGTAACAGTTTACACTGCAGTTGTTCTATAGACTTTTTTTGTTTGTTTGGTTTTTTTTTTGGAGGGCAGTTGGGGTTAAGTGACTCGCCCAAGGTCACACAGCTAGATTTTTTTGTGTGTGTGTCTGAGGCTGGATTTGAACTCAGGTCCTCCTGATTCCAGGGCCGGTGTTCTATTCTGTTCTATAGACTTTTAACTTGATTTGGAACTCAGTGGCATTTTTGGAGAATGTGAGAGTTCTTGTCTCATCAGTAATAAAGAACTGTCATTTCTAGTGTGTTCCTGGGCTTTAACAGACAGATTAGACCGAATCTTTCTTTTCAGTTTTGCAATCCCCCAAATTTTTAAAGGGGGGGAGTGAAGGAAATGTCACTTAAATTTACAAAACCTGGGGCAATGACTTTAAGTTACACACACTCAGTGAGTCAGTGAGTCGAGTTCCTAATGTATATGGTTCACTGGTACATGTAGGTGGTGAGTCAGCCTACTATTTAATTCATTGGTACATACCAGGCCCTTGGGTAGCAGTGTTTTTTAAAATGAGGTAATACTCTTGGGCTGATATATCATAAATCATATCTCTTTACCTTGCAGGTAATTTACTAGAGTGTTTCAAATGCAGGTATACAACAATATAAAAATCTTGAATTTATAATAAATAGCAACCAATAATCTGTCTCTGGTCCCAACCCTACTGAGAAGGGCAAAATTAACTACCAACATAGGCCTTGCCAGCACTCATGGTGGTACCCATCAACATAGGCCATGCAAATTTTACCCTTCTTTTTCCTTACTCAGCACTGGGTTACTCTTCTTGGGGACAGGGCTACACAGTCATCATATTCATGGGTATTTTTATACTTTTATAATAATGAAAGATAATCTTAGATTCTGTATATATATATTATTTTAAATTTCTGGGAGGAAACAACATAAATTCAAAATATAGTTACTATAGGAGATAATCTGCCTCCTCAGACTTTGGATAAAGTAAAATTAGCCATTGTGTTCTCTGAAGCTCTTTCTTTCCTAGTGAGTGTGAGCCAGGGTAGGCCTGCAGTTGTGAAGGATTAGGTGAGAATGAGGTTGATATGCCTTACTCAGTTGTTGAGGAGGCAACTAGGTGGTTTGATCTCAGTGGATGGAGTACTGGGCCAGGGCTCAGGAAGATCTGAGGTCAAATGTGATCTTAGAAACTTACTAGCTGTATGTCCCTGGGCAAGTCACTTAACCCTGTTTGCCTCAATTTCTTCATCTCTAAAGTGACCTGGAGAAAGAAACGGGAAACCATTCCAGTATCTTCACCAAGAAAAAGAGTCACAAAGCATCAGAAAATGAACAACAACCAATTCAATTAGAGAGAAGAAATGCAGTATAATACAAAGAGCCCTGGAAGTCACTGGATTAGGAATCACAAGAGCTGAAAGTCTAGTTTCTGGCCCTGTCAATGATCAGTTTATTGCCCAGCATAATTCACTTCCTTCAGGGTTTCAGTTTCTCCGTCTCTGAAACAAATGTGTTGGAATATATAATATCTCAGATCACTTCAAGCTCTACTCATCTGAGCTCTGTGTTCAGGATGGTTAATTGGAACTGATTTTGAGCAAGCAATTGGTCAGGTCAGGATGAAGTAGGTAATCAGAAAATTTGTGCTGATGGTAGGGAGAGAACATTTCAGAGGCTGGGCTGATCTAGGCTTAAAACAGAAAAAGAAGCAGAGATGCCTCCCAAGAACATTATAGCAAGGCAAGTCCATAATTAGAAGCTAATTGATGCTGAGCAGATGATTGAACTTTCAGATGTCAGAACAGAGAAGCTGGATGAGTAGAAAAGCAAAGGCCTGGCCAACATTTGAGGCCATTGCTGCACCCTGGCCTACGCAGGAAAGTTGTGTTGACCGAGGTCAGCAGTTAAGTACCATGGTTTAAGAAGGTATCTTGGAATTTACTAGCTATGTAACCTTGGGCAAGTCACTAAACTTTCTGAGACTCACTTGCCAAATCTGCAGAATGGTGACAATAAGATTTATACTGCCTAAGTCATAGAACTGATGTGAGAAAATCATCAAGTTGATATGACTTATTCTTGGCTTACATTCTATGGAACAGTGAAGTCCATGACTTAACAAGGGAGTGGGGGCCTTAAAAGTTGTTGTGACCCAAGGTCATTTAACTTTTGTGGGACCCGGTTTCCTGATCCATAAAATGGGTATGTGGCTAGAGGGGCACTAAATGACTTCTAAGACTCCTTTTAGCTTGAAATCTGTGATCCTAAGTGGCCAAAAAGTAACTTTAGTTTTGAAGTCAAGAAAAATTTCCTGACAACTAAAAAGTGGACTGCCTGTAGTGGTTTTCTTCTAACTTATGGTCTTCAAACATAGGTTGCACAAGCACTTTTTCAGGACATTGTAGAGAGAATCCAAGTTCAGGTTTAGGGTGGGCTCAGAGGCCTATAAGGTCCTTTCCAATTCTGGGAATCTATGACACTGGGAAGAAGTCATATCCTTGCAGAGCCACCCTTGAAGTGCCTGTTCTCCCCCTCCCCCTACTTTTCAACTTCTTTTTGTATATTGCCTTTCCCCAGTAGATTATAAGCTTCTTGAATAAAGGAACTGTTTTTGCTTCTCTTTGTATGCTCATAGTGTTTAGTGCAGTGCCTGGAAAGACTTACACCTTGATTTCTGTGAATGTTTTGCTTTGATTTGTTATGGAATAGAGTGTTCACTATACTGTGTAATCAGAACCTTAAAAGCTGTTCACAGTAGTATTCTTCTGGAAAGCTGCTTGTGCATTGCGTTACAAGCCCATGGACTTTGGGGTTTTCTAGGCAAAGATACCATAGTGATTTGCCATTTTCCTTCTCTAGTGTGTCCCCATTTTACAGATGAGGAACTGAAGCAAATAGGGATTAAGTGACTTGCCCTGGTTCACAGTTAGCAAGTGTCTGAGACTAGATTTGAACTCAGATCTTCCTGACTCCAAGCCTGGTATTCTATTTACTGTACCACTTGGCTATCCAAGGAGTGACCCTCTATTTGGGCATAAGGATCATAAGGCTTGATTGGAAGTGGGAAGCCAGAATCAAGAGGATTATTGTTTAAGAATGCTTCTACCTCTCCTTGCTCTGAAATAGGACTTGTTGTAGGCCAAGACTTTCAGGGTCCTTGGCCACGTTAGCTCCCCAGTTCTCCAAAAGTCATTAGGCAGATATGCAAGGAAAGTATAATCTTGTTGGGTGGATGCTCTCATTGGTTTCATGAATATCTAAAGAAAGTACTGAGTTAATTTGCAAGTCTTGATTGTAACACCCTGTTTGTGCCTCTGGACATGGTTCCAGGATAAAGAGCTTAAGGAGTGATTGGCTTTGGGTTGGGGTAGGGAAAGATGGAGACCAAGGGTGGTTCCTTGCATTCTGCTAAGGGTATATAAACCTTGTGTCTTCTATATATCTTTTGCTCTGTATGAAATGGTTCTGCAATAAACAGACTATGGAACACATCCCCGTCTCTCTCCCTCTTTCTTATTCAGCTAGAAGCTCTCTCTCCTTTTATTTCACTCAGCTGGTAGCTAGGCCCAGATTTGCTAGCCACAGCAGCACTACCCTCACCTTTTAATCTGGGAATTGGCTTACTCTATGTACATTCAAGACAATAGCCTATGAAAGCAAAAGGAAATGTCAGGATGCTTCTTGCTGTAGTGATATTCATATGTCATTGTGGTTGGGAGATTGGTTCCACAGATGACTGATGGGGGTAAAAGATGAATAAATGCCCTCTCCCTTGTTTCAGAAAATTCACAAGTGTGAAGAATCTCTGACAAAGGCCTTATTTCTAGAACATATGGAGAACTGAGTCAAAATTATAAAAGAAGACACAGCTGGTAAATGGTCAAAGTATATGAACAGGAAGTTTTCAGACAAAAAAAATCAAAGTTATCTATTGTCATGTTAAAAAAATACTCTAAATTACTATTGATCAGAGAAATGCAAATTAAAACAACTCTGAAGTACCACCTCATAACTACCAAAGTAGTTAATATAACAAAAAAGGAAAACATTGGATTCTGGAGAGCAATTTGGAGCTATGTCATAAGGGTCATAAAACCATGCACACCCTTAATCCAACAAGGTCACTGCTATGTCTATATCCCAAAGACATCCAAAAAATCAGAAAAGGACCTCTTTGCGCAAAAATATTTTTAATAGCCCTTTTTGTGGTGCCTAAGAACTGGAAATCAAAGGGATGTTCATTAATTGGGGAATGGCCCAAACAGGTATAGGATTGTAATGTAACATTATTGTATTATAAGAAATGATAAGCAGGAGGATTTCAGAAAAACCTCAAAACACCTAGTGATGCAAAGTGAAGTGAAAATAACCAGGAGAACATTGGGCACAGTAACAACAATATTGTTTGATATAAAACTGTGAATGAGTTAGCAGCTAAGTCTTAGCTATTCTTAGCAATCCAAAGATCCAAGACAATCCCAAAAGACTAAAGATGAAATATCCTATTCTTCTCCAGACAAAGAACTAATATTGATTAAATATCGACTGAATCATGCTAGATTTTCACTTTCTTTCCTTCATTTTTTTCTTTTATTCAAGTCTTTTTGTACAAAATGACTAATATGGAAATGTTTTACCTAATTGTACATGGACAACCTATATCTATTGCTTACTGTTTCAGAGAAGAGGTAAGGGAAGGAGAAAAGGAGGGATAGAATTTGGAACTTAAAACTTTAAATAGAATTGTTTAAAAAAATGGAAAAAAATTACAAGTGTGCCACAAACTGACAATGCTCCCTTAGATGACAGATTTTTTATGGAACTTGTGAGCTGATGTCAGTGTTCCCAGTAAGAGGCAAATAAAAAATTTTAATCCATTCCAATTAACTCTTAAATAACTTAAATTCATTCCTTCTACCCATGTAAAAGTTGAATATTTTTCTTGGGATTGTCTATTATCATACCTTAGTTTGATTTCCTGCTCAATTTAACTAGGGCTGGTTTGGGTTCCTACAAAGGGAAACCATTTAACACCACTAATTTTTTAAAATGTCAATATATATCATTTTGATGTTCTTCTGTGTGTCATCTATAATAGAATGTAAGCCCATTACAGGAATTCTTATCTTTTTCACTGTATTATTTTTATTCTATGACAAATAATAATAGTAATATAAAATAAGCAGTATGAAATCAATAAATATAAGTTTACTTCCTTTTCCCAAAAGAATAAAATTGTAATATGAATGTCTTCTACTGCATCCATATTGACAAAAGTATTTCTGAAGAGGAAGCAATTAAGTAGGTCCAAGGTATACTTTGACTTAGTATTTATTATTATTATTTACCTTACTATGGTTTATTTTAAAAGGAAAAAAATGTCCTGTGCCCTTCAGATAGATATCTTGTCTCACACAAAAGTCAGATATATTCGCTAGGCTTGTCACAGATCACTGGTTTGACCTTAGCAATTACCTTCTAGGAAGCAGCTAGAAAATTCTCTGAAGCCCTTGCTGC
Organism: Pseudocheirus occidentalis; assembly: GCA_028646575.1. Lineage (NCBI taxonomy): Eukaryota > Metazoa > Chordata > Mammalia > Diprotodontia > Pseudocheiridae > Pseudocheirus > Pseudocheirus occidentalis. Next base: position 145,646,821 of record CM053597.1, on the reverse strand, counting down.
CTATCAAATTCCTTAATGAGAATATTTTAAACGAATTCTTTATGTTTATCATCTTGCCTTTGGGTCATGTTGACCTTTTTTATCCAGGAAAGTTGTCACTGATTGCTTTATGAATGCTAAGTTTTGTTGCTATGAACTCTCCTGCATGATGAATATCTTTGAAATGAAATACTACTTTCCATTCTCGTCATTGGAACATGCCCCTATCCACCCAACCCCAAAACACACCTGCATTCTTTTCATAGAATCATAGACTATTAGAGCTGGAAGGGACCTTGGAATTCATCTATTACAACTTCCTTATTTGACAGGTGAGAATATCTGTGCATCAGGGGGAAGAGATAATTTAGCCAGGCTAGTCATCAGAAAATTTGAAGTCAGAACCACATAGCTACTCTGAAGGACTAAATAAATATGCAGAAAGACAAACTATCCAACTGGTCACATAAAACGGAAGGATGCCAAATGGAATTACAATGGATAATGGTGTTGGGCTCATTTCTAAAGTAAGTACACATAAGAGTATGACCACTGAGGCATACGTGGCTTGCCTACTTTGAATTATGGCCCAGGTTTCAGTATTTTCCCCCTCCCATTATGTACATACCATATTTACTCCCAAAAGAACTAAAAGGAAACAGTAAGTACTGACCCCCATCCTATGAAGTCCCAGCCATTTGTTTATTTAGGGTTGGGAGGAGAGAGGGCTCATACTGATTGGCAGGTGCCTACAGTCTCCTTGATGCCCAGGGTATAGATAAAGGTAGTATTATCAGGACTGAAGGAAGAGAGGAAACTCCCCAACTTCCATCAGTTATTGTGTATGCTTTATCCCCAAATCGTTTTGGGGGGTACTGGAGTGGTTTGCCATTTCTTTCTCCAGCTCATTTTACAGATGAGGAAACTGAGGCAAACAGGGCTAAGTGACTTGCCCAGGGTCACACAGCTAGTAAGTGTCTGAGGCCTGATTTGAACTTAGGAAGGGTAGTTTTCCTGACTCCAGGCTCAGCACTCTATTCACCATGCCACTTAACTGTCCCCATCACCACTTAACATTAATTATAACTTTATCAATAAAAGTGAGAAACTGAGAGCATTCTATAGCCTTCTCTCCACTGATGGGGTAATGATACCCATCATCATACCCATCACATTACCAAAAGTGGGAGAAGCTGAGGACACCCCATAACATTGAATCCTCCACAAATCTTCTAAATACTTCATATGATTTAAGTTGTATGACCCCAAAAGATGTTTTCTCTGAAAGATTACAATTGTGCCATGTTTCATGTGCCATAGATGTCTGATTTATGAAAACTATGGTTATGAACACTGAGTTCTGCAGTCTGGCTTTTAAAAATTGGGAATCAATAATTTTGATCATCACAAGAATCAAAAAGGAAGGGGGAAGAGCTGGGAAGAAGGGAAAGAAGGGAACAAGAGAGGATTATTTTACCTTATCAAGGTGGTTGTAGAAATCAGCATTTGCTGCACAGAGGTACCTTCCAAGCAGTGTTGCATGAGTTGTAAATATTGTGGCAATAGGAAGTCTCCTGGCTCGAGAAAGAATTAGTCCAGTTCCAGCTTGCCATTCATGAAATTGAACAATGACATGTTTGTCACCCACATGGTCAGTCACCTGATATAGGAAGAAAAAAAAACACTTAAAATTTCCAAATATTTTCATATCTGCAAGTTTCTATAATTTTATTCACATAAAAACCTGTTTATAGGAATTCATTGTTCTTTATTTTATGGATAATAAAATTGAAGAACAGAGAGATTAGATGGTGGTCCGGTGGAGAGAGCATTGAGTCTGAAGTCAGGAAGACTCAAATCTAGTCTCAGATACTTACTAGCTGTATGACCTTGAGCAAGTCACTTAATTTCTGTATGCCTCAGTTTCCTCATCTCTAAAACTGGGATAATAATAATAGCATCTACCTCCCAGGATTGTTGTGAAGATCAGATTATATGGTAATTGTAAAGTTCTTAGCATAGTGTAAGTGCTATAAATGTTAGTAGTAGTAGCAGTAGGAAGATCACACAATTAGTAACAAATCTAGGTCTTCTAACTCCATTGGATCAGACTGTTTTGACAATATCCATTCTTCCTCCACTTTTAAAGTGGAAGCAAAAGCATCCTTCCTTCTCAGTTCTGCCTTGTCTCTTATGTAAAGGGAGATGAGAGTAAGAGTAATAATTGCAAGACACCCAACGTTATTCTGGAAGCCTGGAGACTGGATGGAGAGTTTAGTTGAATATTAACCTATATTTGCAGGGGGTGGGGATGGTTTGGTTGGTGTAGTTTAAGATATTGATCTTCCCACATAGTGATCAATGTTAAGATTATGGGAGTCCACACTGGAAAGAATATCATAATGAAATGGAAAAAAAAACAACATTTGACCTAGAAACCAGGAGCTCTGGGTTCTAGAAATAATCTAAAATTAGCTATCTGTTTTACCTCGGGTAAAACCTTAATGTTTTCTGAGCTTCAGTTTCCTCATTAGCTAAGAAGTAGGATCTGAGTCTTCAAGGTTCCTTTTAGCTCTATTTCATAAATCTTGTGGTGCAGGTGCTGCTTACCTTAGGGGCATATATGATCAGAGAATCAGACTTGGGGCTTTAAGAAATCTTTACAGATGAGAAAAAGGAGACCTAAAGAGATTAAGTTTAAGGTCACAAAAGTAGTAAGTAATTAAGCCAAAACTTGAACCAGGGTTTAATAGCTCTGAAAGAAACACTCTCCACTTCACCTTCTGATGTGATTGGGTAGTACTCAATAAGAAAATGAAATAAAGGGGGAAAGACCCCTTTTAGTTCCCTAAACCACAAGGTGACCTTGACTCATGAGTGACAAAATTATCTAAAGCTCCATTATTAAATTCAGAGAGTTACTGTCCTGTGTTAAGATTAGATGTCAGGGTTGCTCTATATTCATTAAATTAACTGATAATTTTCAAGGGAGATTAAGCTTTAGCTGAAGACTTGCAGATTCTTCAGTTCCTAGCACAGGACCTTGCTCAGAGTAGGTGCTTCATTCATGTTTGCTCATTGATTAATTGATTGGTTGGTTAAGGTTACATTGATAAAACTCAGCCTCAGACTCACCTGGCTCTCACCTTTTCCAATACCGGTTTCCCTTTCACTCATACTCCCAGACTCACTGGTTGTGGTGAGGGAGTCAGAAAACTTGCTCCCCGTTGCTGCTTACAATGACTACATTTGCAGTCAACACTTACATTGACTATTATCACTACATCTCAGTAGCCTCACCTGCTTTGAGGTTCATTCAGTCCAAATTTATGATCCTGTTTTCTGGTAGCTATTATCTGCTGATGCTCAGGACGCACTCCCTCCTTCCTCAATGGGCTCAGCGTCTGCCTCACATTCTTTCTCTCTCCTCCACATCCTGCCTTCATATTATAGATCTTCAATACACATATTGATACTCCTCAAACACTGTAATGTCTCAATTCTTCAATCTACTCATTTATAATGACCAATATATTATGCTCTTCCACTCCACCTCAGTCATGCACAGAGATGGCTATAATCTAAACATCCGCAGGTTTTCCACTTCTACATTCATAAACTACAAAATTCCTTTATCTAGTTATAATCTTCTATCATTTTATTTTTTTCTCTCTACCTTGTAACCCATAACCCTGTTCTTCATCCTTATGATGACCTACAATGCCTCAATTCTTTTCTAGGCTATCTCATGATCAAGCTTCAGTTTCCTCCCTTTGCTATGTCAACCCCTTAATGCAGAGGTGTCAGACATGCCATCCATGGATGGACCATCTGCAGCACATAATACTCCCAAGTATGACCTGAGCCAGATTAAAATGTAATTGGGAAATAGTTTATAAAATAAAAATACAATCAAACACAAATAATGCTAATATGTGATTTTCTAAGTCAACATATACCTATAGGGATTATTATATACAGGTTAGTAGACCCCATTCCTATTTGAGTTTGAAACTGTCTTAAAGAACCAGTTCAATTCTACTCTATCAACTACACTTGAGTCTCTTGTGCTTTTACTCTATCATTGATCATGCTTTATCAAGCCTCATCCTTAGATTGCTCTCGCAATCTGTTGCCTCCAAGTTATTCATATATTGCTGAATGATACTAGAGAAAAACACAAAACCATGCTCACTGGGAACAGTACAAATTAAATTTTCATAATCTTACCTGGACCCTCACTGCAGCAAGGTAATCTTTTTACAGCTCTCTAACTGAACACAATTCCTATTATCCCAGTTATCCCAGTGGCTACTGCAATTTTTTTTCATCCATACTCATCTCTTGCATGAGGGAGTAAGAAAACTTCTTGCTCCCCTTTGCTGCTTACAGTTACTACATTTGCTCCTCATTTGTGCCCCAAATCACAAGGTGACCTTCACTCACCAGTGACAGCTACTCCTTACTACCTCTCTCAGCTGAAGACCTTGCCTCACATATCACTGAAAAAAAAAATTGAGACTATTTTCTTAGAACTCCTCCATCTTCTCCCTCATCTCACCTCACTCTGGTGATTTACCCTTCTATCTTCTCTTTCACCCTTGTTCTCATGTGGAGAGGTAGTAACTCTCCTTACCAAGGCAAACCACTGAATTTGCATTGTTGATTCCATTTGATGGTATCTTTTTCCTACAGAATGCTCCCTCCCATCATTCCCATTTTATCATTCATCTTCTATATTTCCCTGCCTAATGACTGCTTCCCTACTGTCTAAAAGTATACTCATGCCTTTCTTATCCTTAAAAGCACCCTCACTGGTTCAGACTATTCCCTATAGTTATTTCCTTCTACCTCTCCTCCCTTTCATGGCTAAACTTGAAAATGCCAGCTACAATCAGTGCCTCTAGTTCCTCTCTCTCGTCTTCTAAAATCTTTTCAGTCTAGTTTTTAACCTCATAATTCAACTGAAGCTCTTCTAAATAATCTCTTAATTGCCAAATCTAATGACTATTTCTCAATCCTCATCATGTTTTACCTCTCTGCAGTTGGTGACATTGTGGATCACCCTTTTCTTAACGCTATCTTCCCTCTTGGTTTTCATTACACTATTCTTTTCTAGTTCTCCTCTTATGTGGACAATTGCTTCCTTTCAGTGTCCTTTGCTGGACCTTTCATTCAGGTAATGTTTGTTCACCTTTGCTATACTCAACAGCTTTGTCTTCATCTTCTTCTTTTCTCCTTTATACTATTTTTAAGTCATTTATTTACTTTGAGTTTATAACATTCAGTTCCACAAGCTTTTGACTTCCAAAATTTCTCCCCCTTCCTCTCCTCCTCCTTCTTCCCCTATAGTAACATGCAATCTGAAATAAATTCTACAAATACCTTCACATTAAACATTAGTCAAGTTGTAAAGAAGAATTATAACCAAAGGAATGAACAATGAAAAAGAAGAAACAAAACAAAAAAGGGAGCGATCTGCATTCAGATTCCATAATTCTTTCTCTGGATGTGGATAGCCCTTTCCATCATGAATTTGGAATTGTCTTATAGCCTTGCATTGCTGAGAAGAGCCTAGTCTATCAAAGATACAATGTGTCTGTAATTGTGCATGATGTTCTCCTGGTTCTGCTCCCCTATACTGTTTTTCTTGGTAACCTCATCAGTTCCCATGAGTCAATTATCTCTGCAGATGATTCAGGTCTGTTTATCTGGCCTTAATCTCTCTCTCACATGACTTTGAGTCTTGCATTTCTAACTGCCAATTGTACACCTCAAACTGGATAACCTGTGGACATCTTAAACTGAATATGTACAAAACTGAGCTCCTTGTCTTTTCTCCCATGCTCTTCCCTCTTCCTATTTTTCTTATTACTGCTGTAAGTATATTATTCTCATAGTCTCCTAGACTTTCAGCATTGGCATCATCCTTGACTGCTCAATCTCGCTCACCTCATATAACCAATCTATTGCAGTGTACTATCATTTCTGTCTCTGTAACATCCCTCATATACTTCCCCTTCTCTCCACTCGTACAGCCAACACCCTGGTGAAGGCCACCATCACCTCACATCTGTATTGTTGCACATCTGGTTGGTCTACCTGTCTCAAGTCTCCCCCCTTCCCACTCTTTGTTGTTGCTGCTGAGTCATTGATGGGTACATATTATGTAGCATCAAGCCTGAAATGTTAAACATTTGTTACTATCATTCTGAATGGAAAATTAGCAAAATTATTGAATCAGACATCAAAACTTTGTACTTAAAACATAACTCAGATCATTTCAGTATGTTACATCGTCATCATTATCATCACTGAATACCATTAATATTTTTTAAAAATATCTTATTGATTCCACTTTTAAAAATTAAAAATAATATTGCAAATGTTAAATGTATAGATTTGCTTTTGATAATTTAAGACAATAGTATTGATATATTGTTGCTGGTATTTTTTTTCCAGACCTGTGATTTTATTGGTGTTACTCCTTGGTAAGATTGCTCTTTCCACTGTTGCAGATGGACAATTCATATATAACTTAATGCTTAGAGAGTTGCCTGGGGCACTGAAAGTTCAAGTGATTTGGCCAGGCTCACCCTTGTAGTAACAAAAGTGGGTCTCTGGTCTTGCTGATTCCAAGGTCAGTTTTCAGTTCACTAATCCTTATTGCTTCTCTGAGTTTCAGTGTGGCGAAGGATCTTAGACATCATTTAATTTAACCCCTTCATTTTATAAATGAGAGCTATAGAGAGAGAATTATTTGCCCAGAATAGCATCATAAGTTAATGGTGGAGCCAAGACTGGAAACCATGGCCCTTGACCGCTAACCCAGTACTCTTTCCCATGCTGCCAGCTTCCTCTTAGACCATGTGTCTCTTGTGAAATCATTCTTGTGAACTAATTCACTGTGTCTGAAAATGAAAGCAGCTTTATTACACCCCTTTATTACACTAATGTAGTACCTCCTTTAAGAACCAGGCAGTTAATGACCCAAATATAAGCATATCATTAGCTTCCCGGTCATGGTAAGGAATTCCTATGTGGCATGCTTCCCAGAGGTCTCCTTTCCATCTGTCCAGATTCCAAGCAGAATATCCTATGTCAAACAACACCACATAAGGGCTCCCTTCTATGAGCCATCTTCCAAAATGAACCTGTTTATTATGCAAGTAAGAAAAACTTGTGATTAGTGAGTGAATATAACTTTTGATAAGTAGAAAATTATTTTCTAAGTAGAATAGAAAGCTGTAGTGATCATTTTTTAGACCTGATTGAAATATCTATTTGAAAAAGCCAGCTTAATGAGCTGTGATAACTATCCATTCACCTATATTATCCAAGTTCTATCCATGTATTAAATTAGATAAATGCTGATTTTCTTCTGAGCATTCCAAAGCACATATTGCTCATATGTAGTTAGACCTTTCTATAATGACTTCCCTTCTTCTCTAACTTATTTAAATCCTACTGTTCCTCTCCCCACCCCCCCCCCATTTTGCTTAAGTCTCATCTCCTCAGTTAGAGTCTTTCATAACCTTTCTCCCTTATTCCTCCCCCAACTTTCACATGGCCTCCCTCTACCCCCATAGGCTACAGTGATCTGTCCTTTCTCTGAAGTCCTATAACACACTGTCTCTACTGGCATTTCACATTTTCTTCTTTGTACAAAAGAAGATAAATGGCAATATTTGTCCCAGATCCTCAGTTAAGCTGCCTAGAATGCTTTGTACCCAGGAAATGTTTTGTTCCTGTCACTTCTGATGATATGCTCATAAATCAATGAAAAGCATGAAGAAAAATCTCAAGAGTATAGAATGGTTCCTCTTGTCTGCTCAGAATTTAACCTTTCAGACTTCCATTATTATAAATCCCATTTTAAAAATGGGCTGTAATACTGCTTTTCCCAAAGGACTATTCTGCAGCATAAGTTTAGTAAGGAGTTTTAGAAGTGACATAATACAGAAATCCGGTCCTAGTTCAGTCTTCTATCTATTGCCATTTCATTGTGGGCAGGTCAAAAAAAGGGTAGCTCATTAACAGGACTCAGTAGTCTTCCATAGGTGTTGTGGCTGGGCCTGTCTAAGGTAGTTGACATTTGATACGGGAACAAAATGAGACACTCGGTGCATTCAAAAGGACATTTACTTAGCCAAAGCAGGAGAAAGATATGCAACAAGAATGGCACAGAGGACATCTCAAGGTGATTCAGCTAAGCTAAACTCTCCTGCTTGAGCTGTCCATGGTCTTTCACCAGTCAGGCACTTGGAGCTTCTTGCACTCCTTTTGTACTTTGGCAACCAGAAGTGATATGAACATCTGAGATTTTAAGCCCCCAAGCCAGTTAAATTTGAAGGATAGTTTCAGTACCTTTTAGGAAAAATTAGCCCAACTTATATGGTAGCAGTGGTTAATTTATTGCTCCTTCTACAGCAGGTGATATAATTTTTCTCACTTCCTTAAAAATTGTTTTTACTAAAAAATAGGCGAAAGGACTTGAGTTATTGGCAATTTGTGTCCCAATTGACCTCAAAATAATACTAAATCAACTGGATGTTTTCTTTGTTCTTTTTGAGTTTCTACAGGAGACACAGTACCTGGCACCCATGCAAATTCATTGCATCCACTGCTTTTTTAATTGCAGGATTTGAAGGCTCACACTCTTCCACTTGGGTCTTCATATTATGCTCAAAATATGGACCAATCAGACAATAATTTTCTCCCCATTCATCTGCAGTTGTTTTTGCCTTGGTCTGGATTACAGTATAGATGCCACCAACTGTTTAAAAAAGTTTATAATGGTTTCATTAATTTTAATATTGCATTCTTTCTAATTCAAATGAACTCATTTGCTGGCTAACATTTAGGATTCAATGAAACAAATCTCTATTAAGTTAATCTCCTTATTAATCATGTGGATTCATTCGTTGTCTAGTTTGCTATAAGAATAATACTTTACATTGGCTCCCCCCTGTAATGCGGTGCACAACCAGCTTTCCAAAAGAATGTGAGCAGCTTTTAAGGTTCTGATTACACAGTATAGTGAACACTCTATTTATTCCATAACAAATTAAAGCAAAACATTCACATAAAATCAAGGTACTAAGTATCATTAATCATTAAATACAATCATTAGAAAATAGACAAATCCTCCACCCCAGGTCACTAGTAAACCACATTATCATCACAGCATTCAGTACTCAAGGAGAGGTCTTTTCTTCATCTTGACCCAAGGCAAGTTCTCAACAATCTCTGTTCCTGGGGAGACAAAGCTTAATGAAGCCACAATATTCATTGCCAGTGTCCTCATCAATTCACTCTTTGCCTGCAGAACAGTCTCAGAACCCCTGAAAACATCAGCAAGACCCTCTTCCAGGATTTCTGTAAACATACAATAAGAAAATCCTTCTTCAGGGCTTCTGAGCCAACAGCAAGGTTCCATGACCTCTGCAACAAGAGCATTGTCCTTCACCAGCAGACAAATCTAGCAAAACAACATCAAAACAGACAGACAGGATACTGGCACCACAGCCATGCTTCCTCAGTCCTCCAGCAGTTTGGCTGGCCCTAGGGCCAAGAAGAAATCTCAGCTGGCTCCCAGAATCAAAATCACTCCTCCCAGATTTTCAAAATCAAAATTGTTTTCTCCAGTCTAAGTGAGTCTTTCCTCTTCAGCCTTCCTGGTGGCAGCAACTTCAGTCTCCATGACTTTTGTCCAGAGAAAATTCTGGCTCAGTTCTCAGTCCAGCAGTAGCAGCCCAGGTTCCAGATGCTGCTGGGACAAACACTCTCTTGTCTCCAGCAGAATAGCTTCTGCCACCAGGTTCTTGTCAGAAGAAATTCTGATTGTGCCTCTCTGGGGCTTTTCTTTTTTTTTTAATTTAATTTAATTTAATTATTATTATTTTTAAAATTAACTTGTTTGTTCACTTTTAGGTTACAAGATTCTGTTCCATAGTCACTTCAGTTATAGATTTTTCTCCCCTTCCTCCCCATCCCCCACCTGACCCCCCCAAGGTGGCAAACAATCATGTATAGGATCTGCAAACTCCTTCACATTGTACAATAGTCTGGTTGTATAGGTGTTACAGCCAGTGGAGTGAACAATGAGAAAAGAGAAACAAAAGCCGAACATCGAAAAGAATGATAGCATGCATTGCTTCAGTCTCCATTTAAACTCTGATCTTTCTGGATCTTT
>CM053597.1:145619224-145636147 GCA_028646575.1 Pseudocheirus occidentalis | reverse complement strand
ATACTGTGAATATTGTACTGAATCTTGATTTGTAATGGAATAAACAGTGTTCACTATTACTGTGTAATCTGAATCTTAAAAGCTGTTCACAGTAGCATTCTTTTGGGAATCTACTGTTGCTTGGCTTTACACCTGCCTAGAGTCAATCAGTACTTTGGAATATTAATACTTACAATTAAGATTAAAAAGTCTTATTGAGCCAACAAATGTTTATCCTTTGCAGTAAAACTATGAATGAAATTCTGAGATGTTAATATTCCCATAGTTTTTAGCTATTTCAAGCATTAGTCCCTTTTCAGTGTTTAGTTTTAACAGAGTCTATTACTTGAAATAGGGCTTGAAACTCTTTCAAATGGTAAGCATCATTAAAAGCAGGCCCCATCATCTGCTATTACCACAGAGTTATGCCACATGAATCAAGAGGACCGAAGGGTTTTGTTCTAAATTGAATTTGTATAAATATTATATCCAGCTGCATCTGAAAGGCAAAGTGGGCAGTTTAATAATTAGTCAGGGATCATGACCCATGTAGAAAACAATTGGGCTTGGAAGAAGAGCATCTGTTTTCCAAATTACAAGGGTTTGGGCCTGAATTATCTAAATTATTATCTTGCTTTTGAATTATAATTTGCTTATGTTGACAGTGCTTCAATGCTCCCACAAATGCAAGTTCCACTAGAACTAGAAAGTAAAGTATGTTAAAAATGGTGAGTGTTGATAAGCCAAAATCATATGCATATGCACAAGTATATACATATGCATATGTCAATCTGAAAACAGTCAATATAGGAAATTGGAGGTTTTTAATTAGGGCAAATGAGTTGGGGTGGGGAAGGGGATCCTACACTGCAAATGCTGGTCTAGAGGGATTATATAGAGTACTAGGGAAGAAGGAATGGCCAAACTGTAGGAGGAAGGGGTTAAACAGAGGGTATGGCCAGGCTGCAGGTGGGAGGACTTAGGGGCTTCTCACAGTTTCACTAGGTAAATTGTTTTGCAAAATAAGTGAAAGTTCATAGAAAAAGCCTGGGAATCTCTGGGCAGGAGAGTTTGGGAGATTTACAAAATAATCAGAGACTGGGAGTGAGTAATGTGGTCACTTCCTTGGCCTGGGAACAGAGACCAGATAAGCTTCAGTCAGTTCATAATCAACTGTCTTTGTCATATACAAATATACATGTATACATATGTATACATATATGTTAGACAAACTTTAAAAGGTGTTTATTCAAATATTTAAAATATAAGCAATATTCTTCATCCATGTAATCTTTCCTTTGGACAGACCAAACTCCTCCAGATAATTTTGTATCCCTTCCAAGAGGATCTGCAACATTCTGGGATTTAAAGCAATCCATACGATGTTCTCCACAAATATGAATATCTGGACAGTCTCACCATTTATAAGAAATCTTTCTTCAACCTGAACTCTATATTAGTTCTCCTCAATTACATTATATTTAGTGAGCTCACATCTCCCTACTTTATACCTCACCTTATTATAAAAAAGGTTTTTTAATTTCTTTTTTTTTTTTTGGAGGGTAGTTGGGGTTAAGTGATTTGCCCAAAGACACACGTCTAGTAGGTGTGTCAAGTGTCTGAAGCTGGATTTGAACTCAAGTCCTCCTGACTCCAGGGCCAGTGCTCTATTTACTGAGCCACCTAGCTGCCCCTATAAAAATATTTTTAAGCATGATAAATTATTGTGATCTATATGGTAGATACTCTATTGCAAAAAAGCCTGTCAGGATGCATTTTGTTCTGCTGAAGCAAATACTGGATCAAATGTTGGCAAACAATAGGATCTAATCTCTACTGTATATGTTTCAGATTAATAATGCTATGTAAATTATGTGGTCCACTGGTGAATATTTATTTTGAAAGCCTATTTGTCCCCAACTAATATCTTATTAAGATGCCCTTAGTTTATGCATAGATGACTCTCCTAAAGGGTTTGCATGGATTGGAGAGCAGGCATACAGATTGTTAGCTACTAATGTTCTCTCATTTTTTTTAGTGTTGACAATGTTTGAAATTTTCTTCTTTGGTTTCTTTCCCTCCTTCAGATATCTTGAACTATTCCTCAATGCTCTTGCAATTATGTTGTTTCCCAAAGGTATCTCCTTAAATGAACATTTGATATGATTTGGCTGCTTTTTTTCACATTTGTTCTCTTCAGTGTCATTTCTACCTTTTTATATGCACATCCAGGCTTTTGAGATTTAGGTCCATGTGAAGCATTTTCACTCTCTTTGGTAAAAAATATTTTTTTTGAGTAATTTTTGGAGGGAATGGAATAGCAGTTAAGGGTGGAAGTAGAAATCAGGAAAGGCTTTCTGATGAAGATAGTGCTTATTCCATGACTATAATAAGGTTGTTTTTGAAAATCCTCAATAGATGCAACAACAGAAGTAACTGATTATCTACTAATTATTTAATAACCAATATTAAGCAAGACATACACGTGGGAGATGTCAGCTTACCACAATACTGCTCTAATGGAGAAAGTCTAGCGGAAAGTCCAAATAGAAGAGAACTTAATTGTATATGAAAAGGTTCTTACCATGTTTGAGGATGACATTGTGCTGATTGAATTAAGGCCTACAACACTGAAAAATCTTTTTAAATAAGATCCATAATCACCAAGAGGAGACTGGCATAATCCACACAGAAAAAAATCAAGTGGATAAAGGATGATTGTTGTTCAAACTATAATAAGCAGTTGAATGGAAAACCTATGATAATGAACATCAGTATGTATACACATACATACATACTTATGCACATACATAAATACACATATAAATATCCTTAAGTAGAGGCATAAGGCAAAGGAATGATGCACCCTTTTCAGAAACAATGGAAGTGCTGATTTGTTTTTCATTCCCAGAGCAAGAGATACATGCTGGGGTGGAAGTGGAGGTGATCTATATGTTTGGTAGAGTAGTGGAGAGGGTGAGTGAACTGTATGAAGTGAGCTCTTGCCAATCATCAGGGTCCCAGAGTTGCAACTGAAGATCTAGTTAGTAGGGCAGCTCATAAGAGACAGGAGCAGGATGGTGTGATAGATGATTAAATGTACCTCTATTTCATTCCAATCAGTATTAATCAGTTTGATATGATTCCGGTGATTACGAATTCTGATATTAGGCCTCAGAGTTGTGAACTGCAGATTGTAAGTTCACTTTTTTAATCATAGGAAGCTAACTAGAGGACCTCTGTCTTTGCTTTTCCTTGTTATAGTGATCCAGCAAGACAGAGGTAACTAAATAATGTGGAAAGTCCCCTAGCTATCTTTGTCGCCTCTCTATCCTTTGTCATTCCTCTATCACCCAACAAAGAAAGATGATCATGGACATGTTGCCAATGAGTGACCCTGGTTGCTGGCCTGCAGCCTGCCCTTCTACCAGCCCATTGGCTTATGTAGATGTCATGACATCTTCTCATCAGCCCAACCCCATAAGCCCGCTCTTTGACTTTGGTAGGACCTCTTGAAAGGTCAAGATAGGTCTGTTAATGTCTGTTCACTAGACTGTCAACCAATAAGGTGCTGCATTTTGTGAAGACTCTCCTGAAGGGCCAGGGGCAATGTCTATCCACTAATCAGACTCTGTATTTTTGACCTGCTCCACCTGTGTTATCTGGGTATCAAGCACTACAAAAGTAAGGCCCTGGAGGAAGGGAGCATCTCAGATCATGAGGAAGATCTGAGGTCCACTTCATTAGAGGGGACCACAAGCCCTTTAATAAAGTGTCATTGGCTCAGAGCTCTGCCTCAATGGTTTTTCTCATAGACTGGGTAATTTTGAAAATCCCCACAATGGCAGGTTGAATTGAAAGTATGTTATCATTGTGCCCATTCGCAAAATCCTTGAATATCATAAATATTACTGTTGATCTGTTGAAGATACTTTATGCTTATTTGCTCTTTGACTTTGGTAGGACCAAAGTCCAATAAATATGCTTATTGTCCTCTGAATTATTTAGTTTACTATACTTTCTGAAGGATGAGAATTTGATTCATGATGTATTGACAGTGTCACAGCTGCCTGAGGAGAGAAGAGAGTTATATTCAACAAGCTCATATTCCTTTGTCACTGAGAGAACAGGTCAGAAAAGTCTATAGTATCAATGGATGCAGCCTCCTGAAATGTGATAGAATTAATGCATTTTTAAAGTTTGTAAATTTTGGGATTCCTGAAGTGTAATTAGTGTCCTTTGCCAATGACATTAAGTGGGTAGAAATACTATGCTCCAATAAGGCATTCTGGAGGTAAACACTAAACTGGAACCCCAAAGTAGCCCCTCTTAGTATGTTGCTTAGTATGCTCTTCTGAACTCCATCTAACTCTATTCTCTTCTAATATGATGTGATTCTTTTAAATATCTATGAGTATTTCCCACCCAAGCTTGATATGCACCAGTAATTCTTCTTAATCTTTCAGGGGCAACAAAGCTGAATTTGATCTATCCTACTGTGCAGATCTTTGTCCATTTTTCTTTTGTTATATTGTATTCAGATGGTCCAGTATTCTGACACATTCTCCCCAAGGAAAGTGGTGAATCAATACATGATGACCTTTGGATTATTCCTTTGTTAAAACAGAAAGATGCCAAGGATATATGACATTCTATAATGGAAGTAAAAGATAATAGATGGACAATTCAAAATGCTGCACTTGCAGTTATGAAACATTAATAAAACTAGATTAAAGTATCAGGTCACAATAAACAAACAGGTGAATAAAGAGATACACGAATAGATGAATAAATAAATTAATGAGTAAACAAATAAACAAGCAAACAAACAAATAATAAAAGAACAAGAGGAATGTCTCCAATATATTGAACTTTATCTCTGGAGAATTTATTAAAAGGTGTGAGCAAAATTCATACCAGTTTAGGAATTTGGATCTACACTAGTAGAGGAAGATTCTGATCAGATGAAATCATAGATCCATTAAAATATAACACCTCTAGGAATTCTCCCCTAGCTCACCTTCACACTGGCAAATTAGATCGCAGAGCCACTACCTTCTATTCTCAGGTTCTAGACTAATGCTATGAGAAGCTACTTCTAATATTATAGATCATGAATCTGCACCAGTGTGCTACCCATTAACAGTCAGATTTAATTAGCTTTTAGTAAAAATATTAACTGAGCTGGCAAAGTAAGAAGATTCTGTTTAAAATACCTTCCCCCAAAGTTTGTGATATGCAAATACACATAATACCTATGGAAAGAATAGGAACAGGCCCAGATTGCAATAGTAGTAAGACACAAACCAGAAGCTCTTGTTATAAGGCTGTCTCATCATCTGCTGCTGTTGATGGCCTACTTTTCCCCACCTAGACTAGTACTCTTCCATCTCCACCTTCCCATGCTAGACCTGAGATTTAGATTTCCATATGTGAAGTCTTTGAGAAACCAAGCCTCAGATGCTGGGAAAGTTAATGTACTCATTTTTCAAGGTCCCACCCCAGGCCTTTGTACTATTGATTGTTTGAATAAGTATGTACCAACTAGTTGTATTTGTGTCTACTATTTCCACCATACTTCAGCTTCACAATCCATCCAGTTATCCAGTGAGCCGTCCAGATCATCCCACTGTATATATGCCCCTCTCTTTCTCCTCCTTCCACTCTCTACTTCCCCAGAACAAAACTTCCTTTCCTAGTTACCCCTTATGTGTTGTCTTCCCCTACTAGAGGGCAAAATCCTTGACCAAGTCAGAGACTCTCTTTTAATTCTTGAGTACCCAGCCCTTAGTGCAATGTCTGGATATAATAAATGCTTAATAATTTCTGCCCCCCCTCCATTCATTTTCATTCATATGCTGAAAATATAGCAAAGCGAAGTTATTCTCAGGCCAGTTGGAGCTGGCATGTTTCTTCAGCAAAGGGAATTAAAATGTTTGGCCTCTTTTGGGTCTCTTGCACCCATCTGTTCTTTCTCTTTCTTCTCTCAACCAGACACATAGTCTTTTACTCGTCTCTTCTCTCTAATGATACGGTCTATTGCTGGGACTGAGGAGGTAAGTAAAAAACGAGTCTACACAGGCTTTTTCCCTGGAGCCATTTCCCTCAGGGGTCTGCTTCCTCCATTTCTGTCTCCAACTCTGGAACTGACCTTAAGGAACTTGGAACTGGAATTCTTCCCCTCCTGGACCAGATAATTGCTGAAGTCCCTCTAGTTATTTAAACCCCCAGGAGCATGGTTAACTTGTCTCCTTAGTCAATCAAGCTATTCTCTTCTCGATCCAATCAAAGAGGTTTAAACCTCATAAAGGGATCATAAGGTATAAACTTGTCTTGTTGACACATTTAAAACTTCATCATATGTAATTAGCTCAGGGAAGAAATCACATCCCCACTTCCCTTACAAAAGTATCAAAGTGAAACTCAAAGGATACTGTTATAATTTTGTTAAAATTTTACATAACAGAAAGGCACTTTATGAAAACATATTTGCAAAACAAAACAGAACAAGCTGTAACTAATAGATTGTCTGTACTGAAATGAATTGTTCTTAGAAATGTTTTCTGGATTGCAAAATGAATAAAGACATATTCGAGGTAAAGAGTTACTAGCTTACCCCCCCCTCCCATTCCCACCTTTTTCCAGCATTTCCATACTACTTTGATATTCCTTGGTGCCAACGTTTTGTTGTTATTTTGTTGTTTGTTTTTAGGAGGGGGAAAGGCAAAGCGATTGGGGCTAAGTGACTTGCCCAAGATCACCCAGCTAGTTAAGTGTCAACTGTCTGGAGTCACATTTGAACTCAGGTCCTCCTGACTCCAGGGCCAGTGTTCTATTCACTGCATTATCTAGCCTCCCCAGTGCCAAAGTTTATTGATAGGCAGATGAAGAGGCAAAGAGGACTAAAAGTTTTTGCCACTATCCAGTTGGTCTGCCCCAAACCCAGACTCCTACGTTTGGCTCCTATGTTTCTTTCAGGTGCAGTAAGTAAGGGATGTGAATTTTTAGCACTTCTAACAGTGTTTTTGTTTTACTTCCCATTAGAAAATACATCCTTCTCTTTTCCCCTATCTGTCCAGGCTTGTCAGATTTACATTCTTCTTAATCCTTAGGACTTTCCCTACAGCAGAGTACTTTGTTTTGTCTCATTTTTGTCATTTTTTTCCTTTTTAAATTTAGCCATCAGGTGATACTTATAATGATTTACTAGCAAGTCTGGTGCTGGCTCTGGCAGTCTGTATGTTTCCTAGCAAATGGGAGTCCTCAGTAAGTATTAGGCACTCTCTGGTGCTCAGAGACATGAGACCTTTAAACCCTCAGTGCAGCCTCCCTCTATGGATAGCCCATACCAAGAGGCGTGCAAATATGTGGATCTAAACAACTGAAACTTCTCTTGCCATGTTTCAGTAGGTGCCAGTAACATGGTCTTGACATAATGATGTTGATTTTCTACAGAAGCAGATACACATGTTTAAATAATGCATACAGCCTTTGTTCTTGGCACAGAATCAGCAAACAAATAAAACATACAATAGCTCTGCATAATAAACATACATAGGGTTTTTACCTAGAAATGTTATGAGCCTATGTTTATCTCAGACTCTTGAAGTCACCAAGACAATATTAAAGCTGCTTTGGCCTAGTTGTTGAATAACTTGAGATGTCTCCCAACAGTAGAACAAGAGAGAAGAACAGCACAGTTCCTCAGGATGTAAACTTACACCTGGAGGAAAATTGGTCATCAGATCATAGATGAGCACAGTGGCCACAGGAGCACAGGACTAGAACCAATGGACCTCAGAGGCCATCTAGTTCAAAGCCTTCACTTTGCAGGCCCAAGGAGGATAAATTAAGTGCCCAAGGTCACACAAGTAATGCATGCATGATTTGAAGTAGGTCCTCTGACACCAGAGTCAATGCTTTTTCCACTATAGCAACACAGTAACTTTGGAGGAAGAGTGAACCTGTTTCTCTTAGCATGTAGGAATGTACTATTATTTCTGAGTGGACAGAGAGTCTTGGTTCTTCCTGGGCCACTGCATTTAGTCTTGCAGTCTTGTCACTGGCAGGAAGGTGTGACCTCTTATGGCCACATCTAACCCTCGTGTAACACAGTTAATGAACTCAGTCATGGGCCCTGATAACAAGAAGCCTGCTGCCCCCATTCCCCTGTTCTTTAACTTTTAGCCTATGATCAGTACTCTTCTCTTGTTCATCTTCTCTTCTATACAACAAGAGGAAGGGGAAGTAATAGAAGTAAGTGCTACTTTTCTTCACCAAAATAAAAAACCACAAACCAAAAACTCTAGCATTATTGTCTTTGTCAAGTCCTAAAACAATGTCATGAATTGAGGAATAAAGCCTCTTTAACTGAGATAACTGAATAGCAAACCTGCTGCATGGGGGATGTCCCATGAATGCAGAACACAATGGATTTCCCAAGTCAAAGACCCATGCAAAAGTTTCTTATATCTTTGGGAGGAGAGGGGAAGGAGGCAGTAAGAGAAAAAGAATCAAGCCTTGGTCAACCCCAGTGACTCTTGGAAATCTGGGCAAGTAAAGTAATTTCATTTAGGCTGTTTTGCCCTTAATTCCATGATTTGCAGCAGAAGGGGGTAAGGACATTAGAAGTTGACATCCAGCTTAAGCTGGGTTCCTTTACAAGGTGAAATTTCTGGTTGGAGGTAACTAGGGTGCAGTTCAACTCAATCTAATTAAGAGTCAGTATCTTAATAGTAGGAATGTAAGGACATTACTGAAATGCTAACATTATAAGGAACATTTAAGGGAGTGGCAGTCCATATTATATTTGGTATTAACAATTTCTGTCATATTAACAATTTTCTGTCATATTATCTCCTGCTCAGGCATCATGTTTTTTTTTAACTGAAATAGTTTTGTGGTTTTTTAAAAAACTGAACTGAACTTATCTGAGAGGCCAAAGATGTTTTGTGTCTATGCTCTTTTGCTAACGAAGGCTATAGCTATTTTTCACATCATAAATGTCTGCCAGCTGGGACCTGGCCTAAGATAACTCACTTTAGATAATCCACATGGAGAGAATGGTAGCTTTCCTCTTGTTGACTTCCACCACCTTCGAACCAATCCTTTAAAGATATCTTCCATCTCAATATCAATGAACCTGGTATAACAGTAACAACATTGACAGTAATAACAACTGTCATCCAATGACAAAAAGCAAGGGCCCATATTCACCAGAAAATTTACGGCGGAGGCTATTTTTTTGAGCAGCAAAGAAATTAAGACAAAGAAGATGTCTATAGACTAGAGAATGGTTGAGCAAGTTCTGGTGCATAGTTGTAATAGAATATCACTCCATTGTAAGAAATGATAATACAGAGAAGCGTGAGAAGACATGGAGTGATGAAAAGTGAAGTGAGCAGAACCTTGAAAATTATATGCAAGTTGTGACTACAACAATGTAAATGGAAAGGATGACAATGAAAAACTCATAATTTGGTGCTAAGAAATTATAATGACAAAGCTTGGTCCTTGAATTAGAAATATGAAAAGTTACCTTACCCCATTTCTTTGCAGAAGCGGAGAACTATGGGTATGGAACACTGCATCTAATGTCATGTTTTTCCAATATCTTGGTTAGTTTTTCTGAACTTTTCTTTGTCCTCTCTTTGTTTGTTGTAAGAGATAGCTAAAGGTAAAGAAAGGAGGAAGGGGTACAATGGGAAATGTAGGTAATGGAAAAATAGAAAATTAGTGCTACTGCCTTTACTAATTACTCTATCTGGTTGGCTGGTGTCTTTAGTTCTCAAGGAGGACCAAATGACATCACTATGTTAGAGTCAAGTCTCAGTGTGTCTGACTTGTCATTGATCACCTCAATATGAGCTCAGAATGCTCTACCACAGGTCAGGCACAAATAGTCCATGTGAACATTTGGAGTGGATTCTCTGAATCTGTACATCTTGCATTTCCTTTTAGCTGTTTCAATTCTTATTTGATCATAGAGCAGAGCACCTTCTCTGAAGTGGGCACACCATGCTGAGTGACCCTATGCCAGTGTTTCCCAGGTCACACAATCAGTTCCAAAGTTCTTGAGACCTTGTGAGTGTCCTTGTATCGCTTCTTCTGACCACCATATGAATGCTTACCCTGTGTGATTCTCCATAAAACAGACTTTTTGGCAAGCATACATTTTGCATTCCAAAAACGTGGCCAGTCCGTGTCAGATGCACTTTCTGAAGTAGAGTTTGCGTGCTGGGCAGTTTAGTTTGAGAAAGGACCTCAGTGTTTGGTGTCTTATCCTGCTAAGTGATCTTCAGAATCTTCCTAAGACAATTCACAGGGAAGCAATTCAGTTTCCTGGCATGGGCTGGTATACTGTCCAGATTCCACAGGTATACAACAATGAGGTCAGCACAATGACTCCGTAAACCTTCAGTTTAGTAGACAGTCTAATATCTCTTCTCTTCCATACTTTCCTTCAGAGCCTCCCACACACTGAGCTAGCTCTGGCAATGTATGCATCAACCTCATTATCAACGTGTACATCCCTGAAAAGTACACTGCCAAGGTAAGTGAATGCCATTAGGTTGATTTTGTGTGGCAAATCTCCTGGGGCTGATTCTATTCCAGCTGAGATTTCCAAGGTAGGGGAACCATTGTTCATACAAAAGCTAAATGAAATTTTCCAGGTTTCATGGCAAGAGGAAATTATCCCTCGGGAGTTCAAGGATGCCTCTATTGTCCATCTTTATAAAGGTAAAGGAAATAGATTGTCCTGTGACAATCACAGGATGGTGGGGGTCTCTCCCTTAGTCATCACTGGCAAGATTCTTTCCAGAGTCCTTCTTAATAGACTGATCCTTCACATGGAAGATGGTCATCTACCTGAGAGCCAGTGTGACTTCAGAAAGGGCCAAGGAATGGTCAACATGGTATTACTCTATTCTATATCTTATATGAATGTAGTCATTTGCATGTTGTCTCTCACATTAGAACGTGAGCACCTTGAGGCCAGGAGCCTTGTTTTTACTTTTCTTTTTGTCTGTAGAACTTAGTATAGTGACTTGCACATAATAAGTACTTAATAAATGATTTTTAATTACTTGCCATGAATATGAATTAAACAGTAAAAATTTAGAGATGTGAGAAATTCAGAGACATGTGGAAAGAAGTGTATGAACTGATAAAGAGTGGAATAAAAAGAACCAATAAAGGAATACGTAAAATGATTACAACTGTGGAAATAAAGAGTACAAGAAAAAGAGGCCTAAGTCTGAATAACTAAAAAGCACACAATGGTCCTAGAGAAAAGATAATGAACCATATATTCCTCCTTTTGGCATAGAGGCTGGAAACTACAAGGGCAAAATGTTGCATCTGTTCCAGTGTTAGATATGATCACTGTATAGATTGTTTTTGCTTAAAATATTTTTTCCATAGTATGTTAGTGGAAAATCAGATTTGAAGAAAAGCTAAACCTTTGCTCTTTCAGTCAATCAACTAGCATTTATTAAGTGTCTACATGATGCCAGGCAGTAAGCTTAGTGCTGGGGATACAAAGAAAGGCCAAAAAAAGCTCTTTCATCGCAAGGAGCTTACAACCTAATGGAGAAGACACAATAAAAACAACTACATATAAACAAGAAATACACAGGATAAATTGTAGGTAGACTTAGAGGGAAAACACAAAACTTAAGGAGGACTAGAAAAGCCTTCTTGTAGTAGATGACACTTTAGCTAATACTCAAAGGAAGCCAAGAAAACTAGGAGAGGGAGACGAGGAGACCAATGTTACTGGACCACAGAGTGGAATAATGGAGATGTGGGATAGTCTCAGGTGCAAAAAGACTGGAAAGTGGAGGGGAGGCAGGTTATGAAGGCCTTTGAACACCAAACAAAGGATTTTGTATTTGATGCTGAAGGTGATAGGGAGATCACTGGAGTTTATTGAGTAGGGGATGACATAGTCAAACTTGTACTTAAGAAAAAGTTCTATGAAGACTGAATGGAGGCCAGATTGGAGTGGATAGAGACTTGAAGCAGAGAGACCAAATAGCAGGTTATTGTAATAGTCAGGAATGTGAAAATGTGTTTAATAAGAATGTATATGTGGAGCCTATATTGAATTGTACACCATTTTAGGGAGGAGGGAGGAGGTAGAGACCATTTAAAACTTGTGGAAGTAAATGTTGAAAATTAAAAATAAATTAATTAGTTTTTTTTTTAAAAAAGGAACGTTAAGTGAAAAAAATTTTTAATAAAAAATATCGTAATAGGATATGAGGTAATGAGAGTCTGCTACAGTTTCAGAGGAGAGAAGGGAGATATACAAGTGATCCTATTTATGACCTCATGAAATGTCACAATGTGACAACTGAATGCAGACTGGGGGAGGGAGGTAGTTAATGAGGAGCTGAGAATAATACTTAGTTTGCAAACTTGGGAAATGACTGGAGCTAAGGCTTCAAAAAAGCAGGACTAGGGTAGTTTCTGGTAATAATAAAAATAATCTCTTTTCTTTCTTAAAGAGCACAACAGAGTGTTTCAGTGGAGTGTGAAGCTAGTGACTATGGAGACCACAGGGTGAATGGCTTTATTTCAAGATGCTAAAGCTGTAGAGGAAAGGACGGAGAAAGCTTTTTTTGCTTCCTTCTCTTCTTCCTCCCCAAGGGCAGTTCCCTCTCAGGACCTGGGTTCTTTCTCAATTGCTAGATTCTACTAGAGGTACCTTCAAATTGATTATAGAACTGTCTTTTAAGGATCTTAAAGAAGCAAGGCAATTCTCCATGAATGAATGAAGTTTCACCTCCTGATACCCTCAGAGAAAAGTTTGTAAAAGGATCACCAGGTGCATATTAGTATTCATATTGTATTGGTAATTATATAAACTTAGTATTGGTAATTATATAAACAGAGTAGCATGGTAATTGTATAAACTGAGCTGGAGGAAAACCAAATTCCTTTTTACAGTCATAAAAGACGCATCAGTTCTAGTGAAGGAAAGGAAAAAAGGAAATGGTATATTCAGAAATGATTGTGATATAGAAACAAAAACATCAATAAAGTTATTTCAGAAGAAAAATATGAATGCTAAGATGGAGATGAACTCTTAGCAGTGACTAATCTTGACTTCAGAGAACATATACAACTCTCCTTTTGCTAGAGAAGTGGGGTGCTACAGGTCTGAAAAACTGCAGAAATGGTCAAACATGGCCACCATGTCAATTGTATTTTCTTAACTGGTTTTCTTTTTTTAAAAAGGAGGATGGGTATAAATATATATCTTATATATAAATATATATATAGGGCATAAATATTGTATCTTAGAAAATTATTAAAATATTTTAAAAGAGAGGAGACCATGCAAAACTAAGATGAGGATCTCTGTGTACTGCATATTCACTTAGTTTTTAAATGTAATATCTATGTTTTATTTTATTTTTAATTTTGCTAGTATTTACTGATCACATTTGAATCTAATTCAGGCTGCATTTGAAAGTTCTGTGGGTCCCATGTGGCTGGAAGGCTGCATATTTGACTCTTCTGGGATAAAACATAGAATAATACAGTTTTGAGTTGGTTCAATATCTGATTTTAAAGAATTAGACAACAATCAGGCATTTTACAGAGAGAATTCATGTTCAGGTACAAATTGGATTACCTGACTTCTGAGATCCCTCCAACTTCTCAATATTCTATGATTCTATGATGTGGTAATAGTTTCAGATGAACAATGGAGAATTCATTTTTTCAAGTTATCCCATAGTTCTATTGTTCCTTAGACATTTTTTTTGATGTGGTCATATAGTCTCCCTACTTAGAGCATAAAAAATTGAAAATGAATCTTTTTTGCAACTAATAGGAAATACTTATGAAGCCAAAACACATTGCCTTTTCTCCAGTATTGTTCAGCTATTCCATCTGAAACTATTCTCTTAAAAAGACAGTAACCATTTCTATAACCTCTGAGAGACACTGCTTTGAAACAGGAATTACACCTCTTATAATCTTTTTTTTTTCTTTTTGGAGGGGGGAAAGTAGGGCATTTAGGGTTGAGTGATTTGCCCAAGGTCACAGAGCTATGCGGTTGGATTTGAACTCAGGTCCTCCTGACTCCAGAGCTGGTGCTCTATTCACTGTACCACCTAGCGGACCCCACCTCTTATAATCTTATGATTTAATTGTCATAATTTGAATTCTTTGTTCAGTAGGTGGTTTTCTTTCACACACCACACTATCTCTTATAAGATTAGATATGTAGCAGGTGCTCTATAAAAGTTTGATTTTAAATTGAAATCCTGTAATATATTTTTAAAATTTCACACCTAATGTTTATAGCAGTGGTTAAATATTCAGGGTCATCCTGCTGATACCAGATTTCTATATAATTAATTCTGTATAATTAACCTTTCATAAACACATTGTAGAGAAAATAATAAATGAAAATATGCCTTTATTTGCATGCTTCATTGAACAAGGACTATCAAACTGCATGCCTATTTGTTATATTTTGTTCCTTGCTCATTCAGACTACATTATCTTGATTTTTTTTTTTTTTTTGCTTTTTGGAGGGCAGTTGGGGGGTTAAGTGACTTGCCCAAGGTCACATGGCTAGTTTTTTTTGTGTTAAGTGTCTGAGGCCGGATTTGAACTTAGGTCCTCCTGACTCCAGGGCCAGTGCTGTATTCACTGCGCCACCTAGCTGCCCCCAGACTACATTATCTTGATCTTTACCTGAGGAGCATTAGATCAATGACTTGCCAAAGTTTAACCAGGAGGTACATAAGCATTCTTTCCACTACAGAAATTTAATAAGGGAGGAGTGATACGTCCTACAAGACACATGATCCCTCAAAGTTTCACATGAATCTGAGTCCAGATGATTTCTGGTAACTAATTTTGAGACTCTTACTCTGTGGTACATGGATCACATGACACTTCTTTTTGTTTGTTTTTGAAACCTTACCTGCTTTCTTGATATTAAAATATTTGCATAAAGAAATAGCAATTGTTAATCACTTGAATGGAAAACATGTTTGCTTTTTCCCCCCTGATTTCCATAATATCTTTTTTCCTTTTTTTTTTTCGTTTTGGAGGGCAATTGGGGTTAAGTGACTTGCCCAAAGTCACATGGCTATTAAGTGAGGTCGGATTTGAACTCAGGTTCTCCTGACTCCAGGGCTGGTGTTCTCTTCACTGCCCCGCCTAGCCGGCCCCTGATTTCTATAATATCTTGAAAAGTTACAGGACTCCCTTACTATTTCAAGTTTATCAGCAATCTTTGAACACAAGGGGTGATTAATAAATATTTGTATCTCTGAGTTACTGAAATTTCAAGTCACAATGATTTCATAAGTTTTAGGGCCAATCTTCTTTTGGAGGTAAATTAATCCAGTTTCATGTATAATTATGGCATAACTCCTTTAGAGAATACTTTGTAGGGTATGCCATACTGCATATAGCTGAAAATTTGAGTATAAGAAGAATTTCTATTTCCTTATTTCTGTCAATAGCACATTCTCCAAATACTAGGACCCCAAATCTTGGACTTATTCTTTATTTCTTCAACTGTGAAATACAGCATTCACTGAGTCCTGGTGTTTATTCATACACTTAACCCTCCTGCTAAATTTGGAGTTATGGGATCTGAGTTTGAATCCCAGATCTGACATTTACATGTAGATATTACTTGTTTACACGTAACTGTAAAGTTGTACTCAATAATCCCTAAGTTTTTTTGAAGTTTTAGAGCTCTATATTCTTTTTATTCTATGATCCTAATATCTTTATAAAGACATGAATTGAGCCAAGATGGCGGCATATAAGCAGCAAGGTCCCGCAGCTCCCACACAACTCACAAAAATACAGAAAACACATCTCTCATTGAAGGCAGCTCAGCAGCAGGGGCTCATCCTGGCAGGCTGGGAGCCGAGCCCAGCCCAGCCTGAAACAGAAACACAGCCAGGCCCCACCCCAGGGTGGTTGGGAGGAGCTGAGCCAAGCTGCAGCCAGTCTACAAGAGGGAAGATCTACTGCACCTCCAGCAACTACCAAGGCATGAAAAACAAGGTTTAGAGAAAGGCAGCTCAGCAGGAGGGGCTCATCCAGCAGGCCGGCAGGCTGGGAGCCGAGACCAGCACAGCCCAAAACCCGAAACCTCAGACAGGCCCAAGGGTGGTCAGGAGGAGCCAAGGCTCCCAAGCCGCAGGTGAGTCTACCCTGGGGAGCAGATCTACAGCACCTGAAGGGATCTTCACATCCAGCAAACCAGGATTAGAAATGGTCAGTGAAAGTGAAACTTTGAAACTTAATTTGGGGGAGGAAAAGCAGTTTGGCCAATCTGCCCCCAGGGCAAGGAAGCAGTGGGGGAAGGGCAGGAACTGCTTCAGAGCTCCTAGCCTGAGGACCTTGCAGGGGGGATGAGTTGATTGATCAGGGCCAAGTGCTCTTGTGTCGAGTGGCCTGGATCCAGATCGTGGTCTTGGGTGGTGGTCCTGGGGTGTGCTCTCAGCAAGCCAAAACTGGGGGCAGGGGAGCTGCAACACCCCCCTAATAACTCCAGCAACTGGGAAAACCCCAGTGATTTGGAACAGAGCTTTTCCCCCTGGAAGCCTAGAAGCAGAGTTCCACAAAACTAAAAAACCAACCAATTAATTGACTGGCCAACATGAGAAAAAGGAAGCAAAATAAGAAAAGCAATAAAACTTTAGAATCCTTTTTTGTGGACAAAAAGGATCAAAGCATGGAATGGGAGGAAGACAACACAGTCAGAACTCCCACACCAAATGCTTCCAAGACACTTGAAGAATGCCTAGCAACTATAGATCAACTGAAAAAAGACTTTGAAAAACAAATAAGAGAAGTGGAGGAAAATTTGGGAAGAGAAATGAGAATGATGCGAGAAAATCATGAAAAGAGAGTTAACAACCTGACTGAAGAAAACAACACTTTAAAAAATAG
>CM053597.1:145513664-145618724 GCA_028646575.1 Pseudocheirus occidentalis | reverse complement strand
AAGTGTTGTTTCCTTCAGTCAGGTTGTTGACTCTTTTCATGATTTTCTCGCATTATTCTCCATTTCTCTTCCCAATTTTTCCTCCACTTCTCTTATTTGATTTTCAAAGTCCTTTTTCAGTTGATGTATAGCTTCTAGGCATTCTTCAATTGTCTTGGAAGCATTTGGTGTGGGAGTTCTGGGTTCTGGGCTGTCTTCCTCCAGTTCCATGATTTGATCCTTTTTTTTGTCTACAAAAAAGGATTCTAGAGTTTTATTGCTGTTCTTATTTTGCTTCCTTTTCCTCATGTTGGCCAGTCAATTAATTGTTTTTTTTTTTTAGCTCTGTGAAACTCTGCTTCCAGGGGGGAAAGCTCTTTTCCAAATCTCTGGGGTTTTCCCAGCTGCCAGAGCTATTAGGGGGGTGTTACAAGTCCCTCCAGCTTTGGCTTGCTGAAAGTGCATCCCAGGACCACCACCCAAGAACACGATCTGGATCCAGGCCACTCAATGCAAGAGCTCTTGGCCCTGATCAATTGATTCAGCCCCACTGCAGAGTCCGCAGGCCAGGGGCTGTGAAGCAGCCTGGAGGGGGCCACCACTGGTTCCAGCAGTTCCCTTCCCCCCCTGCTTCCTTGCCCCAGGGGCAGATTGGCCGAACTGCTGTACCTCCCCCAAATTAATTTTCAAGGGTTCACTTTCACTAACCATCTCTGACGAATTTAAAGCTCCCCTCAGGCAGGTGCTTTAGATCTTCTCTGAAGTAGACTCAAGCTGCAGCTTGGGAGGCTCAGCTTCTCCTGGCCACCCTGGGGCCTGGCCTAGCCACGGCTGTGGTTTTGGGCTGGGCCTGTCTCTGCTCTGGTGTGAGCTGCCCCTCTCCCGTACCATTCATCATGCCTTGGCAGATGTGGAGGTGCTGGAGGCTGTAGATCCTCTCCTCTGAAGACTGGCTGTGGCGTGGTTCGGCTCAGCTCAGCCTGGCTCCTTCCTACAACCCCCGGCCTGGCTGTGGTCTCGGCTTCAGGCTGTGCCAGCCTCCTCTCCCGGCAGCCACGATGAGCCCCTGCTGCTGAGCTGCCTTCAGTGAGAGATGTGTTTTCTGTATTTTTGTGAGTCTGAGAGTCCTAGACTTTCCTAGACTTTGTCTGGGCTCATATTTTATGGGTGTTTAGGGTCACGGTGTGGGAGCTGCGTGACCTTGCTGCTTCTATCCCACCATCTTGGCTCTGCACCTCCAGTGAATTCTTTCAACCTCTATTTTGCCCTCTGGTTCCAAAACATCAGGGCAATTTTCCTTGAGAATTTCTTGAGGGATGATTTCTAGGTCCTTTTTTTGATCATGGCTTTCAGGTAGTCCAATAATTTTAAAATTGTCTCTCCTGGATCTATTTTCCAGGTCAGTGGTTTTTCTAACGAGATATTTCACATTGCCTTCTAATTTTTTCATTTGTTTGGATCTATTTAGTAGTATCTTGATTTCTCATTAAGTTATTAGTTTCCATTTGCTCCAGTCTAATTCTGAAGGAATTATTCTCTTCAGAATGCTTTTGAGATTCTTTTTCCATCTGGCTAATTTGACTTTTTAAGGCATTCTTCTCCTTATTGGCTTTTTGGGCCTCTTTTGGCATTTGAGTTAATCTATTTTTAAGGTGTTATTTTCTTCAGTCAGGTTGTTGATTATCCTTTCATGATTTTCTTGCATCATTCTCATTTCTCTTCCCAATTTTTCCTCCACTTCTCTTATTTGGTTTTCAAAATCCTTCTTAAGCTCCTCTATGGCCTGTAACCAGTTCATATTTTTCCTGGAAGCTTTTGGTGCATGAGTTCTGATTTCATTGTCTTCCTGCTGTTCCATGCTGATCCTTTTTGTCCCCAAAAAAGGAATCTAAATTTGGATATCTGTGCTTGCTTTGCTTCCTTTGCTTGCTCGTATTCCTATTCAATTACTTGACCTATGAGCTTTTTGACACAGTGGAACTCTGCTTCCAGAGAGGAGAGCTTTTTCCCAAGTCCCTGGGGTTTTTGCAGCTGGTGGAGCTATTAGTTGGGTGCTCTTTTAAGCCTCCACAGGCTCTGGCACCTGCCAGAACCTTCACCCAAGACAGTGATCCAGATCCAAGCTGGTTAAAGCAAGAGTGATTTCCCCTCAGAATGGTCCCTTGGAACCCCTATCATCTGCTGGCCAGGAGCTCTGAAACAGCCATGTGGAGGCAGCTGCACAGCCACCATGCTATGCTCTGAGCTGCTTCTCCCTTCAAGAGGCAGTGGCCAGACTGCACTCTGGGTCCCACTGTTCCCAAAGTCCTCACTGACTTCTCACTTTTTCTTTTTGGCATCTATTAATTGATAATTCTGGAAATGGCCACAGCTGCTGGTGATCCACTCTCCTGAAGTCCCTCCAGCAATGGCTGATCATTGTCACCCTGGGGCTAAAACTACAGGCTTCTCTGTCTACCTGCTGGGCTGCCTTCAACAGGAGCCTTGTTTCTCTGTCACTTTGTGGGTTCTATAGTTCTAAAGTTTGTTTAGTCATATTTTATAGGTATTTGGGGGGTTATGGGAGGAGCCACAGTGTTTTCCTGCTTCTACCCCCCTCCCCAATTAATTTCTTTAAGTATTGACTGATTTGATCTCCTTGTTGTCTAAAGTAACTCTTAAATGTTTTCTCCAGCACCCCAATTCAAAAGCATTGATTCTGTGGAACTCTCACAGCCATGCATTGCTTCTGGAAAACCATAGATTTGACTATATGGATCTCTGTCAGCAAGGTGATAGCTGTGCTTTTTAGTATTCTGTCCATATTTGCCATGCGGAATATTATTGCATCAAAGACTTGAGGATATAAGGGAATCAGAAAAAAACATAGGAAAATATAATTATTGAAACAACATTCAGAATGGCTACAGTAATGTGAAGGGAAAGAACACAAAATCTAGATTGTTTTATCATTAAGCTTGACCTCAAGGAAGAGATGAGAAGCTCTTTCTCTCTCTTTTTGCTAGAAAGGTAGCAGATAATGAGTATGGATTGTTTCACATGTGGTACTGGTTTGTTATGATTGTTTTTCTTCTTACAAGGAAAGTCTAACTATGGATTGGTGTAGAAGTGTCTGTGTATGTGATTGGAAGGGTATGAAGGAACGTTATGGCCATATAAAAATGGAAAACAATAAAGCTTTAAAACCTATTATTATTATTATTATTATTATTTCATTCTCATCTTTTTTTCTTGGAGTTCAAAACAATCTGAGGTCAATAAAGTTAATTTTGCGTTCTATTGCACAGATGAAAAAAAAGAGACTGCTTTTTCCCTTTAGAAGCGAATAAGAATGCTAAGATATGAGCTCATCTTCTTTAGATTCACTTAAAACATCTTCAGCACAACTCCAGTAGCAGATAGTATGAAAGGGATCACATGTACTTCATCCAGTTTCCACATAGTTTTAATTTCTTCCATTAGGTCTCTATATTTCAAAGTGTTTTATTCCAAATAGTTTAGAATTTATGAGTAAGGTGACATTTAATTAAAGAAACCATTGTTTTTTTACTGTTTATGGATCAAAGAATTTTATGTTTTTGTGGTTGTGGGAAACAGTTCTGTCTGTGCTGATGCTCCAGTTACAGTAAAATATATTTGACTACAAAATTAAAACTATGCAGAAATTGGATGAGGAACATGTAATTTTTCTTGTCCTGTCTGGTACTGGAGTTATTCTGAAGCTGTTATCAGTGAGTCTAAAGAAAATGAGCTTATATCTCAACATTCTTATTCAAGGATATTTGGGAACTTATAATTTTAGAGTGTGGAGATTTGTCTATTGGTTCATAAAAAGAGAGTAAGCTTGCAGTGCATAATTCTGTTGTTATTCAGTTTCAGTCATGTCAGACTTTTCTTGACCTCATTTGGGGTTTTCCTGGCAAAGATACTGGAGTGGTTTGCCATTTTCTTCTAGCTACCTGTTATATCTTTCTAGATAAAATATTATCATCATTATTATATTATCACAATCAGCATCACTATTATTATAACTAGCTCAATATCAACATCCAATAAGAATGCTTTTGGGACCAAAACAAATTCTTCTTTCCTCTATAAGTTTTCATGTTAAATTGTTCAGATTCTTTAAATTCTTAATTTTACTTGGAAGCAAACCCCAGTATATTTCAATCTTAAGTTCTTTAAAATCTCCAATTTTTATAATATAGAATTCTTGGAAAATTTTGCACAAATCCAGAAGGGCAAATCAGCCCAACAAATGTCTATTATCTATTATTTCAGTCAAGCAGGACAACATTTTAAGAATCTGTTAATAGAATTTTACAGAATTTTCAGGTCTTTAACCTGAGAATGAAGCAACAGCCGGCCAGAGATAAAGTGCCAGTAATCAGGTAGCCATTTAATTAATTAGTTTCATTATGAGGAACAGATTTTCAAATTGGGATGTATCTTGTTTAGAATTCTACCTTGAGTAAGTGAAGACAGAGATTATATATGTAAATCATATTTGGAAGGGAGGGGAAAGGTGAATTACAAACAATTGTTTCCCAGGGCTTGAATGGTTTCCCATAACAAGCCCACAAATCCACAGTACAATTCTGGAATCAAGTCTTTGGGGGTTGTAACTACCCCCAGCCTCCAAGGCACAGAACCAAAGTTCTGTGATGTTCTACAATCTTTGATTCCCTTCACTTAAGATACACAGAAACAAGAATGCTAGTAATTTTGAGAGCATTGTCAAGTGTTTGATTGATCATTTCAAGCTGCATTGTTAATTCTGATGCCCCAAGCCAGAGACGCAGCTCTTGAGAAATCTAAATGATTAGTATATTCATTATACATATCATATCAATTAATAGGAAAATCACAGATCTACTGTGTACCAAGTACTGTACAAAGTATTGGGGATGCAAAGACAAAATTAAAATAGATTCTGACCTCAAGGAACTTTCATTCTTAGAGGAGAGACAACATGTTCATGAATTTGTAAGGTATTCACTAGATCTTTGGAACAAAAAGGCTGATGTGAAACTTATCCTTCTCTAGGTGTAAAGAGTGGATAGTGACTACATACGGACCCATAACTATAATAAAAGAGAAAGCAAAGTTCTCTAAGAAATTTGAGGACGGGGTCCTTGTTAGCTACATGTTAGAGATAGAGTTAGGAAAGATTCATCAAGATATGACATATCATTTGTGTCTTGAAGGAAGAACAGGATGCGATTAAGGAGTGAGTGAATCAATGTGTGTGCATGTGTGTTAGGCAATTTAACTTGTTGGGGTCAGTAGGACCAAAGAAACCAAGGTAAGAAAGACCAGAAAGTAGTTCAGTTTGTCTGGAATAGAGGGTTCCTGAAAAAGTTGTGGATGAATTGAGGCAGGAAAAATAAAGGGCCTTTAATGGCAGGAGGTAGATTGTAATTACTGATACCATATCTGCAAAGGCATTTTGTTTACATATTTTAGTTTTAAATATGAACTGCATTATGTCATATTTGTCTGAAGTCTATTTTGTAATTAAGTTTGGATTTGAATTTTTAATCTTGCCTGGCACAAATTTTATTTTTAACAAGTTTTTTTTTTAAATTTTTGCAGGTGATATGCCATCAGTCCTATGCTGTTTTGCTCCTTCCTACTCTAGGTATAATCTAGGAGGTAAGCACACCAGAGATAAATGCCTCCTGATTTCAGAGAGAGAACTCTCCATACTGTATTCTTTTATTTACTGGGGTGGTTTGCTCTGACCTTGGGACTGGCAGAAGAGACTAAGTCATGAGCTGGTTCCTTCCATCCCTTGTACTTTTGGGGAGAGGGAAGGTGAGGGAGGATTTGACAACCTGATTTTGAGGTGGTTATAAAACTTCTTTCCTCAGCCTGGTTTGAAAGAAAAACCACTACCAAGAGGGGTAGATCAGAGAGAGTGGCTGGAGAAAATGTTACACTAGAAGGGTAGGGATGAATAGCGTGGTGGTGGGTGGGTAGTGAAATAAAAATGTTTGTTTTCCACCAGTATAGTTTAAGACACCACTACAAATTAGCCTAGAAAGTTGCTAATATAAGGTGTGTGTGTTTTTTTTTAAACTGGATCTAAGATTTTATTGGTAGGGAACTCCCCCAGAGGAAACTCCCCCTGCCAATGCATGTCAGCCTACTCTGCAGGTTAAAGTCTTAGAGAGTTGCCTATAGTTCCTTCCTTTCTCAGGGTTACAAAACCAGGAGACTTGAATATGTCTTCTTAACTCTGAAATCATCTCTTTCATAATTAACTCCCTGTTACCGGGCTGCTTCTTGCCATCATTACTAATTGCAAAGTATCTTTTGTTTTCCAGATTGGAAACCAAGAAAGCGTTTTCCTCATTATAAAGTAAGGAGCTTATTTTGTTTTTGTCTTTGTATCTCTAGGGTCTTACATAGGGCCTGGCACAAATTCCGTACTTAATAAATGCTTTTTAATAGGTTGACTTGACAGATCAGATGATAGAGCAAGACCACCTTAACACTTTGGCAAAAATGAAGGGACAACTGAGGTTAATTACCTGATTAATTTACTACAGAGCAGAATGTAACCTTTGGTGGTCACTCATCTAGAGTAGCAGTTTTAATACATCAGATTGTTCTAAAAGAAAGAAAGAGTCCCCCCTCCCCTTGTGGACAGACCAACTAACTATTGCAGGGATAAAAGAACTTGTCTATTTCTTGAGACCCCAGGGAAACTCAGCTAAGGGCATCAGTATCTGGGCACTTGAAGTTAGGGCTGGGCCCCTCTATCTTCTATATTGCAGAACAAGCAAACAAAATCCTGACTTCTCTTAACCACAAATTGCGGTTTTGCATAAGCAGAGACGTCAGTCTCTGTCTGACACTGCAATCGGTAAGTTTGTTCCACAGTTTCTCTGGCCAAAAGCAAAGTGTCCTCCCTCTAAAAGTACAACTACCTTCTGCAGAGTTTAATTCCTTTCCTAGAATTCCTAGGAACTGAGAAATCTACCCTAGAAGAGCTGGAGTACAACTCCATTTATGTAATTAGGTCTGCTTCCTTTCATTTTTTTTTTTTTTAATTTAATCCCACAGGAGGGAAGGCGGCTGTCATTCACCTGTCTCTTGGAGTTAACTCCGAGGCCAGTGTCCACACTGGGTGTTTGAGGGTGATGTTGACGTCACGTGGGAGTTATGCCACCGCCTGCTAGCTCTTTCCTATGGCTCTGGGAACCCGGCTTTTAAAAATTAATATAGTAACTAAAAATATATTTAGTGAAACATTCTGAATGTCAGGGAGATGGAGACAGGGAAACCTATACAATCTTTCTTTCTGTAGCTTCAGTTAAGGCGTCGGTGGGTGAATTGCTTTAACAGGGCCAGAAAAGGTGGCTTACTTTTAAACATTTTTATACAGGATTTTTAAGAGACAAAGAGGTGGAGAGTCACCCACTCCGCTCATGGGAACCAACTTCCCCCTTTTTAGGAGGTGAGTTTTGTGCTTCACTGATCCCGTTAGCTGCGACCTTGCTCAGGAAGAACCAAAAGTAATTAAGCATCCCAGAGGGCACCGAAGACCGAAAGAAATGTTTCTGTCACATACGATACAGCTGCGTAGTTATCCTACAGACTCAAGGGTATTCTTTTAGAAAAAAACATTGTGAAATAAATGGCCCTTGTCCCAAATGTCTTTCCTTATGTGGCTAATAACACTATGTGTCTACATGCACGTAGTGATTCCATTGAAAAAAATCACATTACAAAGCAGTAATTTATTTTATGTCTTTGATATTGAAAATACAATTCGTGAGGATCTTCATATTGAGTGGCTTTCAGAGCCTAAATCAGTTCAGGAAAGGAATGCTATTCTAACTTTCAAAATATACCGAGAAGAACATTTAACCCTAGACAGTTTGTACCTCAAGCGGGGTCGCTTGAAAGGAGGCGATCAGGATTTGGGACAAGGTTGGGGGTGGAGGATGGAGGCGGGGGGGGGGGGGTCTTAAATCGGATGCCTTCGCTCGATGTCTCTCGTTCCATTTCCTGCCTCTGAAGCAACAGTGTCTGTCTGGGCGAGAGAGCACTTCGTGCAATTTAGAAACTCGATAGGAGGCAGCAGCTGATCTCAGACCACCCTAAAAATAATTCGCGGCAGGGCTCTACGTGCTTCATTCGCGAAGGCAAACTCTACCACCCGAGTTAATACTCCTATAGTAAGAGGGCAACACGGGCTCTTAAAAAATCTTTTAAGACTAAAGGTAAGCTACACATTTTGGTCTAACTTTTCAGCAATCACTGGGAGGGAGTCTAATCTTTTTATCACTTCCTAGTACCCCCAGCCCCTTTTCCTAACCCCAGTGATTTACTTAATCTACAGGACCCTGTGCGGGCTTGCGCGGAGCCATGGGGGAGGGGAAGAGAGACTGGGAGAGAGAGAGACAGAGAGACAGAGAGACAGAGACAGAGAGACAGAGACAGAGAGACACAGAGACAGAGAGACACAGAAAGACACAGAGAGACAGAGAGAGAGACAGAGACAGAGACAGAGACAGAGAGACAGAAAGAGTATGAGAGACAGAGGGACAGAGAGAGTACGAGAGACAGCGGCAGAGAGAGAGACAGAGAGACAGAGAGAGAGACAGAGACAGAGAGAGTATGAGAGACAGAGGGACAGAGAGAGTATGAGAGACAGCGGCAGAGAGAGAGAGAGGGAGAGAGAGAGAGAGAGACAGAGAGAGAGAGAAAGAGACAGAGAGAGAGGATGACTGTTGTAGGGGGTTGTGGAGGAAGATGCGAAACTTAGAAGCTGCCTTTCCTGAACCAATGGAAAACATTCAAAAGTCTCAGGGTGCTTCTCTTTGTCCCCCCGATGGAATGATTTCTCGGTTTGTTTTCCAGAGTTAGGGGTTTTAGGAGTTCAGGAATTCAGTCGCTTGGCTGGAAACAAGATCTTGAGAAAATTTAGCAAATTAGTGTTCCTGGAAAAGGTGGCAGCACAGGCGTCCCCGTAGTAGTTTTAAGTAGTAGCAAGCACGTGGCCATGTCATTTTTTTTTTTACCTTAGGTATTTAGTGTGACCAATTCTTCCTTTTTTTTTTTTTTGGATCCTTTTAGAAATTGAGAGTGTTGGAGTCGAGTCAGTCTCCACAGTCACTTAAAAGGAGAAGAGTAAAAACCTAGTTCAGGCCACCAAATGGCTAACTAGTGTTTGTTTTGACTGTGGTTGTCTGAGTTCAATCCTCAGACATTTTTTCAATAATCTTTTCTTTAAAAACACTGTATCTGTTGGTTGTTTTGTTTATAATTTCTACAAAATAGAGGACAATGAGGTAGCTTCTTCAACCTCTTAGTGAGGAAGCTCTAGCCATGGATAAGGTTACCTATAAAATTTCATGGTTTGCACACCTACAGAGATTGAAGATAATCTCTGAATAAACACAATGGCTTGTAGGAAGCCATACAACTCTGCTGAATTGAACTGCATAGCCAACATACAAATTTAATTTGTATGTAAGATTTAGAAAAAAAACGTTGCTTATGATACTTATTCTGGGTTGTGAAAATACTTTAAAACATTCTAGAAAAGAGACTTTCTCAGAAGTAAGGATTTGTGTGAAGTACTAGAGAAGGATAGACAATTATATCAGTTATTTTACACTTAGAATTTAACAAGCCAGTTCACAATAACACTTCCATTTTTTCCTCAAACCCTCACAAATTTTTTAAAGTGTTGCACCTCCAAAGAAATTTGGATTGTTGGAAAAGTAAATGACATGATTGTCAAGTGATGCTTATTTACAAGTTTGGAACAACAATAGTTTATAGTTCAGATCGCCATGGTCCCATTTTGCAGATGAAGAAATGAAGAAGTCCAAGATCCAAATGACCTCGTAATTTTACATGGCATTTTGATAGCAATAACTGAATTCAGGTCCTTTGACTTTAAATATTTATCCATTTAAAAAAATTGGAGTGTTTTTAATAGTAGTTCTGCTATGGAATTAATAATCTTTGATGAATTTGTGTTCTATGCCTCCTACCCACATTTAAGGTTAGGGAGACTGTTGAAAATTATCTTAATGCATGCCTCAACATTTTTTATTTATGTTCCAGAAGACTTAGTGGCATTAATGCTTAAAATGGTACTAAGACTTCTGGAACACCTTGTACACAGTTGATTTTAAAATATTGCTTGAAAACATCAATGTCCTTAATATGCAAAAGGTATTTGGCGTTTTAAAAAAAAATTTGAATTTTTTTGTATTACCAGGATTTAATCATGGGCATCTTTTTCAAATACATTTTGGGAACCTGTAAATTAAAAATAAATACTACCTACTCTCCTGAAAGAACTATCATCATCATCAAAAAAATCCACTTTCTTATCCTATATTTAAAAAATTTAGTAAATCTAAACCTTTTCCCTTGCAGGCTGCCAAAAAGCTATAGAGTTATGAAATTAACTTGCATTTTATGATTTGACATTCACCAGCAAGACTGGATTATGCTCTTCCATTATCATGGGAAAAAAATTTCAGCCCAGGACCACTTGATCAGTTACACTCTGTAATGTCACAGCCTTGGAAAAAAGAGTGTATGTGGTTGAAAAATGTCAAGAGTTTTACTCAAGAACAAAAATTTTGCTTCCTGAATAGCAATCACAAATGCACTTAATAATAAATTTCTTTGCCATACATAGGATTTTGATCTAGCCAAGGTAATCACTATCATCACATAAAAGCTTTACTGAATATGTATGTGTTCAGAGTAGACAGCATACCTAAATAAATAGAAAGAATCCCCTGCTAAAGCTCTTCAGATATTCACCCCGTTATCTATCACATACCCATCTGAAGGAATGGTGAATCATTTCCTAGAATCTATCCATTTTTGTAGTCAGAGATGGCTAGTCAGAATGTAATTCTCTGAGGTATCTTTCATTTTGATAATCTTTGCCATCAATTAATATTGAATGTGAACACTGAATTAACACACATATACACACATTATTAATATCTCTCACTCTCAGTGCCCAAAAAAGACACAGTAATACAAATCAACAATGGAAAGGATGAATTAGGGGGACCTAAATTTTATATTAGTAAACCAGTCGTGCTAATATTGGGCAGGTTCCTTCTTTTTTTGAGTCCTTGGTTTCTTCCTTAATAGATGAAATAGCTTGGATCAAGTGATCTCTGGATTCCATTCCAGCTCTAACATCTTCTGATATTACTAATGATACCATGGAAATTTATCAAATACTTATTAACTGGTCCTTGTTCATGAGTACCTTTTTCAGTAGAGAAAAGAGCAAAAGCTGCTTGGTGGTCTTCCCAATATTTAGATCCTTGGTCAGTGTTTGACATGAGTTTTACTGTCACTTTGATGTCCTCCAAATGAAGGGAGATTCAAAGTACGCTGAAGCTCCCCAGTTTGGAAAACAGGGTCTTGGGGAAGCATTTTAATACCTGTAGTCAATGATTAACAGAAGAGGGTGATAGATAACAATTATCATCTGAGTATATGAAAAAAGAATCTACTAAGAATTTTGGAAAGGTTCTCCTCTCCTCAATTTAGGGAGTGGAAAAGATTGGATTAGATGATAACTAACGGTTCTTTAGGTTGTGTTAATGTAGATGTGGTATTGAAAGAGAATTGAGTGAAACGGGAAAAAAAGATTTTAGGAAGTGGGAGGGGAGATTTAAATGAGAGATTTGGGTTGAAGGAACAAATTGAAAACTAAGGGCCATATATGAGATGAAAAGGCTGAATTGGAAGGAGGAAATGATTTAAAGACCTTTATGTTACTAATTTGAAGTGCATGGTAAAGTATGTTTCAGATCTTTTAGATAACAAATCAGGGGTGATTTAATGGGAACATAATATTTATAGACAGTGTTGCCTGGTCTTTGACTCTCAGATTCTTGAATATTAGCCCTTGTTGTGTCCATATTGTTAAGTTTTTAATCTTTAGCAAGTTGTATTTCTTGCTTATTTTCTTAACTCATCCCTAAAATCCAATCCCATTTTACTCCAGGAGAATATTTTTGAATTAAGGTACTGTGTATGAAGTACCCAGAAATCATTAGAAGAAATGTGCTAGGTAAATTCAAGGTATTTTTCTTATAGCAATAATAAGGAACAAGCTAGATAAACTCTAGCTAAAGAAAAACTATACCTATTTCATCTAAATATTGGAATGTTATGCAACTGATGTTCCTATTCCTTATATTTGAATCATTTACACATTTGTTGTCAGTATCCTTGAATTCTCCCAATATCTTTCTATAAATTAAGAATCTAAGAAAAATTCAGTCAAAGAAAAAGGTACTTTTTCTTTTCTATTTTAACCCATTTTTACCAAAAATACATTCAATAGATGAACACGTTAAGAATGAGGAAAGGAAGTATTCCAATTTTAAATTCATGTTTCAAGACATTTTTAATTCTCTTTTTTCTCAAGCTAAAGCAATAATGTTTTGTTACTATTTATCAAATATTATGTCATCTGGAGTTTTTGCATTTGAGAAGTATCTTATTAAAAAGTAGAAACTGCTAGAATTAGAGATGATAGTGATATTATATCAGTGTAAGGGTGTGTGTATGTGACTCATTTACTAAATACGAAAAGAGAAGCTGTTAATACTTAGGTGACTTAGAAGGGGTTCTTTTTTAAGTTGCCTTTAATGACTCAACAGTTGATTCACTATACAGTCTTCTCTGTGCTACTCTCTCAATTTTGAAGAAAAGATACCAATTGATGTTCCAGCCTATCATTTTAGAAAGATTGAACTCTGAAGTTAGGGAGGTTTTGTATATAAAATAGAGAAACAGATTTTTCACAATTTTTGAATCTTATATACTGCTGGTGACTTCAGAAAGAGTCAGACAACTTCCTTAAATGTTTTAATGTTTAAAACAAATGTTTAAGATGCCATATTTAAATAGAAGAATTTTTAAGACCACTAGAAGAAGAATACATACATATTTACTTACATACATACATATACATATACACACATATATTCCACATGGTAGAAACTCAAAATTGTCTAATCTAAAAAAACCCAAAAAACCAAGCAACCCCTCCACCCCCAAACAACAGCATAGATCTAGAACTGCAAGGAACATGAAAGGCCATTCGATCCAAGCACTTCATGTTTATAGATGATGAAACTGAGGCCCAGGAAGGTTAAGGGAGTAGTCACAAGGTCACACATGTGATAATTACAATGATAATAGCTCACATTTATATAGGGTCTACTATGTGTCAGACATTTGATACAACCCTAGGATGTTGGTGCTGTTATTATCTTTTGAGGAAACTGAGACAAACAGAGGTTAAGTGACTTGTCCATGGATACAGAGCAAGTAAGTCTCTGAGGCAGAATTTGAACTCAGGGCCTCCTGACTCCTGACCCAGCACTCTGTGCACTGTGGCACCACCCAGCTGTCTCTAGTAAGCAATTCAAGAAAAGGGATGGTGAATGTGAGCTATCTTCAGATCCTTTGTCCCTAAATCCAGTGACATTTCTTCTATCCACATGGATCTGAAGTAAACTTATCTGCTACAGCCTATATTAGCTATCATTTTATTGTTTGAATGGCTATGGAATTTGGAGTATGTTTGCTCTATTTGTTGTTCATTCACCAATTTTCACTTCATAGTCTTTTCTTCCAGTTCATTTTTTACACATTTAGCAAGCTTGTGGACATGGTAGATGTTCTGTGCAGTTGTATCCTTTTGTTGTAAAAGAATCATGAATGTGTTTATATTTACAACCATTTATAAATACACTTAATTAAAAGTGTAATTAATTAGAACATAATTAGTATTTTCATCGGAAGGCCCTCTGAGTTGGTAGGAAGGGGCAATTTTTATAAAGCTGCTAGTAACACTGATATAGTGATTCACCTTTCTAGCAACTGCTATATATGAGGGTAATCTCATAGTATTCAAAATCTTCTCCCTCATGGCAGGGGCCATAACAGCTGTGAATTTTGAATTTGATTTCATGAGGAATACCAAAGCATAATTCTGAGGTAATCTGACTGATTTTTTGAATCTCATGGCAATATGATCCATAGGTTTTATTTTTCTTTATTAGATGGAAGGGACCTTGGAGGTCATCTAAGCCAGCTTCCTCCTTTTACTGAAGAAGAAACTGAGGCTTATAGTTTAGTGACAGAGGCAGGATTTGAGTCAAGTTCTTCTGCATCATACTGCCTCTTTTAAACTAATGTATAATTTTTTTCAATTAGCAAATATCCATTTTTGCTCCCCACCTTTAAAATAAAAGAAAAACAAAACCATCAAAAGAAAAATAAAACCCTGGTAAAACTTATGCAAAATAATTTCCCATTGAAAGAAAAGAAAAACTAAACCCTTGTAAAAACTGCATAGACAAGCAAAAAAAAAATTCCTACATTTTCCTGTAAAAAAGTCTTAATCTGTACACAAAGCCTAACATCTCTCTGGAAAGAGGTGGATAGCATATTTCCTCATGGGTCCTCTGAAATCATGCTTGGTTGTTGTGTTATCAGAGTTTCTCAATCTTTCAAATGTGTTTGCTTTGAAGTTTTGCTGTTATTGTATAAATTGTTCTCTGTGTTCTGCTCATTTCATTCTGCATCAGTTCATACAAGTCTTCCTAGACTTCTTAGAAACCATCCCTTTCATTATTTCATATAGCCAAATAGAGTAGTATTACAACTCAAATATCATACTTGGTTCAGCCATTCTTTAATCATTGGGTATCCCTGGAGGCTCCACTCTTTTTTACCATCATAAAAGAAGCTACTATAAATGTTTTTGCAAGTACAGATCCTCATTCTTTTTCTTTTTTCTCTTTGGTAGGAGTGGATATAAAAAGTTTAGTAGATTTTGGGCTTAGTTCCAAACTGATTTGTAGAATGGTTGGAATAATTTTATGGTTCCAACAATGAATTAATGTACTTGTTTTTGCACAGCCCCTCAACATTTATCATTTTCTTTTTCTTTTTTGGTTAATTTTCTAGATGTGAAAAAGAACTTTATAAATTATTCAATTTTTATTTCTACAATTATTAATGATTTGGAACATTAAAAAAATGGCTGTTGGTAGCTTTGATTTCTTCCTTACAGAAGTTCCTATTCATAGCTCTTGACCATTTTTCACTTGGGAATGGCTCTTATTCATATAAGTTTAAATCAATTCCATCTATGTCTTGGAAATGAGATCTTTATCGGAAAGTCTTACCATAAAGATTTGTTTTCACAGTTACTTGCTTCTCTTATAATTTTAGCCACATTGGTTTAATGTTGCAGAAATTTCTTAACTTTATAGAAAAATGTCCATTTTCTTTTCCTTAGGTTATCAACTTTTTTTCCTCTCCAAAGATCTATAAGGTAATTTCTTCCTTGTTAATCTAATTTGTTTTTTATATCACCTTTTATGACTAAATTGTGCATCCATTTGGAGCTTATCATATGTGGTGTAAACTGTTAGTCTTTCAGACTACCTTCCTGTTTTTCTAGCAGTTTTTGTCAAATGGTGAATTTTGTTCCTGCAACTGAAGTCGTTGGGTTTATCAAACACAATGTTGTATTTGTTTATTTCTCTGTTCTGTGTACCTAATTGACTTCTTTATTTGTTAACCAGTCCCAAGTCACTTTGGTTAGGTATTGCTTTGTGGTATAGTTTGAGATCTGGTATTGCTAAGGTTTCTTCATTGCCATTTCCCTTGACCTGTTATAACTTGATTTTTTTTTAGTTTCATAAAGAATAATTTTGTAGTTTGATTGATATGGCATTAGATAAGCAGAATTTAGATAATATTTAGATAATGTTTTCATGGCAATATTTCTTTGGTTACTAGATCTGTTGTTACTTTTGTAAAGAATATTATGGAGTCTAATCAAATAATTTCTGTATGACCTTAGTAAGGCACATTTTCAACTATTTCATATATTTTGTAATTATTTTTTAATGGAATTTCTCTGTCTCTTCCTGTTGGGATTTGTTGGTGAAATACAGAAATGCTGATGATTTCCTTAGGTTTATTTTATTCCTGCAACTTTGCTAAAGTTATTGATTTTCAATTAATTTTAAATGACTCTCTTGGCTTCTATAAGTAGACCATATTGTCTGCAAAACAAAATAAATTTGTTTTCCCTTCACCAGTTCTTATTATCTCAATTTATTTTTCTTGTCACTGCTATAGCTAGTATTCCTACTACTATATTAAATAGTTGTGGTAAAATGGGCAGCCTTGCTTTACCTCTGATCTTATAGGAAAGGTCTCTAACTTTTCTTCACATAATTGCTTTTGCATTTAGATCCTCTTTGCAAAGAAGAGGATGGTGAGCAAGATAGAACGTGCTTAGCATCAGTAGTCTAGATTTGATGTAATTTTTTTCAACTTTCTCACCCCTCAACTTTTTATTCCCTCCTGAGAGCCTATCATAGGTTTTTATCTTATCATTATTTCCTTTTAAAACATTCTTCATGATCCACTAGTAGTAAGAGTTCATTTTGCTTAAGACAAATTACTCCCTGAATCGGCCATCTTTTTAATTTCCTTCTTATTACCTCCTTTACTTCTTTCTTCTTTTTCCTTCTGTTCCACTGTGAAAAAAGACTTCTGCACCCAACTGTGTATATGCATGTATTTTTAACTCCTTTTGGGTGTGGTCTCTTCTGATTGGTTTCATAGTATCTACCATATGCAACACTTTTGGATGCTACTTAGCCATATGTGTTATTTCTATCAGACACTGGTTGATGGAATATTATTCAGCTGGACACATAATCTCCACTGGATCTAGCTCTCCAGATATGCTACTTCATGGCCTGTAGCTTCTGGCTCAGCTAAAATCCTTGGCTTTCTCTGTCTCAAGGAAAAGTTGTTGTTGTTGAGTTTTTCAGTCATTTCTGACTTTTTGTGACCCCATTTGGGGTTTTCTTGAAAAAGATATTGGAGTGGTTTGCTATTTCCTTTTCCATCCACAAGGAAAGAGCAGGTGCTAATTAATCATTTAACTTAAAACCCATAAAATTTTTCTCACCAGTTCCTTTAGGAGAGGCAAAAACCATTATTTTAGCCAGCAAAAAGATTTCCCTGTGGGAAACATGCTTCTCAGCCTTCTTTTTTTTACTTGTGGAGTGAACTGCTTTGTTCATCTAAGAATCTTAGCCATTATTTTTCACTTATTTCCCTAACTGGAGATTCTTAGCCTCAGGCATTGAATTCTTGAACACAGTATAGAGTTACTCCTAGTAATGAGTTTCCTCAGGCTCAAGACTATAATCTTTTTGATTCAACTTACTAGTCACTGGGGTTGGAGTGGTCTTTGTGAGTTATTTCATTCTTGCTTTTGGTGAGCATTCCACAAACCACTCAATTTTAATATCTGTAGGCTTGACTATAAACCTTGTAAGTTATATTTGCCAATGATGACAAAAGAACTCTGTGGTTCAAGGCTTCCCTAGTTTTCAAACTTTTATCCTTTTCTGTTTTCACATATATATGGGAGAGGTGGGATGTTTAGACCAAGCTATGCCAAGGAACAAGGTTATCATCCCTTCCACCACCTTAGTCACATTTCCTAGTATTTCCTAGTATAGATACACAGAACAGGTGTGAGCAGGCAGAGCCTAGAGGGAACCTTGAAGCTCATCTTTGCCTACTCATTTAAACAAATGTGGCTCCTCATCAAAACAGGAATCTTATGAGGGTCTATGTATTTGATTCAACCAGGCTGCCAAAGCTCCAAACATTTTTTTGAACTGTATTGTTCTTTTGGAATTGATTTTAGGGCCTAAATGATGCTCAGTTTAATTTAGTAAACAT
Source organism: Pseudocheirus occidentalis (assembly GCA_028646575.1). Classification (NCBI taxonomy): domain Eukaryota; kingdom Metazoa; phylum Chordata; class Mammalia; order Diprotodontia; family Pseudocheiridae; genus Pseudocheirus; species Pseudocheirus occidentalis. Next base: position 145,600,937 of record CM053597.1, on the reverse strand, counting down.
TATTAAGTACTTGTAGTGGGTACTGCAAGAAATAGTATTGTTTTATCCTTATGGAAGTTATAATTCAAGGCAATAATAATAATAATAATAATAATAATAATAATAATAATAATAATAATAATAATCCAGGGTAGAGTCTAATATAAGAGTACAAATAGAATGCCAGGGAGGAGTTGTCATATTTGTCCTTTATGGCTGGATCTAACTTTTAGATACAGTCAAACACCAGTCAACATAAAGTCTATTCTATTGAATAAGATAGGTGATCAGTATAATACTTCTTCCATAAACAAAAAATAAGAAGGCACAAATATCAAATGATAAGACTGATTTTCTTGTGGTATTTGTATGCTGTTCCTAAAGGTAATTTTGTAGACAAGTCAAATAAATCTTTGGAGCAATGATAACACCATCAGAAGAAGTGAATGAGCAAATAAAGTAACTATGAATTTGCTTATTTGAAAAAGAAAACATATACATAGATACAAATACCTCTATCCCCCACCCCCAGAGAGAGAGTCAGAGACAGAGAGAGAGAGATAGAGAGAGAGAGAGACAGACAGACAGACAGACAGAGAGACAGAGAGACAGAGACAGAGACAGAGAGAGACAGAGACAGAGATAGAGACAGAGACAGAGAGAATGGGAAAGACAGCTTATTTTATAGTCATTTGTCAAAAATTTCCTGTGATATTCAGAGATTCTGCTTCCTTCTTGAGTCCAAAAGGGAGCATCAATGAGGCTATTTTCACCCTTGTTTATTCAGTATGACATTAGCCTTCTTTTCCTTTTAAGATTTCTATTTCTTTTTCTTCCTGCAAATAATATTCATTTTTATCTTACTGCTTAATTGCTTAGTAATCCACAATTTTGCTCTAAGGATGTGAAATTCTTCTTTGGTTCCCACCAAACTTATTTATTAGATGACATTTTTAGCTATCCTCACTTACCCTTTAAGTCAATCCCATAATCTTTTTCCTGAAGCAAGGATAAACCACTTGGCAGTGAACATAATTGACACTATATGTAACCTTTCATGTCTATATTTTCCCACCTCTCTAACTATCTCTTATGCTGGGACAAGGTTGGCTATCATAATTACACACTGTTCTGTTTTAATTTTCTTTTCATTTACATTATTGTGCTCATTTGTATCATATTTTGCTGATTGCACTTATTTCAGTCTGTATCAGTTCAAACATATCTTTCCATGTTTTTCTTAATTCCTTATATGTACAGATTCTTACGATTCAATAATTTTCCATTGTATTTGTTTATCACAATTTGTGTAGACATTCCACCCCAATTGCTGAGAATCTCTTTTGTTTTCAGTTTTTATTTTTGCTACCACAAGATGCTGCTATGAACATTTGACAAAATATGAGATCATTGTTTTGTCTTTGATTGTCTCAGTAGGTATTACCCTGGCCCTCACTATCTGAAGGTTAGTTATATTACATTTTGCTCGTCTCCCAGGTTTCTCTGGTACCCTTAAGAGTGTTTGGGGTGTATAGTTCCTGCCATTGGCTCAAATTCCTATTGACTGGGTTCTCCAATTTTTGGGGTACCCTGAACCCTGATTCCATTTAGCCATTTAATAGATTAATTTCTATGAAGAAAACATTATCTCTTTATACCACCTCAGATTCAGGGAAGGGGAGGTGGATTGGTTCACAAAATAGCTCAGTTCCTATAGAATATGGGTTTTGCTGCTTTCCAAGTTAACCTTCTTTCCCTTGGGTTGAGTCCCAGTACTTTGGCTTTCCAGGGCTTTCTTGCCATACTAGCAGCAGCATTCAGCATGGAATCCTGCCTCCAAGGTCATCATGGATTAAACTCTTGGATTCAGAGACTCCATCACTTGAATCTAGAATTTTAAGGGACAAAGGAAACCCCAGAGCAAAACCCCAAACCCATTTTTCAGTGTCAGAGGGCTTAAAAGGTGGGGGTAAGGAAGGAGTCCATTCTAGTTCATAACAACTCTTCTGTATTATTTCTATGTCTTCATCCCTTTTTAGGACCTTCACCCCCTTCGAGGACCTTCACCCCCCAAACTTCTGACAAAAGAATGAGAGTATTCAAGACCAGCAATTTTAAAGATGTAGCCTGTTCAGGCTATGCGTTTAATTAAGAAACTATTCCACCCACATGGCAGGGCAATGAAAAAATGTCTTCCCATAAGCAAGTCCCTGCTGTTTCCCACATTGGTACCTCTAAGTCAGGTTAGCTAAAGAAGCACAAAGCCTGGGCTGGGGTGTGTGGGAGAAAGAGAGAGATGGAGAAACAGAGAGAGAGAGAGAAAGAGAAAGAATGCAACTGTATATTGAGGCAGCTAGACACGGCACGGTGGATAATCTTGGATTTGGAATCAGGAAGACAGGACTTCAAATTTGGTCTCAGACACTTACTAGCTGTATGACCCTAGGTGAGTCACTTAGCTTCTGTCTGTCCTAGTTTCCACATCTTTAAAATAGGAACAGTAATAGCACCTATCTCTCAAGATTGTGGTGAAGATAAAATAAAATAACATGTATAACGGACTTGGCACAGTGCCTGGCAACAGTGGCCACTTAAGAAATGCTTATTAAAAGTTTTAAATGTATCTTTTATTGAATATCCATTTGGGACTGAGTTCATTTGACAGATGCTTATGTGGTGGTTATGTTCTCTGGTTGGCTGTCCCTGAGCCAGCTTAGCTTCATCTGTGCCTCAGAGATAGAGCTTAGGATCTCTCTTCTCTACCACTATCAGCTTGAGCTCTCACCACTCATGTTCTCCCCCATTTCATTTGAGTTTCATTTAACAGTTATCATCCAACATTTATCAAAGGTTATTTACTTTGAAAACATAGAAATAACAAAAGTAAAAACATTTTTCTCCAACATTTCAGGGAGGCACTTTCCTCTATTCCACTGTGATCTCTGGGGACAGTTGGTCTACTCTGGACTTAGTTCAGTTACTATATAACTTCATCTCCAAACGTGACATCGCTGCTGTAAGATTGTTTTAGCTACTGCCAGGCTGGGTATTGAAGGTCATTCCCAAAGGTGAGCACTTGGTCTTTAGGGCATCAGCGCTTGGCTCCCAGAATCTTACTTTCTTGGCCTTTTGAAGCTCACTAGGATATAGTCTCCAATCCATTCACCTAAAGTGGAGACACCAAGGCAAAATAATGAGGACTTGTCCATTGGGTCACATATTGACCTCCAAGGGAGGGACCAATGCCTTCGGATTTATTTTGTATTATTATTATTATTATTGTAATATATTATGAAGCTATATTATCTCAAGGAATTATTTGAGGATTCTCTGGAATTTTCAAAATAAACCATTGTGCCATCTCTGAATAAGGATAATTTTTGTCTCCTCTTTTCCAATGTTTATGCCTTCAATTTCTTTTTCTTTTATCATTATTGTCTCTAGCATTTCTAAACCTGTCGAATAACAGTGGGGGGATCATCCTTGCTCTACTCATGCAATTATTGGGAATTTTTTAATGTTTATCTATTGCAAGTGAACTGGCATTTGTTTTAGATCTGTTTTCATGTTAAAAAAATCCTTCATGCCTACGCTTTCTAGGGTTGTAGTGTAACATATCAGAAGTTTTTCTACATCTATCAATATGCTCATTGTTATGTTAGTTGTTTTTATTGTTTATTTTAAGGGATCAGTAAGCTATAACTCAAGGGGCAATTTGGTCTACTGACTGTTTTTGTATGCCCCTGAGCTAAAACTGGTTTTTACATTATTAAATAACACTGTTAAAAACAAACCAACAAACATTCTTTGCTTTGGGGCTATATAAAAATAGTTAGTGGTCCAGACTTGACTGAAGTCAATCCTGCTTTATGTAATTAATTGTTTTCCAATCTTAAGCCATCCTTACCATGCTGTCATAAATCTAATGGTTAGAGGGAATAATTTTTGCATATATTACTATATATTCTAGAATATATTACATATATTATTATAATCTTTTTGCTATGAATTTATTAAAAAAATTTGCATCAATTTTAGTAACGTCACTGTAAAGATTTCTTGTTACTTTTTCCCTCTCTGGTTTCAATATTGGGACCACATTTTCTTCACAAAAGAAATTTGATAGAGTACCTTATGTATTTATTTTTTGAAAATTTTGATAGCATAAATGTTCATTTCTCTTTGATAAAATTTAATAAAACTATTTTGTAAATCCATCCAGAACAGGGTTTTTTCCATTCATAATTCCTTTATAGCTCGTTCAGTGTCACTTTCTGAGATTAGGCTGTTTAGATACATATATCTAGTTTTGTCACAGAAGAACTTCAAATTTTTAGTCCCTTGTAAACAAAATAATATCCATGTAAATAACTCTGTAAAATTCCCTTAGATATACTTATGAGCAATTTTGGCCCATATCTTATTGTTCATTTTAAGTTTTGGCTTTTTCCATCTGAAAAATTACAGTAAGATGCTGCATTCATATCAGTAGTAACAAGGGCCAAGTCAGTGCTAGCAAAACTATTCTCTCTGGGGCAAGCTTTAGTAGGGAATAGGTCACTCAAAATTTGGTTGTTGGTAAACCACTCAAATAGTTCTGGGGGCAACTAGACTAAAACCAAAGTCTTTCTGGTGCTCAGTATCCTCTTTAAATTCAGATAGTGGAATAGATCATTGTCTAAAATGTTTAACCCTGACTCCTCTAAAATTGGCCTTATAAAGTTTTTTGAATTAGAAACATTGTCCTATAAATCACAGAAAATAGAGTATCTGTGCTTTAGTCTTATCCCATATTCCTTTTAATAGACAAAATGAAAAGAAATGGAAACATAAGAGAAAGCAGGAAAGGGGAGAAAAATGATTTAATCCAGATAATTTAGGAGATATGTCATCAAGGATTATGATCTTGAGATATATACTAGTCTGAGAGAGATGATAGATACAATTCCACGCCAAAATACGATTTTTTAGAGCTCTGAAATCTATTGATCTTGACATTTCTCTCCCCCATTAGATGGAAACTAATTAATTGGCAGCAATTACTTGATTTAACTGCAGATAACAATTTTCTATACCTATTTGCCAAATTATTTTATTGGTAAGTAAAGCCATTAACATGGTCGTTAAGACCTTGGGACTTTAAATATTAAATTTAAAGTCCCAACTATGACCATTTGAGCCAAAAAACCCCCACAGAATTATATGTGAGGCAGAAATAAATGATAATATTAAAAGAAGCTGAATTTAGTAAATAGTTGCCTAGTTCTTCTTCGTCTTGCCTTGAAACAAACGGCTGGTTGAAAATGGTACATTTCAATACTCCTTTTCTGTTTCCTTTGTCATCTCCACAGTCTCTTAGTGTGTCACCAAAGCCTTAGGATCTGTAAGAATTTACCTTAGAAAAGATTTCAGTTTTCTTTTCCTTTGTTGTGTATAGCTTTTCTGGCCCTATCTGACAATTGTTGGATTTATTGGCCAGTTTGGTTAGGGTAGATTGTTATTAGTGGTACTTGTAATCTTCCATTGTGTATTGGTTTCCCTGTTTTCCTTCATTTCTTGACTTAATTCCTACTTTATGAAGAAACCTTTCACAGTCCTTCTTAATCTCAGTGCATTTTTTTCTGAGATTATCTCTAATTTTTCCTGCATATATCTTGTTTGTATCTAGTTGTTTGCGTGTTGTCTCCCTCATTAGACTGCAAGTTCCATGAGAGCAGGGATTGTTTTGTTTTTGCTTTTCTTGTGTCTTCAGTGTTTTGCTTGGTATCTGACTTGATTGGTCAATTTAAGTTTTTGTTTTTGGTATTCTTGTAGTCTATTATGCATTGTACTTTTAGATGTATGGTTTTGCTAACATATAACTGTGTGTAGTCATTTCTAAACCTTTTGATTTGCTCTGTTTTATGGTGAATTTACTTTATTCCGTTTATTTTGGTAACTTGATTACCTTTCTTTAATCAGCTTAGCTAAAAAGTTGGTAAGTTTTGATAATCTTTTAAAAAATACTAGCTCTTAGTTTTTTATGGTTTCTTTTAAAAGAAATTTTGATATATTTTATTTTTAAATCTTCCAAGTTTTTCCTTCTATCCATCCTCTTCTCCCAGAGTGTCATCCTATGAAACAAAAATATATTATAAGGAGAAAAAGAAGAGAAAAACAAACAAAAGTGAGGAATACATGGAAAATGTGAAAATGTTTATAATCTACACATGTCTGAATCTCTCACCTCAGCAATGGACTAGGGGAATATGGTTTCTCATATCTCTATTGGGTGTCAGTCTTGTTCATTCTAATTTTCAGATGTTTAGTTTCAGTTGTTTTTTAGTGGTTTGTTCTTGGCATTTACACTGTTGTAATCACTGTGCATATTGTTTTCTTGGCTCTTAGCTTCACTTTGCATCAATTCATGGAATTCTTTCTATGCTTATCTGTATTAATCGTATTTGACATTTCTTAAAAGTACAACAGTATGCCATTACATTTGTTTACCACATTTCTTAGCCATTTCCCAAGAGATGGGCATCTACTTTTCCCCTAGTGCTTTGTTATCACAAAAATGCTACTTTGTATCATTTTGATAGGCAAACTCATGCCTGCAGACTTGTGTGCATTGGACCTCTGTTCAACTACTTTATGCAGCACTTAAATAAAATATTTCAATTGTATTTTTATCTAAATTGGCTTCATACGTGTTGAAATCTTTATGCCTCTTTAGTAATTAACATACTATTTTCTCTTTCCTTTGCAGCCCCATCCTTTCTCTTCCTTAAAATCAGTAAGTTCTATAGATGACTATTTTCTCTGAAATAATTATTGAGGAAACTGTAGGAGACTATTATGGGTATTCACCTTTTTCCTTATCTATAAATTTCCAAGATCTTTTCGTATGCTAAAAATTTGGTACTTCACAAGAAAATCTAATAATAGTCTATATTATATTGTGCTTTTAAATTTGTTTTTCTCTCCTTTTTCAGGTAAATCAACAGAAAAAATGAGCCTTTCTTTTTGTGGTAACAACATTTCATCTTATGACATCAAGGAGGGTGTATTACAAAATGCTTGTTTTGTGGACGCTCTTAACCTGGTCCCTCATGTCTTCCTGTTATTTATTACTTTCCCAATATTGTTCATTGGTAAGTAATTTCATGTTCATATCTGTTGTCAATAGATAAACTTCAATAAAACATTAGTTTTATTCCTTAAAATATGGAATAGAAGAACTGTTGGAAAACTGATTAGTATTTGGGTTATAATTTCCCACATTTTATGGTATATGGTTTAGTACACATAAAATACTTTCAATAAGATATAGAATTATGATGGAGAAATTAAAGAAAAGTCGAAGAAAAGTAAGCAAAATGATGAGAAGGAAGGAGAGTGGGTTTAGTGATGGTTTATAAAGACTAAAGGAGTTGAGATCATTTAACCTACTGAATGGGATACAGTTACAGTAAGGATAATTATAGCTTTAATTTAGCAAACATTTATTAAGAATTTGCCCAGTGTTAGGTACTGTGCTAGGCACTGGTTATACATAGATAAAAATGAAACAGTCCCTTCTGATATCAGTGAGCTACTACAGTGACTACTGATGGAGAAACCACAAAGTTAGGTACGCACACAGATGAAATAAATACAAAATAGTAAAAAAGACATGTAAAAGAGGTGTTTGTTCTGCTGCCTACATTATTAAGTGGAGAGGAAAACAATTAAGTTAATTTTAGAATTCAATGCCATTGTCGTTTCTGTTCTTTCATAAATTGCTCTGGTTTTTCCTTATTTCAAACCCAAGTTTGTCTCTTTTGTAACTTCCATCCTTTGCTCTTTGTTCTGCTCTTTGTTCACCATGGGAACATTGAAGAATGAGGCTACTTATTCTCAGTATGACAGTCATTCAAATTCTTGAAGACACTAGGTAGGCTACCCACCCCATGTCTACTGTTCCCTAAACAGGGTTGAATAGCTCCAAATCCTTAAATTCATCTTCAGTAACACAAATGTCACCTTTACAGGTTACTCTCCAGGTTAGCAAAATCTTTCCTAAAATATTCCCAGAAATGATATAGTTTGAACCAGAAGCAGACGTATGCTGAACATGTCAGAATATAGTAGGATTGTTGACTCATTTATCCTAGCTATTATGCTTTCACCTAATTAATTCTAAGATTGTATTATCTTTCTTGACTGCCATAGCATACTGCTGTTTTGAATCCAGATGTAAGACTTCAGTACCTCCACAGTTACATTGCATCTGTTACCTTCAGGTAGGGCCACAGGAAAGATCTAATCAATGGAATACATTGTTTCCTTTAGCTAGGTGTCTCAGTGGATAGAGTGTTAGCCCTGAAGTCAGGAAGACTTCAAATCTGTCCTCACACACTTATTAGCTATGTGATCCTGGGCAGGTCACAGCTCTATTTTCTTCAGTTTCTTCATCTGTAAAATGAGTTAGAGAAGGAAAGGACAAACCTCTCCAGTATCCTTGCCAGGAAACCCCCAAATGTGATCACTATAGGTTGGGCATGACTGAAATGACGCCATCACCACCACCACCACCACCACCACCACCACCACCACCACCACCACCACCACCTCACCATCACTACCGCCACCACTATCACAACTACAGAAAAAGCCTTTCCAGTTCATATTGAAAGTTTAAGAGATCTCTATAATTAAGGGAAATCTAAGAATGTTGCTTTGTCTCTGTAATAGATGGAAAAATGTTTTCATTTAGAGATCGAGTTACCTGTTTAGAAAAATTAGAACTTAAAAGAATGTCTCAATGATATAATTACATTAAATGCTTGAATTATTGGTGTGCTGAAATGTCAAGAAGAACGAATTAAGTGTCTTCAGCTAGAGAAAGCTCCAGCATTTATTGCCTAGGTTACTAAAAGTACCATTAATATTCAAATTTAGAAACAATTAATGGAGTGCCTTTCTTATGCTTTGCAGTCAGAAATTTGCAGAGAAATTTAGCTGATGTTTCCTCTAGCCTCAGAAAGTTAAAATCTGAGGGGAAGATAAGAAATAAAAAATTGCAATTAGTACATAGGAATAAAAATATTTTTGAGAATACCAAGGAATGAAATATTTTAATAAATGTTAGGGTGATGCTTTGTGATTATATAGTAATTCCTTCCTGAACAGTGTCTCTGAACTTTTAAAAATTATTTTATGATAAGGATAGCTTAAACTCATGCCAACTTTCCACTCAAAAAATGTGAAACTTTACCTCCATCTAGAAGGTGGTATATATGGAGAGCTAACTTTTAACACTCCAGTGGGATGTTCCAGTGGAATAATTTTTTCCACAGGAAATAGAAATTTTAACATTAACGTAAACATTGCATTGAGAAAATGGCAAGCAAACATTCAGTAAAGTAGGCTCTGGCACTAGTTGACACAGCAGAGAGAGCCTGGAGTGAGGAAGACCTGAGTTCAAATGTGGCCTCAGACATTAGCTGTGCAATCCTAGGAGGACACCTTAGTTTGCTTCCCTCAGTTTCATCATCTGTAAAATGGGGATAATCATAGTACCTACCTCACAGGATTGGTGTAAGGATCAAATGAAATAGTATCTGTTAAGCACATAGTAGGTGCTATATAAAAATTAGCTATGATTATGATAGTTATTATTATACTGAGCTTCGTAATGAACTAATAATCTTTATTTGTTTCTGACAAATGGGTCCTGTACACAATTCCAGTTGAAGAAACAAGGTGCATGCTATTCTCTATAACTCCCCTTTCAACAGATATATAATATATAAGCCACAAATTAATATATTATCATTATAAATTATTATTAGAAAGTCCTATTACCTCCTCCTAAAATAGTGTAATTTGATTCCTGAGTGAGAACATTTTTTCCATTCATCACTTGATATAATACAATATTTTTAGATTTGTTTGCTAATGAGAAGTTCTAAGATATTGATCAGAAATTGGGGATATTTTCTTCATATAACTGAGTAATTATTTTTATAATGTTGAAGGAAAAGTTATGTATTTCATTAACGAGATACTTTCCCATCCTCTCACCCAAGTGTAAGAAAAAGGAATTTAATAGGAACAAATGTAAAATCCACATACAGAAATAAGTAGCAATTATTTTTGAGAGATGTCAATGTCATTAATTGAATAGTATCTATCGTTAGTGAAATAATTTATAATAATTGGCTAAATATTATTTCCATATTGTATTCTAACCTTATTTTAAAATCTCTTGCTTTTTCTCCTTTTTTAGGATGGGGAAGTCAAAGTTCAAAAGTACAAATTCATCACAACACATGGCTACATTTCCCTGGACATAACTTGAGATGGATTCTTACATTTGTTCTCCTATTTGTACATGTCTGTGAAATAGCTGAGGGCATTGTTTCTGATGGGTAAGTCAATATTTAGCTAAAAATATCATGATGTTCTAGTAGATATGTAAATGTGGAATGTAGCTGAACTCATACAAAAAAAAGGTAGAATCATCTAGGCATAATTCATAAGGATTAACAGATGTGACATTAATATCCTGTAATGCCATGCATGGCATTATGTATTCCTTTATTCTTTTCCTGGGACAAAATTTATTTAGTAATTCACGTTAGCACATCTTTGATGTGAACATTTACCACTTACTTTTCCCCTTTCCTCTCCTACTCACTATAGTATATAACTCTTGTTTCCTTCTCTCTTTAATTTCCATGCTTAGATGCACACATACATGCACATAGAGGTCTTTTCTATCTATGTATTTCTTTCTTTCTTCTGTATTATATATTTATCCCCACTCACTCAAAATTTTTGATTCTTTTACCTTTTTAATATACACGCTTTATTACCCTCATTGTTTATTTCCACTATCTTTTATTCTCAAGTGAATAAATGGGATGCAGTCTGATATCCCAGGAGAATGATATGATCTACACATTTACAGCAGCCATAAAAGCTTCCTAGATTTTAATCATAAAACCTATGTTTTTATGAAATTATTTTCATTACCCATGAAGTGAATGCTATTTTATAGTCCTGAAATAACATATAATTATTTTCTTAATAAATATTATAGCAGTTAAATTCAGGGACTGTAAAAAATACTAAATTTTTACCTGTTGTCTACAATGTTATGCTCATATAGTAAAACTTTCATGTATTTGGTTAATCTGAGAATAACTTTAAAGTTATTAAAAAGGAAGATATTAAGTCTCCATCCTGAAAATGTATTATTGCCCAGTCAACTTTATCCCTTGGTCTCTTTACTTTATTCCTTGGTCTCTTAACCTTGAAATTAATAGGGAAATGGGAGACTTCTAAAATTCTAACCAAGGGACAAAGCTTAAATTTCTGTTAAGGAAATGAAAAAGGTGACAATTGCTAATTAAACCTCTGTCAGAAGTTACATTACCAGAGGTAGAAGTGTAAGGATTAGTCTCTCTTTGACCAACTTTAGAATGTTTAGGATGCCATCATTATTCACACCGTAAACAGATGATGGCTGCTTGGCCCATGGTCCCCACTGTAAACTGGTTTTATCAGCCTATTATTCCTTTACCCATTAACACTGAGGTTGCTCATGGCTGTATTATAAGCTGTACTTTTCCTGCATGTTCACAAATGACCAGATAGTTCTAGTACCAAAAGTATGTATGTTACCTTAGCTCGGTCTGTATCCTAACTTTTCCTGCAAACATTTGTTCTTGAGACAGGACTGCTTCCTTTGTACCTCTAGTTTTTTATTCAGAAATGGGATCAACTATCAATTTGTTATCACTGATTGTTGTTAAAGGAAGCTTTGCTTTCAGGAGATATGTTAGCTGAGATATCATTATATAGCACATGGGCCCTAGGCAAGAAGGCTACATCTCCCTTCAGGGTTCTTTCTAAAAGTAGTCTTGAGTAGGGTGGGGAGGTTTTCTAATGCTGTAGCTCACAAGCCCTTACCTATGTGCTTCCCCCAACTCCAGCCATGATCATCAGTTGATAACAAGTCAGATGTAATTAATTTTTTGAAAGGGTTACTTATGAAAGTTGTGATTAGAACATTTGCTACAATACTTCTGCACAAGAGCCTATGACACTTTTATGTCAATATATACAGAATCCTGGAGAAAGTGGGCTCAGGCTTAGAGATCATATATGGTCAGGAAGTAATTCACATCTGGTTGCTAGAAAACCCTCTCTCTCCTTTGTGGGATGTTCCCAAAGTCCTTTATCAGCATGATAGAGTTTCTTTGCAGGGCTCTTTCTAGAGTCCTGATGCAGCTTTTCATCAATATATCAACTATTCCAGGAAGCTTTTAGGACTAAGATGCTTATGGGAAGTCCAGAATCCTGTGACTCTTTGAAGTTTACAAAGTCCTTCTCTCCCTGAGGGTGCCAGAAAAAGGGACCAAGGCCAAGACTGGAGTTTTCCTCTTCCTTGCAAGCAATTCACAGGGATCTGGCTAAAATGACTTGCCATTATGTAGGAAGATGTTCAAATTCCCATTTTCAAACTAGTTTGTTGTTTTGATACAAAGTTCACAAGTCACACCTCAGTTAATCCTCAGGCAATCTCAACAGACTTCCTGTTGCACACCTAGTTGCAGTGTCTTAGATTGGAGGGGTGATCAGTTGGTTGACTTGGTTGATGCACCCTTATGTATGTATGACTGATTGAATAAACCCAAAGATTTAAATGTGCAATCCTTTGAAGTCAATCACCCAATGAATTTTTAAAGCTTATAGTATTTGTTCAACACCATATTATGTATTGGGACTGTATGTTAAAGAAAGCTAAAAGATAGAGTAAGCTGTTATAATAGCACAGGTCCTTGGAGAGGTAACTGAGGAGGTTAGAAAAAGGGATAAATTAGTACAAACTAGAAATAACAGAAGATTTCATACTAAGAAACACACTCCCAAGATAATATAGCTGAGGAAACTTATAAGCTGTGCTTATATTCATCTATTTTTATTCAAAGATTTGCTAATTATCAACTGCCTATCAGGTGATGTATAAAATGTATCTTACCATATATATAGTACAATGTTTTACACTTAAGAAATGTGGTTGAAAGAGAGACCAAAATGAACACCAATGAAGCTAAATGAAAGAATTACCAATGTAAGCTTTGGGCACTAATATTTCATTGTTCCTTTTAGACATATGGAATCTCGTCACCTTCATCTCTTCATGCCTGCTGTCATGGGATTTGTGGCCACTACCACATCAATAGTTTATTATCACAATATTGAAACATCAAACTTTCCTAAGCTGCTTTTAGGTAAGTGAGGTGGTTTTAGAAATACAGGTAAGTGAAGTTTATTTCAAACTTCATTTTCTCCAAAATCAATAAGAAAAAGGAAAAAAAGTTACATCTTATTTATTAAAATCAGTTAATTCAACTATAGTTACAAAACAAGTATTATGCAGTTGCACTGGTATTTAATAAGCTTCCAATAAAATATTTAATGTAAAAATTGCCCTCACTCATTCAACTCAATTTCCCTTTCAAGACTTGTAAGATTATTCCCCTCTGAGGTTTTGGAAGTAAGACAAGCTTCCCATTATTCTCCTTTCAGATTATCTACTTTTGCAAAATAATCACTTATGTTCATATGTATATTGCAGGAAGAACACTGCACATACTAAAAAGATGAGATTCCTTTTGTTCAATCTTCATTTTGTACCTGCTTTGTATCTTCTTGCAACTCTTGGCTCTAAGTACCTCGGAAAGCAGCATTAAGTATAGATAGTACCAACTGAAAGCACTATGACGTAATAGAAAGGGCCCAAGACTTGGAGTCAGGAGAGAATTGGATTTGAATCCCCTCCCCCCATACAAGACAGCCTTCCAGTGAATAGAACTTGGACCTCGGGTCTCCTTATGCTTAATCTAGTCTTCTTTCAGGGGCTAAAAGATACAACCATTGGTATTATTTGTGGAGGCAAATGTACCATGTTGGTTTAAATTTAAGCCACACCTTTCCTTTAAATCTAGCTTTAAAAAAAAGCCTGAGCATAACATATAATCATATTTTTAGGACCGTGGATAGGGAAACCATGATCTACAAGGAGACCTCTAAAATGACATAGAACTTCATTATTCTACTGTAATAGTTTTAATGGATAGGAAAATATCTCTTGGATCTTGTCTGGGACTTTTAAAAAGTTCTTTGCAAATGCAGTGGGTGCTAGTCTAAGTAGCACTTTGAGAAGATAGGAGGATCAAAAAGATTGCACGCATCCATTTGTCCTTTTGTCTGGAGCTGTGGTTTCCTTGGTGTACAGGAACTTCCTCTACAAATGCAGCTCATCACCCTCTCTGCAGCTTGTAGCTTTAGTGAATAGCCTGACACACTGAGAGGTTAAGTGACTTGACTAGGGCCACGCATTTAGGGTGTGTCAGAGGTAAGACTTAAACCCAGGTCTCACTGAATCTGAGGCCACTTCTCAATCCACTAAATCCCTCTTTGCTTTCCTTTCTCTATGTAGATTTACTTTCAAAATATCTCATTTTACTTGTATTTGTGTCCCCAATGCCTAACACAGTGCCTGGCACTTGGTTCTTTTTTTTGAGGGGAGGAAGGCAAGGCAATGGGGGTTAAGTGACTTGCTCAAGGTCACACAGCTAGTTAAGTGTCAAGTGTCTGAGACTAGATTTGAACTCAGGTCTTCTTGACTCCAAGGCCAGTACTCTATTCACTGCACCACCTAGCTGCCCCACTTAGTTGGTTCTTAATAAATTTTTGTTAATTAATTTTAGGGATTTATCTTATATTTGGTGGAAGATTTTTATATAGCAAGAACATGATTTATCAATAAGTGGGAAACAAGGGGTTACATAGAATTCTTCTCCAATTTATCATATTCTCTGTGCTGCTGCTGTGGCTATCTTCCATTATAAACTCTTATGCCATTTATCTTTAAAGAAAGTCTTCCCAATGCAGAGATATCATCGCATCTGTTTTACTACAGAAAACCAGTTTCCAGAGATCAGGTTTTGGGAAATCAGAGTTCCGGGTAGCTAGGTGATACAGTGAATAGAACAGCACCAACCCTGGAGTCAGGAGGACCTGAGTTCAAATCTGGCCTCAGACACTTAGCACTTACTAGCTGTATGACCTTGGGAAAGTCGCTTAACCCCAATTGTCCTGCCTTGGCCCCCTCAAAAAAAAAAGACAAAAAAGAGAACTATTTGGGGTGGCTAGGTGGTACAGTGAATAGAGCATTGGCCCTGGGGGGAAAAACTCAGGAGAACCTGAGTTCAAATCTGGCCTCAGGCACTTAACACTTACTAGCCATGTGACCTTGGGCAAGTCACTTAACCCCAATTGCCCCTCCAGAAAAGCAAAAAATAAAAATAAAGAAAAAATAAATCAGAGTTCCTTAAAATATTCATGGATGCTAGAATGTGAAATAATTTCAAAGGAATGCCAAATCATGCCTGACCATCCTCAAGTGTCTCGTCTGTATGTGCTCACACATGTACCTGATCTTCATATTATCAGTATGGATGAATTCTAAAATAAAGAAGATTTAAAAATAATAATTTAATGTGTTATCATTTAAAAAATTCAAGGCATTTATAGTGTGCACACAATGACTGATTAGAATTATAATTTTTGGTTATTTTATATAAAATTATATAGAAACAGAATATTTGTGGAATGTTGTCATTTCAAAGAAAAATTGAAGTTTGGGATCACTTGTAGCTAAAAGAAGAGGCACAAATTTGACATGAGCAGGCTGTAGTGAGTTGGCATTGAAGAATAAGGTGAAGTAGAAATAATAAAAATGTCACTAAAATAATGTGTGATTGAAAAGGAAGTTGTAGTGCTTACATGGCAAGAGTGAGGAACGGCAAGTGAACAGCCTTAGCTATTCCTTTGGCATGGTTACATTGTTGAAAGAAAGTGAGGAAGATGCCCAGGACACTGGATGGATCCTTTCTAGTGAGTTTATAGGAAAACAAGAAACACAGAGGATGGAGGGAATATTGATGGGATTACAAATTCAGTTGAATATTTTAGTATATTTTATAGAAAATTATTATCTGTACATTTAAACTTTCATAAAGTTAAAATTAAGTCTGTAACATTTTTCATTGCATTTTTTCAGCCCTCTTTCTTTATTGGGTCATGGCCTTTATCACAAAAACAATAAAATTAGTTAAGTACTGTCAACTCGGTTTGGGAGTATCTGAGCTTCGCTTCTGCATCACAGGAATGATGGTCATCCTCAATGGATTATTGATGGCTGTGGAGATCAATGTCATTCGAGTTAGGGTAAGTAAGGGTTTTATGATTTTTGTTTCATTTTATAGGTATGCTTGATTCCAATCAGAATAACCTATATTTTGAAACTGGAGTGAGGGGCAGAAGAGACAGAGAGAGAGAGAGAGAGACAGACAGACAGACAGACAGAGAGAGAGAGAGACAGAGAAACAGAGAGACAGAGAGACAGAGAGACAGAGACAGAGAGAGACAGAGACAGAGAGACAGAGACAGAGAGAGAGAGAGAGAGAGAGAGATTGATTCATGAATTATTTGCAAAGTACAGGACTAAGAAAGCTTTTTCTTGTGATACATATGATCATGATCATGTTATTGTATCTCTGTAACATGTCCTCAGGGCCCATGCTGTGTTGTACATTATATAAGTGTACACCTGATAATTCTGTTATGTAGTATTTTGGACAAAGTATGAATTAGATCTAGGTGAATTAAATCTCAACTCCTGTTAGACTATTTTATAGTGAATTATCAGTATGTATACTTTGAAAATGCTGAATTTCCAATAGAGTACTTCTGAACCAGCTGTATGAAAGACATACTATGGGTATTTAAGAACAATGAACCAAGATCAGATGGCACAGTGATTAGACCTGATTAACTAAACTGTGTTAAGTCTGTACAATCAGTTGCCTTTTTTTTTTAATAATAGAGGGGATTTTCATCAGAAATGAGCAAGGCATTTCTGTGCCTGAGGAAAAGATTGAAAATGCTCTACATTTGTGTTCATATCTGCTAGGAGATTTGAGCCCTCACTGTTACACACACAATTAGACTTATAAAATAATTACATACCTGTTTATGTAGTGTGGAATCTTCTGGCATTAAACTATTCATATTTATAAAGAATACTAAAAAAAAGCATCCATCATTGAGACTTAGTATGTATTGCATACTGGATGTCTAACTACTTTGGTTGATTCAGTTCTCATCTCTGTTTACAAACTAGCAATAATGAAACCCCTGACCACTGAGTGCTATGATTGTGACTAACTTGCAAAAATTGTGGCATTTTTGGCAGTTGCACAGTTAATTTGAACATATGTGAAGTAGATCATTCAAATCTTGAGGATTTTTTTGAAGTTCTAGTTTATCCATGTTAGCAGCCTGTATTGATTAAATTAAACCACATAATTAACCAAGATTATTCAGTGAGTTCTGTGAAGTAACCAGTGTTGAGTGAATTGCTTTCTCTTATCTCTAAAAGCTCAGATATGTGAAGCATCATCAGGCCATTGCAGGACTGACCCATGATGTATCAGGCAATGGTTGTGTTAATATATTTCTATAGGACATCAAGAATTTTTCACACTTAAAGAAGGGAGTGTAAGGATGTTATTACCATTTACAGAAGAGAAAAACTAGACAAAGGGACTTATCAGAGATAAATATCAGAGCGAAGGCTTGAATCCATGCTACTACAAGATCAATGCTGAGTAAAACTGTGGTATCTCTCTTGACATGGTCTTCTTTTTTTCTTTTTAAATGATTTATTGATGCTTATTTAATGAAAGAAGCACCACTGACATATCCTACTGATATTTTGCAAAAATATTCCTATTTATTTTTAATTTTCCTATTTGTATTTTTAATTTTAAAATCGCATTAAATTCTGAATATACCCCTCCTCCCTCTCTACCTAGGGAGCCATCCTTTGTAACAAAGACTTAAATATTTTATAAAAAAAGAGGTAAAAATTAGTTCACCAAAAGTACTGAATACATGAACTGTGTCCAAATATATAGACAGTGTTTTACATCAATAGTCCCTCCCCTCATCAGTGGAAGGAGGAAGATGTATTTTCTTAACTTTTCTGCCGGCCAAGATCAGTCATTTCGATTATACAGCAGAGTCCTGTTTTGTAACAAATAAGTACAGTCAGGCAAAATAAATCACATTAAGCATAAAATGTATGCCTCATTCCAAACATATCCAATCACTTGGTAAGAAACTACAGCATTAGTTCTCTGAAGTTACAGCTCGTCACTACATTGATCTGAATTCTGAAGCCTTTCAGAATTGTTTTCTTTTATATGATTGGAGTTATTATATGCATTTTCTCCTGGTTCTGCATCAGTTTGCAAAAGTCTTTCCAAGTTTATCTGAATTATCCACACCTGTCATTATGTCATAATAATATTGCATTGCATTCCTATGTCATGTATTGTTCATCCATTACTCAGTTTATGGATGGATATTCAGCTTTCCTTCTAGTTCTTTACTATTCTAAAAAGCCACAGTATAAATATTTTTGTAGATATCTAACCTTTATATCTTTGACTTTGTTGGGACATTTGCCTCATGGGGGTATCACTGGGTCTAGTATAATTCCAAACTGTTTTCCAGAATGGTTGAACTGATTCATAGCTTTACCTATGTGGAAGTGTGCCTACCAGCATATTCCTCATCAATCTTTTCTAGCTGTTTAATTCTACTTCTCAACTTCTGGCTAAAGTGATATTTTTGGAGGTGTTAAATCCATTTTTTTTAAACTCGGAAATGCATATTCAGAGACTTCTCTTTATCATTATTCTCTTTGACTAATGTTCCCTTTCCTCTTTTCCCTTTACCTTGTACTGGCATTTTAAGTGTTCCCAGTGATTGAATTGGATAGGGAAAGGGGAAGGGAAGGAGTGGGAATAAACACTATTAATTAAGTACTGGCTATGTGGTAGGCATTTTACTAAATTATATTAAAATAATATTATTATTAATTAAATATTATTAAAAATTAAATTATTATTTAAAATTATTAAAATTAAATATTAAATTAAAATAATATCTTATTTGTTCCTCCCAACAATTTAGCATTGGTAGTAGTACTGCCATTATCCCCAATTTTGTAATTGAAATAACTGAGGCAAACAGAGGTTAAGTGACATGCCCAGGGTCACACTGCTGCTAAGTATTTAAGGCCAGATTTAAACTTGGGTCCTCTTGTCTCTAGGCCTGGTACTCCATCCACTGTGCCACCTAGCTACTAGAAAGGTAGAGAGCCAACTCTAAAATCTTAAAATTTAAAACAAAAAAAAACCCCACCTTAAAAAGCTTAAAATCTAGGGCAGTTTTGAGCTTTAAGTTGGTAAAACTAAGTTATTTAAGTTTTACGTTATGGCAATGTAAAACTGCACTTAGGCTTTTGGGATGCTGTGGAGACTTTAAATCATTATATGTTTATATATATATATATATGTGTGTGTGTGTGCTTTAAGAAAATGGAACCACTAAAAATAAAAAGTTATTAACCAGGTAATTGTATTTGTGTATTGGTATGTGTGTGCTTGTGTACATGTGTTTATGGTATAAGGAAAAGAGTCATGGGACCTAGGTCCAAATCCTGACTCTTCATATTACTGCCCATTTGATATTGGGTTAATTTTTACCTTTCTATGCTTCAGTTTCCTTGTTTGTAAGCTGAGATTTATCTAGATGTTCTCTCAGGGCTCCACCAACTTCAAATCTGATCTTATAATTCAGTTCATGTGAATAAAAATGACTTTTAATAAAAAGTTATCATCATATATGTAAGTATTTGATTTTGTATCTTCAAAAACCTAAACCTGAAATGGCCATAGCTGAAGGGATGTTAATTGATTTTATAAAACTGAACTTAAGCAAAATTAATGTCCAATTAATGTAGCATTTTAGTGATCACACAGTTTGAAGTGCATTGAAAGGTAAACCAATCAGATGGACCTTTTTTTTAAAAAAAAATCAATTATAGTATGAACCACGGCCAAATAGAAGTAAATAAGAAATAGAGGGGTTTGCCTGGATAATGTTCTGAGTCCTTGTTTTGCTTTATTGATGAGGTCTTTGTTCTGACATTGCTTAGGTCTCTTTAAAATCAGGTGAAATTCCCTTGACAAGATGTAATCATGGATAATAAAAATAGCTGACAGTTAAAGAATGGTTTTAGTTTTTCCAAGTATAAAATATGTAAAATTTTATGAATATTTTCTTATTTAATTCTCACACCAAAATTGTAAGGTAGGTAGTATTATCCCCATTTCACAGAAGTGGAAAATGAGACTGTGAGAAATTAAATGAATGGCCAAATAGGTATTAAGTGTGTTTGATCCTGGATTTGAAGTCAGTTCTTCCTGACTTAAAGTTCAGTACTCTGTGTATTAAGCTGCTTAGCTTCCTCAAGTCAAGGATAAGATATTATCATGGTAGGAAAAACCCCCCACAAACTCAGAACCCCAAAGTGAAAATCTAAAATGCCCATCACAGTTTTTGTGTCTAGGTTTGCCTGCAGTGTGTTGTCTCTTTTTTGAAGTTCCCCCTTCTTGAATTTCTTTGTCCTGTTTGTTTATATGAAACACTAGAAACTTCCATGCCTATGAGTAGTATATAACCAAGTCTCTTACTAGCCAGTTGCCAGTGGTCCTCTGGCTGTGTTATCAGAAATAATAAAAAAAGAACTTCAATGAGATCCCTATATGGGAGTACACTTACCAGTACCATTAAGATTCCCTGCTATGAAAGAATCATAGAATTCAAGAAGAGTTGGTAAAGGACGGAGACCTAGCAAAGACAAATCTGGTTACAACCTATTAGCTGTGTGACCCTGGGCAAGTCACTTAACTCTGTTTGCCTCAGTTTCATCATCTGTAAAATGAGCTGGAGAAGGAAATGGCAAACCACTGCAGTATCTTTGCCAAGGAAACCCTAGATGGGGTCATGAAGAGTCAGACATGACTGAACAACAAAATAGTAAGGGAGGAAGGAAAAAAAAAATTAAGTACCTAGTCTGTTTGTGCCAGACACTGTGCTAAGCATTATACAAATATCATCTCACTGATCCTCACAACAATTCTGGAAGGTAGCTCTTATTAGCCTCACTTTGCAGTTGGGGTATCTGAGGTAGACCGAGGTTAAGTGACTTACTCAGGGTCATACAACAAGAAAGTGTCTGAGGCTAGATTTGAAATAAGGTCTTCCTGACTCTAGGCCCAGAGCTCTGTGCCACTGAGTTGCCTCAAGCCGAAAGAGTACTTGATTGAATGCAGTAGACCCGGGCTTGGGTCTTATTTGCTGTGTGACTGGGCACATCTACCAATTTCTTTAGGCTTAGTTTCCTCATTGGTAAAATTGACATAGTAATGACTTTTCAAAATTGTCGTAACAAAAGTGCCTTATGAATTATAAGATACTATAGAAACACGAACTGCTATTATTGTTTTTTTTTCATCAATTAAATTGCTCAAAGTGACTGAGAGGACATATCTAGTGGACAGACATTTTTTCCTTGGTGTCAGGAAGACGTAGGTTCAAATACTGACTCTGATACACACTGTCCTGGTGGCCATGGGCAAATCGCTTAACCTTTTAGAGCCAAAGGCAACTTTCTTAACATTCTAAGTTATAGATTTATTTCTGATCTTTGTGATGTTTATATTTTTCACCCTCCAAAAAGCCCAACACCAGCACTGCTATGATATCACAGAAGCAAAACCCAGACCAAAAAAGTTGTTCCAAAAATGTAGCAAATATGAAATATATTTAATCTAGGTGACACATGGGCAAGTAATCAGTATCACTTGACAGTCTGTGGTGATGTGGTTTGTTTGTTTGTTTGTTTTTACAGAGATACGTATTTTTTATGAAGCCTCAAAAAGTAAAGCCTCCTGAAGACCTTCAGGATCTAGGTGTGAGATTTCTTCAGCCCTTTGTGAATTTGCTTTCAAAGGCCACATACTGGTGGATGAACACACTTATTATATCAGCTCACAAAAAACCTATTGATTTGAAAGCAATTGGAAAACTACCTATAGCAATGAGGGCCATGACAAATTATGTTTGCCTGAAGGATGCATACGAAGAGCAAAAGGTAAAGAATGATCAGTCTTGTTCCATTGTGGATTTAATGAGCTATCAATTAAATCCCACTTACACAAGCTTATCAATGGGGATGTGTAGATTACCTTGCTCTTCTTTCCTCAGTAGGTTAAGTCCCACCATACATATTAGATTCATGACACATTGTACTTACTATGCAGAAGAGCACAGACAGCCCAGGGAGGTGAGTACTTTGGTCAGTGCAAGTCTTCAAGTGGAAGATAAAAGAGAAGTTACAGAAAAAGAGATGAAACACTTGGTACATGGACCAGATTAAAAAGTAACTGGGAAATATATTTTTAAATTTATTTATTTACTTTTAGTTTACAACATTCAGTTCCACAATCCCTTGAGTTTCACATTTTCTCCTCCCCCCTCCCCTGCCATGGCACCATGCAATCAAATATGGGTTCTACAAATACCTTCACATTGAATGTTAGTCAAGTGGTAAAGAAGGAATATAAGCAGTGGAGTGAACAATGAGAAGGAAGGGGCAAAATAAAACAAAACAGAAAAGAGAGAGAGCAAGTAATTTGCTTCAGTCTGCATTCAGACTCTGTAGTTCTTTTTTCTGGTTAAGGATATCCCTTTCCATCATTAATCTAATTAATTAATTAATACTAATTAATTAACTAATTAATTAGTAGTTGTCTTCTAACCTTGTATTGCTGAGAGCCACCCTAACTGAGAAATATTTGACAAAATAACTGAAAATATAATCAAACAAATAATGTTACATTTTTAAAACCAAGTCATTATGTAGCTCATGGGGATAATTTTGTGCAGATTAATGACCCTTGTTTTTATTTGAGTTTGATGCCACTATTGTAGAAGATATTACAACTTCAGGTATTACATGAGGGCTGTATTATTTCTATGTCCTCATCAAATCAAGGATTCTCTAACCCCTGAAGGGCAAGCATGGGAAAAAGGATTTAGTTGCCCATACATATATATGTGAGTTTAAATTTGACCTCAGCCATTTACTAACTGTGTGACCCTGGGTAAGTGGCTAGCTCCAGTTGCCCCAAAAAAGGCTAGATGAAAACGTGTCAGGGTTATTGTAGATAGAATTCATGCTATGGTTAGGAGCTGGACTAGGTCATCTATGAGAAATCCCTTCAGAATGAGAAGTCCCTTCAGACCTTGTAATCCTTAAATTGTATTATATGTGTGGTGTGTGTGTGTGTATAAAATTCTTCTAATATATCTCTCATTTTGTCTCATTATAGTTGTTATTTGCACAGGCACTTAAAGAAACAATTATTATTTATATAAATATTTAGACATTTACTATGTGCTATACATTTAACTGCCTTGTAAAATGCATATACCCTAGCCACAACTGCAAATTAGAATTTGGTCATTTGAAATATGTGTTGATTCTGTCATTTCACAGTCAGTCTTAAATCATGAAACAAATTGTGGCATATGCCAGCCAATTCTTATAATACCATTAGTAGAAGGAGGAGGGGATGCTGAATTGATTCAAGATTTCATGGCTTCTGGGACTTGTGTGTCATGTGACCAACAGACTAGACACTTTTTACAGTCCTCATGACCTCTCAAACTTCTCCAGAATAGGAAGAGACAAAACTGCTTCAACTGTCTTCATGCTGAGCCAACAACCCTAAAAGGTGAAAACATGATGAACGAATAACAGAGAAGGCTAATGTCTGAGTCCTAATAAGCTCAGTTAGCACCCACTCCTCCATCAATCATCAAACTCTGGCAGCAGGGCTGCACAAGTCAACCCATGGGCTTATAACAAAACTCGACTTTCTCTTCCTCTCCTCGTGCAGGGGAAAACCAAAAGGCCTGAGTTTACTCTGGATAGAACTGCAGCTTTGGCAGTACTTTGTGTTTCAAAAGTATTTTAGCAAGGGAATTGAAGAACAGAGGGAACTGAGGTAGGATTCCTGGGTCGGTGGCAAATGTGACAATCCACTAATCCTAGAGGAAAGGGGACTGCTATAAAAATGGGGTCAGTCTTGTCACCATAGAAGTCACTTGTGGCAGATATAGAGATCAGTGAAAAGTGAATTACTTAGTAGGAGTAGGAGGTTTGATGGTTTTCAGGTCTGACCTCCAGCGAAACTTGTCATCAGAGGAGTCAGAAAGTAAACAATGTGGGAATATAAGGGGAAAAAATAATTTATTTATCAAAGATCTCAGAAAAAAACAGTTAAACACCTTGAACTTAAGCAGATAAAACAACAAGGTAGATATTCAGAGTAAAAGAGAATATGACCTCTAAATCCTTTATCAAAGTCCAGATTTCTATGAATAGATATTGCAAGACAATGGGAAATGAACCAATATCTGATGAGGCAGAGGAGCCTGGCATTCTCAAGAAAGTATGCAACCACAGCAGGTTATTCCTGAATGGCTTAAAAAAGGATGAATTGTAAAAGTAGAATTTATGGTCTGAAAGCAGAAATAATTGGCTGAATTATTGAAGCAGTAAGGTGGAGCAATGTAGACTGCATGCTGAGTTTAGAGTTAGAAAGATCTGAGTTCAAATTTGGCCTGTTGAGGATAATAATAGCATGCACCCCCCAAGGTTGTTGTGAGAGTTAAATGAGATAGTATGTGTTAAATGAGATAATATGTGTGAAGTGCTTAACACAGTGCCTGGCCCATAATCAGCTCTATATAAATGTGATTTTTAGCTATTATTATTAGAACAGAAAAGCATATACTAGAAGAGAATAGAAAAATATGAAACAAAAGTAGCAGGCCTCACTAAAGAAATAAAAGAATAGCTGAATAGAAGAATTGGGAAGGAGATTAGTGAAAAAGCAATGATGTTAAAAGAAGATATGATCCCCATACCAACAAAACATATTGATCGTCAAGATGAGATGTATAGAGGCAGTTTAAGGATCATGAATCTTCCAGAAGAACACAAGTCCAAAAACTTGAACACAAGAATTCAAGAAATAATACAAAAAAACCCCCAGAATTTCTGAACAGAAAAAAAATCCAATTAAAATAAACTATAGATCACCTCCCCAGGGGAGAAAACAACAGCCTTCACTGCAAACTCCAAGGCACACAGTAGTTAAATTTAACAATTCTATTGACAAGCAACAATTTTTGCAAGCAGCCAGGAAAAAGAACTTTTAACGTAAAGGAAAAGAAATTTGAATTAATCAGGACTATTATGGTAACAGAAACTTTATCAGGGAATTGAATAATGTATTCCAAAGAGCACTCAAGGTGACATACCTGTCAAACTTTAGCCTCAGTTTGAATGAGAAAAAGGTAGCTTTCAAATAAAAAAGAGGAATTCAAAGCATTTTAAATAAAGAGTAGTTCAAAGGAAAACTAGATCTGAACAGATTATTTGCTTTTCAAACAATCTACAGCAGTAATGCAAGAAATATACAAATACGGGACAAACAAAAAAGAAACCTCAGAGAGAAAACTAATTCCTTCCTCAAAGTACACAAGACAAGAATGAAAGTGGAAGTCAAAAGAAAAGAAGTGATTGGAAAACAGGCCTGAGACATCATGACCCGAGCTCACAATACCCCACCTCCATGTGACTCAATAACAGAATTGGAGGGTGCTTAGATACAGCACTCATGCTGTCTCAAAAGAAGGGAAAAAAATTCGAGCTCTTGAGGAGGGCAATCCACCCAGGAGAGAGGGAGGGCAGGGACTTAGAGAAGTGATTTCTTGACAAATGGGAGAAAATATTCATAGGGAAACAGAAGGGCAATAATGAAATGTATGGGCAGGGGCATAATAAATTCCTCCCATGGAACAATATTCTATTCTCTGTATCACCTGCAGGAATGAGTATTTCTGAGTGAGGTACAACAGAAAAACGTGATTAGTGGGCAAGTTTTTATATGTATAAAAGATTTATATGTATATAAGATTTTATATGTAGAAACTGTTTAGAAGAGGGAACTCAAAATAAGTACTTTAAAACCTATAAATCCACGAAGAATACAGAAACTAAAGAAGGAATAATTAAGTATAAGGGCCATGAATCAAAGAATAAAAGTCTAGAACAAACAGAAAAAGAAGATAAATAATGAAGAGGATGAGGAAAAATCCATTATAGCAAAAGGTAACAAAAATGAAATTGAAAACTAACAAACAAAACACATTGAAGAGGATGATACAGAGGGAAGTTTTACTTGACTACTTAACTGACAAATAAAAAAGGAGAATTAAATAACTAAATGAAATGAAGAAAGAAAATGGAGCAAGTAAGTTAAGAAAAAGTATAAAACTAGGAAGAGGCACAAAAAGTTGAAGAGAGGAAAGACTTGAGGGTAAGGGAGAGACAACTAGTGGGAATAAAGTTGTCTTAAAGTAGATTAAGTTAAATAATTGCTGAGACAAAGGATCGTCTTAATAGAATAAAAGGGAGAGATTCTAATTTAGAAACACCATTGTTATTCAGTTATTCAGTCATGTTCTCCTCTTGACCCTAGGAACCATAGCACACTAGTCCCTTCTCTCCTCTACTCTCTTGAAGTCTGTCCAAATTTATGTTTGTTGTGTCCATGATGCTATCTATCTACCTCATCCTTTGCCCATCCCAATATTAAAGACAAATGAGTTAGGTTTATAAAAAAGAGTAAACATTTTCCCTACACCCATTCACTTGCATAAATTTATACAAAAGTATGAACCTAACACATATACCTTTAAATGTGAATGTATTAAATAATACAACTTAAATGAAAGAGTGATATATTGCATCAGAGGCAAAATCCCACAATCAGTAGCTTACAAGAAACATATCTACAAAGTTAAGGCATACACAAAATAAAAAAAATGAAACAAAGTGATGGGTCATAATTTGCCATGCATCAAGTGAATGCCAAAAAGCAGGAATTTAATCATTTTATAAAACAAAGCAAAAACAAAAATTCACAATAGCAAGAGACAAGATGACTGCGTTATGCTGAAAGAAGCCATAGATAATGAGCCAATAACACGATTAAAATTATGTTTCTAATGTCTTAGAATCTAAATTCATAAAAGAAAACAACAATTAAATTACAAGAAGATGTAGTCAATAATTCAATAGTAGATGGGGTTTTCAAAGACCCTTTCTCAGTTTTGGACAAATCCAATAGAAAAATAAAGAAGAGAAAATATAAAATTGAAAAATTGTTGAGCTAAAATTTAGAGCTAAAAGACTTATAGAAACTTTTAAATAAGATGCTAAAATATTTATATTGTAAACAAATATAAAGACATTGTAAACAAATATTGGTGCTGTAAACAAATATTAAAAGGCAGAAATAATAAATACATCCTTTCCAGACTATGATATACAATTAGTACTTAGGGAGCACAAACACAAAAAGACACAGATTTAAAAATGAATCCTGAATTAGTGGCTCATATAAGAAAGCATAGACGGAATTAATAACTATGTGAAATAGAATTATAAAGACATATCAGAATAGCTGCAATGCAGCTAAGGCAGCTAAGGAGAAAAATAGTATCCCTAGAGATATACATTAACAACAAAAAAAGAAGTTTAATGAATTGAATATTCATTCAAAAAATCAGAAAGCCAGTAAGTAAACCTAAAATAAACACAAAAGAGGAGATATTAAAATTAGAGAAGTAATACATACATTGGAAAAATATTATAATTTGATAAGTAAAATTAAAAACCAGTACTTTTATAAGACTAATAACCTTGATAAATAGAAAGCTAACCTAATTAAAGAGAGCAGAAACTCAAATGAACAAAATAAAAAATGAACAAGAAAAGCAAAGTCAGAAGAAATTTTAAAAACAATTATCAGCAGCTGATATGAATGGGTACATTGAGAATACAAAGGAAATGGTGTAATATCTTCAAACATACGAAACAGTAAAACTGACAGAAGGTCAAATAGTGATCATAAGATACCCTCAGAAAAATAAGTAGAACCAGTTCTAAAAGAACTACCAACAACACTCCCAATTCTGATGGTCTCATGAGACAATGCAAACTCCAAAAGTACAATTAGTACCAATACAAGTTAGCAAAAAGTTGAAGAAAAATGCACACCACTACATTCTTTTTATTAGACCAATGCAGTCCTAATATTTAAATCAGGGAACTGCAAAGCACTGAAGGAGAACTACAGAATTATATTATTAATGAACATTGATTCAAAAAATTCCAATAAAATCATGCAGATAGATAATACCAATTCATACAAGAGACCATTCATTGTGATCATACTGGATTTATGTCAGGGACGTAAGGATAGTTCAACATTAGATAAAGAGAACATAAAATGATCCCAATTTGTTGACATGATATTTTACTTAAAATCTTAAGGAATTAGGAAATATACCAATTGAGACAATAGCTTCAGCAAAGTTGTAGGCTACAAAATAAACTCTCAAAATCAATAGCAATTCTGTTTAACAATTTTAAAATGATATTTTTGGCATTCTTTTTAATTTTGAGTTCCAAATTCTATCCTTTCCCTTAGCCCCTATCCCATTCATTGAGAAAGCAAGCAATATGATAGTATTTATACATGTGAAGTCAAGGTGCTATCCACTTCCAGATTGAGAATTGATGAACTCTTAATACAGATTGAAGCGTGCGCGCGCGCACACACACACACACACACACACACACTTCATTTTCTTTATATTCCTTGCTTTTCTGCAATACAGCTAATATGGAAATATATTTTACCTCATGACTTCACATATATAATGAGCATCATCTTGCTTGCTTTCTCAGTGGGTGCTCTTTGGGCATAGTACAAATTCTTCTCTAGAATGTCAAGAGCACTTCACATCAATAGTGCATCAATGTAACTATTTTTTACATTCCTTCCCACATTTGTCATTTTCCTTTTCTATCATGTTAGTGAATCCGGTAGGTGTAAGCTGGTACATTGGATTTGTTTTAGTTTTCATTTCTCTAATCCAGAGGTTCTTAAACATTTTTCCACTCATAATCCCATAAGTGCTTCTCAAACTCTGGACCATGATTCCATATGGGTCTAATATTGCTTAGTAATCAATAGTGATTTAGAACATTTTTATATGACTATAGATTTGATTTCTTCTTCTGAAAACTTCTTGTTCATATCCTTTGACTGTTTATCAATTGGGAAATGCCTCTCATTTTTAAAAATAAATTTGGTTCAGTTCTCTGTATATTTGAGAAATGAAGTCTTTATCAGAGAAACTTGCTGTAAATTTTTGCTCTCTGCCACCACCAGTTTCCTGTTTGCTTTCTGATTTTGGGTGCATTGGTTTTGTTTGCACAATGCTTGCGCAATTGCACCTAAAATTTTTTTAGGTGACCAAAATTATTCTTTTTATATTCTGTAATCCTCTTTTAGTTCTTATAAACTCTTTGTTTATCTATAGATATGACAAGCAAATTTTTCCATGCTTCCCTAATTTCTTTTTGATACCACCCTTTATGTCTAAATCATGTTTCCATTTTGACCTAATCTTCCATGCCTAGATCCTGCTAAGACTGCTTTCCAGTTTTCCTACCAGTTTTTTGTCTAATAGTGAACACTTACTCCAAAACAAATTGCTTTGTTTTGGACATGCATTATGAAATTAATGTTTCAGGAAATGATAACTATAGTGTAACCTGAATGGTGGGGTGAATTACCACCATGTTAAAAACCCAATAAAAACATATTAAAAAGAGAAAAAAAATTATGGCTTTTGTAAATGAGAATCAATGACATGTTTATGGGAAATGATGAAAATTGCCACAAAACAAATTACTTTGTTTTGAAAGTGTATTATGAAATTAATGTTTCAGGAAATGATTACTCCAGTCTAACCTGAGTCATCTCTCTAGTTATACCTCTGGGAAGACTGTTTCACAACTATCCCTATTTAAAAAACATAATATTTTATTTTACCCCCAATTACATATAAAGTCAATATTTAACATTCATCTTTAAGAAATTTTTAATATTACTATATTAATCATGTTGTGAAAGAAGACACAAACCCAAAGGAAAATATTCCTTGAAAAAATACAGAAAGATAAAAATAATATGCCTTAATCTGCATTCAGACTACATCAGTTTTTTCTCTGAAAGGGGATAGCATTTTTCATGAGTTCTTCCAAACTGTCTTGAAACACTGTGTTGCTGAGAATAGCTGTCATTCATGTCTGATGCTTTATTTTGCATCAGTTCATATAAATATTAACAGGTTTTCCTGAAATCAGCATGCTTATCATTTTAAAAATATTAGATACAGAAATATTAGAATAATATTAATTAATATTATTAATATTAAATAATCCAATGTGTGTATTATTTATTAATATAGAATAATAATATTCTATTAATAAGAAAACAGGAAAATGAATGAAAACACAGTTAAGTTTAATCTATGTTATAAGAAAAAATATTAGGCTCCGTGTAATGTCTTTGATTTTGTGATAAATTATTCCTAAAAAAAACTAAATTATTTATTCCTATCTGGAAAGAAATGTATAACATAATTGAATTATATATTCCATATATGTTTTACATATATTGCAAAATATAGGCAAACAGCTACAGTAAACAATGGCAATTGTGTTTTTTTTTTCCTTTTAGAGATGATGAATAACTGATAGTCAATTTGGAAAACCTGTTCCAAAATGTCATCAATAGTTACACAATTAAAGCAAATAGTTTGAATATCTATTTCTTAATATTTCTTTCGTTTATCTCTCATTTCCTAGAAATTATGTTTCTTGTAACTTTAAATATTGCAGACTATTGCTAGAAAAGTGATTCATGTTTCTTTAGGAAGTTTACAATAAAAACCCAGCCATTTGGATGATCGAAAATCATTATTCTAACAATATAATTAATCATCATCATTATTTTTGCTGATAACTAACTGTATTTTATTATTATATGTAATATTACATGATTTTTTTCTCTTCCCTTTCCTGAGTTCTCAAAAGGCTATGCCAGTGGAGCTTTGACAGGTTAACCAAACTGGAATGACTTTGAGTATTCACTTGATGGTAGTTTGTACGACTATTGTCCAAGGACTAGCCTTGCTAAATTTGAGGAGGCTCTGCACAGTCAATAATAATTGGTCACAGGATAATATATATATATATATATATACATATACATATACATATATATATATATATTTAGTCATAGGAATTTTTGAATATATCATCTAAATTAAAGAGGGTTATGGATAGAGCCTAAACTCTCTCACATGAGTTGAATGGCAAATCCTTGGGTTAGGGAATTGCTGGTTTAACAAAAGGAATCACACATTTACTCTTCTTTATCAGTAAATTTTCCAACTAATCTTATTTAGTTTCTACTGTATGTATGCTACCTATGTTAAGACTAAAAATGCTTCATGCAGTGTTTTATAAAGCATTCTTGTTTCAGCTTCATACTCACAGGAACTCTGAAATATAGGTATCATATGTAATACCAGTGTATATATGATCATAAAAATGGATTGATTCTGATTATGTTTATGAACTTTTTCATGTTTTGGAAAGATGTAGCATATTTGCCTATACAATGTTATATGAACCAGTACAACATTTTAGTTGCTAGAATCACTTACCAGCCAGATAGATACCATTTAATATTTCTGATTTTCTTTCAGAAAAAAGCAGCAGACCATCCAAAGAGAACTCCTTCTATTTGGTTAGCAATGTACAAGGCTTTTGGACGACCAATCCTGCTGAGCAGCACATTTCGTTATCTGGCTGACCTTTTGGGCT
This sequence comes from Pseudocheirus occidentalis, assembly GCA_028646575.1. Taxonomy (NCBI): domain Eukaryota; kingdom Metazoa; phylum Chordata; class Mammalia; order Diprotodontia; family Pseudocheiridae; genus Pseudocheirus; species Pseudocheirus occidentalis. The sequence goes on along the minus strand of CM053597.1, from coordinate 145,569,115 downwards.
TTGCTGGACCTCTCTGTATTTCTGGAATAGTTCAGCGTGTAAATGACACTGTGAAAGCAACAGAGCGAGTAAGTTCATGATACATTATTGTCACATCATTTCTTTGTTATTTGCTCCTTTGCACTTTCTAAAGTGTTTATTTTGAGAGAATTTTATGCACGTGAAAGAAGATGGATTAATCTTTGTAAGGAGGAAATATCCTTTAGGTACCTATGAATGGGCTAAGTGGTAATTTTTCTTGATTTAGAATTAGAGGAAAGCCAGGCACATCCTTATGTGCACCCTTGATTTTAACTTAAAAAAATTGGATTTGTTCAAAAAGGATGAGTAAAATACCTAAAATTCTATAGTAGGCACTTACCATGGCCCAGCCATAAAGAATACTGTCTTATGGGTTAACCCTCAGAAAGAACAGGCTGAGGAAGAATGCTGAAGACAACGCAAAAAGAGGGGATTTTGTTCTATTTCTGGAATAGGAGGATCAAAAAAGGCAACGATTTTTGGATTGGAAAGGAAAAATTAAAAATAGCTAATAGAGAGTTGGGGAAGGTCATCAGGATTGGAGAAGGGCAAATGTTTCCCTAATTCTATATTGCTTTTTTTTAAGAGGAGAATAGAGTCTACAACCTATAAGCCATTTGGCTTGACTTCAATTCCTGGCATAATTCTAGAGCATAGTACTAAATCATTGACAACAGAGTCAGGGATCATGAAGAGCTAACATGTTTTTTGTCAAGAATTTGTCAAGTAAGATAATAACCTTGTTTCATTTTATGACAGGGTAACTAGACTGCTATAGAAATAGTTCCCTCTATTTTAGCAAAATATTTGACAGTGTTTCTTTGCTATTCTTATGGAAGAACTGGTGTGATGTGGGTTATATGAGAATACAGTTTAGAACTAGGACTTCATTGAATGTCAAAGTCAAAGACTAGTCACTTTCTAAGGATGTCTTTAGTAGAGTGTGCTAGGGATCTGTGCTTGGTCCTGTGTTTAATATTTTTAAGTGGCTGGGTATTGATGGTATAAATGACATGATTATCAAATTTATAAATGATATAAAAGTAGTTTGTATTTATTCAGTTGTTTCAGTCATATCTAACTTTTGTGACCCCATTTTGGGGTTTTCTTGGCAAAGATACTGGAGTGATTTGCCCTTTCCTTCTCCAGCTCATTTTACAGATGAGAAAATGAGGCAAATAGGGTGAAGTTACTTGCCCAAGGTCACACAAGTAGTAATGCTCTATCCACTGCACCACCTAAAATCAGGAGTGATAGCCAAAATGCTAAATGAGACTCAGGAGCCAAAAAAAGATCTCAACAAGACAATGATCTCTTGGGAGTTTATTGGGTTCTATCTCCGTTTTCCCCATTCCACTTAGGACTACAAGCAAATAATGGATGTGGGCTGGGTATCTCTTTGACTATATGGATCTTGAGGTGCCTTTGAACTCTGAAATCACGTTATTTCATCAATCAAATTAACTGCAAGCTTATAAATTTTGTTGGTTTGGGACTGTGGTGGTGCCATCAATAGAAATGGATTTTCATGTTTTATTTCAACACTAGGAATTTTTTTTAATACTGGGGTAACTGAGTCAACTCTTCTAGTTATCAATGATACTTGATTTTTAAACAAATATTAATTTCTGATTATTAGTGTAAATCAGGGTTGTAATATTGGTTTTTTAATATTAGCTTTAAAAATCATAATTTCCTCTAGTCTTGAACACAGTTACCAATTCACTCCTTTCTATCACTAAATTACCCTCAAACTGATTTATTTCATTGCTCTGAATACAACGTATGAGAATATATTTTCATCATATATGCTCATCATATATCTTCATAATTGCAGGCATGGTGGCACATGCAATCCTAGTCATTGGGAAGACCAAATAGAAGTGAATATCTTGAGCTTAGCAGTTCAGAAATCTAGTGGGCAGTGCTGACGTGATGTCTGCAAGAAATTTGGTATCAATATAGTAAATCTCTGGGAGTGGGGAGCCACCATGTTGCCTAAGGAAGGACAAACTGGAAACAGCAGCTTAAAGCCCTTGGGCAAGACAAAGAAATCTGATCTTTAGACACACACACATACAACAACAACAACTCTCTGAATAATTGATTAAGGGTTTTTACATCATCTTAATTGCACCACCATGCTTCTAACCACTAAGGTTTGAAAACTTGGAATTATTTTTGATTCATAGAATCATGTAATCTAAGAACTTTAAGAGACCTCAGTGGACATATAGTTTAAACCATACATATCCCATATCTACCTTAATGGTCAATTTAAATCATCATTGCCCCAGTTATCACTGTTGGTGGAAAATTCAAATGAACTTTATTATATAGTGCTTTGAAGATTTGATAGAACAAAGATTTTCATGCAACTGAAACCCATTTGCTTATATTTATTAAGCTTATTTTGATTTAGGTCCTGTGCAGCTGACCTCATATTTCTTTTATAGGTGCTATCATTATTTTTGTAGCAAATTTTTATAATTTCAATCAATTGATCACATATTAAGTGTAGAGTACTGTGCTTTAGACTATGGGAGTTACAGGAGAAATGTCAGATTTGGGCCTTGCCCTCAAAGTGTTTAAAGTCTAATTGATTATATAATATGTACATTAAATGAGACAGGATACAACGAAGTGTTCAGTTCAGCACTACAGTCAAGTCCAATTGGAGTTCAAAATAGGGAAGATTAATTAAATTGATAATCTTTTAATTTAATGCAATGCAATTCAATGAGCATTAACTAGGAAGTTACCTAATGTAGAGCTTAGCCTTGTAGTAAGGGTATCTGAGTTTAAGTCAGGATTCTGACACATACTAGTTTTGTGTCCCTAGACAAGTTATTGAAATTCTTAGCCCCCTTGGCATCTCTCTAACACTTTAAATTGTAGAACCTGTTGGTGTTGGCAAAGGGATTTTCCCCACTAGGAATTCTCTACACAGAAGAAAGTATGTACCTAGATTTTTTCTTAAAGCATCCATTACATGCCTGCTAAGATGGAGGCACTGTGGATACAAAAACAAAATAGCAAATAGTCCCTACCTTAAAATATCTCAGTTCTACCAGAAGGTACAACATACAAATAATTAATTTTATTTATATTAAATTCTATTCATATTATATTTTGTATTACATTTATTTTATTTATGTTAAACATCACACAAATAATTTATTTTAATATAATTTGATGAAAGAGAAAACACTATAACTAGGATGATCAGGGAAGGCTTCTCGCACTTGAGATGTCTCGAAGGAAGCCAAGAAGAGGCTAAAAGACAGAGGTCATGAGGGGAGTACATGCTAGGTGTGTATAAAAGCATAGATGTAAGGACAAGGCCAAGCTCAGGGAGTAGCAAGTAGGCCAACTTAACTGAATTGCAGAGTGTGTGAAATGGAGTATAATGAAATAAGTCTGAAAAGGTAAATTGGATGCATGCTATGATAGGTCTTAGAGGAGAGTGCCATGTTGAAGGGTTTTTGTTTTTTAAGATGTAATGAGGAAGGCAAGAAGGTTCTTAAATAGAGGAGTGACATGGTCAGATCTGGGTTTGGGGAAGATTATTGTGGCAGCTATGTAGAGAATCCTGGAATGCTTGTATTTATAAGATCATTATGTGATTTTAAAGAAGAATGGTCAAAATAAATTCAAAGGATCTTACATTTAGAGCTGGAAAGTGCCTTAGTGACCTTTGGAAGTAAAGCATAATTTATATTTACTTTTTTGCTGACATACCTTGAATCTTTTTTAACATTTAAAGTAGCTCTTCCTCTAAATAATTTTATAGTTGTCATACCAGGTAATATACCAGGTGTATTAGCTTTTCTAATTTTTTTTCTTTTTTTATGGCAAGCCGTCAGGTTCACTGACCTCAAAGGAATTCCTTGAAAATGCTTATGTGTTAGCTGTTCTTCTATTCTTGGCCCTGATACTACAAAGAACATTTTTACAGGCCTCCTACTATGTCACCATAGAAACTGGCATTAATCTTCGTGGAGCTTTGCTGGTAAATATGTGCTTTAAATATATTTGTGTCTTCAAAATATATCCAATTATAATAATATCTGACAATATAATAATAACAATAATGACATTTTTCTTTAAATTAAGTAGTTTATATCAGCAATACTTCCAGGGAAGTGTATTGAAGATAAATAATATAAATATTCATTGTTTTGCACTCTTTATTACAGTTCATTTTATGTCAGAAAATTATGACTTTAAGCATTGGGGAACATACTTAATGTTTTATCTTATAATACATATTAAGATCATAATTATAAAAATTCTATATGATAGAAGTCATGTAGAAAAATGAATAAAAGGTAGATTTTCAGTCCAAATAGCAAGTTTAGAAAGAGATTTTTGAATCCTGTACATATCTTGATTTAACCTTCCCACTTAATAACGAAGTATTCTTTATTAAGACTATAATTTTATGTGTTTCATTTCTTTCTTATAGGCTATGATATACAATAAGATCCTGAGGCTTTCTACATCCAATTTGTCCATGGGTGAGATGACTCTGGGACAAATCAATAATTTGGTTGCCATAGAAACTAATCAGCTCATGTGGTTCTTGTTCCTGTGTCCTAATCTGTGGGCCATGCCTGTTCAGGTAGAGCATCAAAGTAAGGTTTTAATTTATTAAAAAAAAAGAAGTGGAAAGTCAGTCAGGTTACTAAGAGCTTTTAGGGAAGTGTTAGTTTTCCATACTGAAAATGGAGAACTGTGGAGTGTGAAAGATAAAATGACTTGGGAAACAAAGGTTCAGTCTTCTCAGCATATTGATTTATTAGGCATTACATTGCAATTGCTCAACAGACTAGCAGCAGACTGTCTCAACTTAGGCTTGGACCCCAAAGACAGGGGGAATTCAGACTTTTATTTATTAAAAACAATTAATCAAATAAGATCAATTAATTAAAAGGAAACAATACAACAATAGGTATTCTGATTTCTAATTGAAGGAAAGATTAGGGACTTTCCAAGCTGGGAAGGGGAGAGCAAACAGGTGCAATTCCCTGAAATCAGAAAGAAAGGGTCACCCTCCCCCCAAGTATCTGTAAACAAGCAAAGAAACGTGGAAACAATAATTGGTTGATCAGTATGGGGCCAGTTTTCTGATAAAACATATGAGCTGCTTGAGATATTTAATTGTGGGAAAATTCTTTTTATCAAGTTTTAGGATCTAACTGGGTTTCTGGTCAGCATAACCTAGGTTCTTGGTTAAGGTTCTCTCAGTAGCAGGTAAGGTGGTCCAGTTTTTGAAAACCACTCAGAGCTAGGTTCAGACAATGCAATAAGGTTTTCTTCCAATTCCTACAATTGAATAAAGTTTTCTCACATGATAAAAATTGTACTAGATCCATAACTGAATAGAAAGGGAACTCAGCTAGCTCCAGAATCGTCACAAGATGGAGTCAGTGTGGTTCACTTAATTCCCATAATGAGCCACTTGCTGTCCTAATCCCCTCGATTTCCTCAGAACGAAAATATAAACCTAAACATGTAAGCCTTCCCATGTCTTAATGCAATGCCTCATTTTGGCTTGGTCATGACACAAGATTATTGAATACTATGACAATGGAGAAAAACTTTGGTGGGCCCTACTTAGAAGTAATACTTAGAATCCTGGTGGCTGTTTATCTGCTTCTGAAGAATCACTTAGTTAAGTCTGAAAAAAGTTAACCCCAAGCTGTCCACAGTCTATAGAATTAACCTTCAAGTACATCTTTGGGCAAAGGCCCTTCCCATCCACTGGTCAACTAGTAGGTGCTACCTTTTTGGACATCTTGCTGACTTGTTAATTCTTCTGGCTCCAGTTTAGGTATTCTTAGTCAACTACCACTAAATGCCAGTTTTTATCAGGAAGTTTTTGAAGGGAAGGTCTATTACTTTGTAGAGATTTTAGAGGGAGGAGAGAATCTAAAACGACGAACCCTTAACTTTAAGCAGACAGTGTTTTCTGTGGTCCTTTAGGAAACAGGATCCTAACTGGTACTGCTTTTCAGACATTTTTTCACCATCTTTTCTTGCACCAAATTTATTCTAGGCACTTGATGGGTTAGGGGAATCTCCAGAAATTTGTACTGTCACGTGAACCAAGAACATTTTCTCATACTAGCAGCTCTGCCTCCTTTTCTAGTCAGTGTGTCTTCAATGAAGCCAGGTTTTTATTTTCGGTCACGTTTACTCTAATTACTCCTGTGTGGGTATGTGGGAGCCAAAGGGCTGTCTTTGTTCTCTCCTGCCTTCTAAACTCCAAACTTTCCTTTTCTAAGTCTTATTTGGCTTCTAAAGTTCTTCCAGTCCCCGGGAGAAAAGCACAGGGTTTCTTTTAATCCAGTGTCTGCCATTTGCACAACTAGCATTGGAACCCATTTTTTTTTCTCCTTTGCTAAGTACTTTAGGATTTTTAGACAGTCAGGGATCTGTAAACCCTGAGGTAGGATTTTTTAAAAAAATAAAGTAATTAAAACCAGGGTTGAGGGAGTTATATTTATCAAATAAGTGATGTAATACAATGTGGAATTCCAAAATTCCAAATAAAGAATTTTGCTTAAATTTTTTTTTGGCAAAATCAGTTTTTAAAGACCATCTTTTAAATCATAGAGGAATTTCAATATGTGTCAATATGTGGCTACTATGAAATACTACTTGAAATATTGAAGTAGGAAACATTTAAGAAAACATAGCTTATTTAAAACAGTTTGATCTAGAAGTTGGGAGATATAAAAATACAGTGAGTTGAGAGAACCAGTATTTTTGTCTTATCTCTGTCAACTTAGTATGTAAACTTGAACAAATTACTAATTTTTTTGAGCCTCATTTTTTCATCTGTAAAATAAGGAGGATCTTTAAGGTCACTTTCAGTCCTGTCTGTGGGTTCCTAACAATCTTGACAACCCGAGAACTGAGTACAATATTTATGTATCAAAAGATTCTTCACATAAAAATATTATTATAAGAAGTCTTTGGGAATTGTTGTGACCAAAAATATCATTGCCTAGATAATTCTGCTGATTATTCTCCAAACTAGGTTGGTCCTCAGCATACACACACACACACGTGTTTGTATATATATATATATATATATATATATATATATGTATATATATATATGAATGTGTATGTGTATGCACACATATATACATACACATATACATATTTTAAAAACTATTTACCTTTTTGCATCCATTTATAATCTATTCCTCCTACTGAACAAACCAAAAAAAAACTTTCATCGCAAACATATATAGTACAAGTAAATAAATTCTCACATTAGCCACACCCCAAAATGTGTTTCTCTTTGTATTTTGGGTTTATCATCTCTCAGGCAGAAGGTGAGTGCCAGGTTTCATCTTTAGGGTTCTCTTCTTGAGATTGATTATTGAAATGTCTACTGTTCAAAAATCTTTTAAAAGTTTTTTTTCACTAAAATGTTGTTGGGTCATTTTATAAATTGCCCTACTTCTCTTCACTTCTCCCTGAATTGGCTCGTAGATATCTTGCCAGCTTCCTTTGAAACTGTCCCTTTAGTAATATTTTAAAATGGCACAATAAGATTCTCTTTTGTTCATATACTCTAATTTGTAGAGCTTTCTTTTTTGGAAGAGGGAAGGCGAGGCAGTTGGGGTTAAGTGACTTGCGGAGGGTCACACAGCTAGTAAGTGTTGAGTATCTGCGGCTGCATTTGAACTCAGGTCCTACTGACTCCAGGGCTGGTGCTCTATGCACTGAGCCACCTCACTGCCCCTAAAGATTTTCTGGAATAGTAGTATGGATGGGCCTTTAGTTCCTAATTTTTTGGCTACGATGATAAGAACAGTTGTAACTTTTTTTTAGTACACATATGTCTTTTTCCTCTGTCTCTGATATCTTTGGGGTGAAGGTCTGGTCGTGATATAGCTGAGTGAGAGGGTATGTGCATTCTAAATTGTTTTTCAGAATAGCTGGATTAGCTTAGAAGTCCACCAGATGGTGCATCAACGTACCTGTTTTTCTGAAATCCTTCCAACATTGATCATTTTCCTCTTTTGCCATTTTCTGCCAGTCTTATTGGTATGAAGTAGAATCTCAAAGCTGCTTTAATTTGCATTTTGTTAATTGTTTTGATTTAGAGCCTTTTATAACGTTATTGTTAGCTTGGATTTCTTTCTTTAAAAACTGCCTTTTCATGTAAGGATGGCTTTGTTTTACAATTTGGATCAGGCCCCATTATATTCTTTGGATATAAAATTTTTTTTTCAGAGAAACTTGATGCAAGTTTTTAAAAAAATTTAACTATTTCCCTCTTGATTAAAAAAAAAGAAACTATTTTAAATATTTGAGGAAATACTTTTAAAGTTTACATAATCAAAATTGTCCATTTTAACTTATGTGATCCTCTTACTTGTTCAGTCATTGATGCTTTTTCCTGCCCATAGATAGGGTCTGATATGTAATTTATTAATTGGACCTCTAATTTGTTTATAGTGTGATTTGAAAGATAGACTATGTGTCCATGTTTTGGCATATGGTGTGAGATATAGGCCTAAACTTAATTTATGCAAAATTTGTCTCATGTTTCCAGAATTTTTTGTTAATCAAAGTCTTTCCCCCAGTGACTGAGTTTTCTTTGCTACATTTTGTACATAAACTCTTCCAGTGATTGACGTCTCTCTCTTTTAACTAGTGTCAAATCATTTTAATATTGATTAAATCTGGTACTACTACACTATCTTCTTTTCTCCTCTTTTATTGTTATCCTGATTCTTGATCATTTTTACCTCCATATAAATTTCATCTTTAAAAATGCTATAAATTAATCTTTTTGTAGTTAGATTCATTCTGTATTGAATAAGTAAATGAATGTATATAGTATGATTTTTATTATATTAGCTTGATCAATCCATGAGTAATTAATGTTTCTCTAATTATATTGGTCTTTCATTATTTCTGCAGAGTGGTTTTTAGATTCTTCCAGTTTCTGGGTGTCTTGGTAAATGCATTCCTACATTTACCTTATAGCTCCCAAAGTCATTTTGAACAGGATTTCTTTTTCTACCCCTTCTTGCTGGGTTTTCTTGGGAGTATAAAGGAATACTAATGACGTATGTGGATTTATTTTATATCTGCAACTTTGCTGAATTTATTGTTTAATCAATTTTTGGTTATCTCCTTGAGGTTTTCTGAATAAATAATCCCACCATCTGCAAAAAGGCATTAATTTTATTTCCTTTTTGCCTATACTTATTCTTTTAATTTCTCCTATTGATATAACTAGCATTTCTAGGAGGAATTCTTGCTTCTCTCTTTATCTGATTGGAAAAGTCTTTAACTTTTCTCTAATGTTTGCTCTTGAATTTAGATAAACAATATTTACAATATTAAGAAAAGTTTCCTTAAAAACATAGGAATATGCTGAACTTTGTTAAAAGCTTTTCAGCATCTATTTATAAAATAATATGGTTTTATTATTATATTAACATCTAATAGGTGTATATAAAGACTTTGTGATCTTGGGAAACTCATTACCTCCCACTATGCCTCAGTTTTCTCACATGTAAATTGAGAAATTCAGATTTTATGGTGTCTATTATTCCTTCTATCCTTAAACTGATTATTCTATAATCAAAGCGTAATATTGATTAAACTTTAGCAGGAAGTGATGATAATCAAGGTCAATATCTGTATTTTTCCATATCTTACTTATAATAGATCAAGTTGAAATGATCACAGTTGATCTTTATTTTTAGCTTTTTAAAAATTTATGCTAATTTTAAACTGCATTGTGTCATGTATATGCAACATCAAACAGGATGTTTGGTTAGAGTATGGATTGTGTCAGGGGAAATGACAGTCTGAAGCCAGGTTTCCCCTAGTTGACACCCCTCTTTGCTTAAAAAGAGGATCAGATGTTTAGTGGCTAAAGAGATTTCTAGTTCTTTCTGAGTTCTTTGTTGTGTTGACTGCTTGACATTGGTTAAGCTTCTGAAGAAAGTGGTGACAAGCATGGTTAATAATGTCTTTTTCTATTGCCTATTTTAATAGGTCAGGTTGTAGCTATCACAATGGTTTGTAGTGTCTTTTTACTTTTAGAATTTGTTGCAATTTGATGATGATTTCACTTTTTTCTTACGAGTTGATGGTATGTCTGTGCAGAGAAAGCTGGTTCTTAAACATCCATCGGAATTCATTGATCAGTAACAATATCAAAACTACTTTCAAAACAAAGTCAACTGGAAGAATCTTTAGCATTTTCTCTATGTAGCGTCTTCATACTGTCCTATGAAAGAAAGTATTCATGTTAGGAAGAAGACTTACAACTTTTCTTACAAACTTGTGGCTGCTTTTTGTATCAGATCTTAACTGTGTATTCCATCATATTTTCATATGATTTCCATCATATTTTCTCCCCAATTAATCCCTTTCCACTTTCACATTGAAGTCACTGAATCTCAAAGTGTTGATTGAGATGGTTTTGAGTGTGATATAATTTCTTTATCTTCCTATCTTCTGCAACAAATATTGATTCACAAGCTGCAGTTATCTTGATTATCTTTTTGCTTATGCTCATCATTAATGCTCTAAGAGTTAATGATCAGTTACTGCATGAGTAAATTCCTTGTTTCTTTTAGACGCATGAGAAAAATATCATCACCATTTCCTTTGTTTATCTTTCCAAGAGAACTTATGAGCCATCAGACTGTTTAACTGTAACTTCCTTAATCCTTTTGGTTACATTTCTGACCCTATTAATATTGATATGCTTCAGTTCCTCTAATAGTATGCCAATTTGTTGGTCTTTGGACAAAGATTTTATTAGAGTTTGATGTCTTACAGTCAGAGTAGTATTAATAAGTGGTTTAAAAACTCTGATTCATAGAAGCCTCTAGTCCTTTTCCCATCATTCTTACCATGGTTACTGAAGCACAAAGAGACTGTAGAAGACTTAATTCCACTTTGTATTTTTCTTTGTTTCATCTATTATCATAGTCAAATAACTTATCACTTAGTGATCAATATGTTGATGATGAGATTCTTTTGGTTAGTTTGTCCTTAGACAGTAGACTCAATCTAACATTGAGATGTGAAGCCTGCTTAGCATGTTATTACATGTCAAGTTTTGTTGTACACTCGAATAATTTTCAAGAATGCAAGCCTCTCCCACCCAATGGAAACAATGGAGTAATTTTTTGTGGAGTCAACTTTAATTATTACCATGGAAAACTTTTCATCCCTACTGTTAACTATATATGTATGTACATATACACACACGCATACACATGTACACACATATATACACAATATTACTAATCTATAATAATGATACATGTTTATATATTACTTTGTGAGATTAATTATTTGATAAAGATTCAGGAATTGGGATAGAGACTTAAATTCGATTGTTGTAGGGTTGGAAGGAGAGATGTCATAGACCTAGGATGATTAGTTGAGTACCTAGAAATATTCTCAGTTAAGTAGGGTAATAAGGTTAGCATCTGGAAAGAATCCCAAAAGCATTTCAGGGGAGGCCTGAAGACCAACATCTCCTGCTTTACAATTTTACCTAGGGATTGTGCTGTGTTAATATAGAACAAAGTTTCTCAAACTTCGAACTACGGATCGTGTTTTCCAGGGAAGTAAATGTTAAGAGTTACTGAGACCATTATTTTAGCACCCCAAGCAATTGTTTGTTAGTGATTGATGCTGCCAAACATGGACTGAACTGGCTTCGTCTTCTTTTGTTAAATATTGGTTCATCACTATGTTCTGGTCCTATCAGCTTTTAATATCTATGGTGATACAGACAGAGAGAATATTGGTGAGGACCTCCAGTCCTTCAGTGGGTGATAGCACCTTCAAGAGAAAAAAATGCAACTTTAATATTTTCTTCCCCCCCCCACCTTTGGAGACTGATATAGGTCAAGTCAGGAAACTAGGCATTCTCAGCAGCCTTGGGAAGTAAAATTGTATGGAATAGCAGAATGGTAGATTGTCAAAATAAGAATGAATTCTTTGATCTACATTTTCCCAGATAAATCATAAAATTCTCAACTGTTGAAAAAAGGAGTTGATTTCCTAATAGACAATGGTTTACCTGATTCTTTTTAAAAATTTAGTATATAGTTAAAAAGGATTCAGTTTTCCATTAAGAAGAATTCCCATATGAGATTTCCCTCTGTTCCTTCTTCTTTACATGTGTTTTTCTCCTTAGATCATAATGGGAGTGATTCTGCTCTATAACTTACTTGGATTAAGCGCGCTGGTCGGTGCAGCTGTCATAGTGTTACTTGCGCCAATTCAGTACTTCATAGCTACAAAATTGGCTGAGGCTCAGAAGAGCACTCTGGTAAGTTCCATCATTTGGCTTCTCTCTTAGGAAAATCTCGTGCTGCTATTTATTTTCAAATATAGGAAATTGATATATATCACTTGGGATATCTTGGAAGGATATTGCTCATGCATTTAATCTTGATTCTTGAACTTTTATGTTATCATAAGCAGAAAACATGAATTTCTCTTGTTCCAAAGATCATTCGAAAAAAAGAATTAGAAACCCAAGTCTTGAAGCTCTTAGGTTCCCAAACTCCATTGATATTATTAATTACCCTGAAGTTAGAAGACTTTGAACCCCATTCTAAAATACTTTGCCTAATTCAAATTAGCATGCCACACTTAGAAACCTTTGATGCAATATCAAGGGACAAGAAAAGGGTCAGTTTTGATGCTTCTGAAAACTAAATTTCCCAAGAGTCGAATCACAACATGTGATGAGATATGGAACTTAAGTGAAAGATTTCGGCGGCAGCTGTTTTGGTTAAATATGCTCCTGGTTAGCTTAGCAAGGAGAGGGGAAAAAAAAATCCTTGACCTTCTTTGGCTCTACTGTTCCATGGAAACATTTCTTATTTGAGTATGAATTGGCCCATTTTGAAGGAATATTTGAGAATTATGAAATTGCTGACAGCAATTTAGAAATAAAGTTTGATTAAATATGAGCAAGTGCTCTCCATAAATCTGTAAAATTTAGCATGGCTTTCACTGCTGAAAGAATTGTTTCCCATTATCAGTTTTCTTGTATTTCTTGCACTCTATACCATGCACCTCTGAGACTACTGATGGAAATGTCTTGTGATTAAATTATGCCTTGAAAACACATGCACACTACTTTTTGCATGTCAGGGGAACCCTATAATAGCTATATCATATTTGACATACTCAACATACTCAAAATATAGGTCACAAACCCCTTTCACTGTGTTTACTTTTATTAATCAGTCAGTGGAAAAATTATTTCAAATCAAGGTCATTTCATAATATAATAGTAATAAAAACAGCAATAAAACATAACTCTCATAAGCCTAGGACATACATTGCCAAAAGTACACATTTCATTAGTGGGACATGTGAACACACAGAGGGATCACATATAGGAGTACTGGTCTAAGGACTATGTGTGGCCAGGGCATTAGTGTGGAGAGGCAACTCATGCCTCTGATGGCTCAGAGCCATGAATGCCTTCAAATAACATTATCATGCTGTTTTCTGTGTTCCAGTCTATAGGTGAGCCAGACATTCTCTCTTCCTATATGGTATCCTGATGTCTCTGTCTAACCTCCTCACTCCCTTTCCTACATGGCGTAGTATTATTTAGGAGACTTCCACCCCTCTCCTAATTTCCCCAAGCAATATGTTATGAAGTTTATTTGAAGGCATTTTCTTACTTCTTCCGTAGCATGTTTTTTGCTATTTTCCCTTAGTTCAAATTTTGCTACTTATGGCTCTGAAAAAAAGTAAATCACGTGCCTCAACAAGATAGGACTAATGAACTTCCTCTTTGTGACTCCATAGACTAGTAGACTTCTTATATTACTGTTAGTGTTCTGTCAAAGAATCAAAAGAAGCAGAAATTTTTGAGTTATTAAGGTATTTTAGAAATCTTGTCATCCAAAACTTGGTTTTACAGATATGGAAACTGACTTGTGGAAACAAGAAATGTCTGTCCCCATGTCACACAGCTGATTGATAGAGCCAGAAAAGGATGTCTTTTACTTCTTAGTCTCAAGTTCTCTCTAATGCACATCACATTTAAACTCTTTTATTTAAACTTTCTTTCATTTAAACTCTTTTCACATTTTCTTGTTTCATCATTTTGCAGGATTACTCTACTGAAAGGCTGAAGAAAACAAACGAGATACTAAAAGGCATCAAGCTTTTAAAGCTATATGCCTGGGAGCACATATTTTGCAAAAGTGTAGAGGAAACAAGAATGAAGGAACTGACCAGTCTCAAGACCTTTGCACTTTACACATCACTTTCCAGTAAGTTCCTAAGATTGAGTTGGTCAAAACATTAGAGGTGATCTCTGTTTCCCTCATTTTATAGCTAAGGAAACCAAGTCCTAGGGTGATGAAGTGATTACTTAAGGTTACATAGGTATTAAATAGAAAGACTGGAATTGAATGTTGGGCTGCTTGACTCAGGCCTCCATCTACTATCTTGTTGCTGGGATAGTGTTAAAGGTGACTAAAAATTGTTGTGTCCTAGTTGGTTTAAATTTGTGGTTCTGAAATTTTTGAGATTCATGTGAAAGAATGGTAAGTCATATTCAGTGAGACATTTAATCCACTACAAAAAGATTGAAATTTTAGTAAACATGTTCTAATTAATTTTGTATTTTATATGTTATAACTTTTATTGGGAGAATTTCTATTAGTACATGACTCAAAAACTCTAAAAATTTTTTATCATTATAGTGGTCCCAAATCAACTCTTCAGTACTTCTATGCATACTCTTTTCCTTTATAAATTATGCAAATAAAATTTAAATAACAAAATATTTTAAATTTTCTCCACTTAATCATGTTGCCTTTTAAAAATTTTATTTCCAAATTAAAAGAAACTAACATCAAACATTTCTCAGCCACTTTCCCTGTACCATGGGATACTGCAAGTTCAGAAAATGTCAACTAATCTGTTCATTAAAAACTTGTTTAAACCAAACAAATCTGCAACAAAATTATACCCTAGATAAAGAAACCTGAATCAATGTCATTTAATACCAGTGCTATTGTCATTTTATCCAAGTACCATTCCAAGTCAAGAATGGTCTAGATCTCAAAGAATATTTCAGATCAGCCTGGTTGTTGCCTCATGGGATTTTGTTGTGGTGGTTGTTCTTTAGTTAGATTGCTAAATATCACATAGAGATAATGATAAGATTTAGAGCTGGACAAGACTTTAGAAATCTCATAAATACTGGAAACAACCAGCTAATTTGGAAGAGGCAGATACCTTTATTAACAGCAGCCACATTCATAATAAAGGGGCACCAGGTAAGTGGTTTTGTCTGGCTACTTCTGAAACCTTAATGAAAAGATAAAATTTTGTGCAAAGCTGTTCACAGCAGCATTCCTCTTGAAAGCTGCTTGTGCTTGGTGCTGCAGTTCCTCAACTGATTACCTCCAGGATCAGATAGAAAATCTTCTGTTTGGCGTATGAAGCCCTTTACAATCTGGCTCCTTCCTGTATATATTTGGACATATTTCTTTTTGCTTCACTGTGTTATGATTCAATGACACGGACCTCTTTGATGTTCTCACATGGCATTCCTTATCCCAACTTCATACCTGATCGTTAGCTGTTCTCCAAGCCTGGAATGCTCTCCCTCTTCACCTCTTCCTTTTAGCTTCTGTGGCTTCTTTCGAGTCTCCCCTACTACAAGAGGGCTTCCTGGATTCTTCTGTCTCTCCCCTAACTCCCAATCCTCCATTATTAGTACTTTCTCTCGAATACCTTTATTTACCTTTAATTTACCATGAATATAGATTCACTTACATAGTTATTTGCATGTTGCGTCCCCCCTTAGAGTGTGAGCCCTTTGAGGACAGCAACTGTTTTTGCCTTTCACTAAATCCCCAATACTTAGCACAATCCCTGACATGTCGTAAGTACTTAATGATTATTAACTCGTCTGGATTTAATTTAAAGCAACCAGGATTTGTCATAAGCAAAATTGTGAAGTACATTTTCATGACCTCTGCAAATTCCCAACCAAGTATTTATTGTTCTTTTACTATATGTTCAGAACTGTGCTATGAACTATGGGGTGGGAGTATAAAAGAAGCTATGACAGTATCCCTTCCCTCAAAAGGTTTATAGTCTTTATAGATAAGATTAATGGCAATGAAACAAGCATGACCATTTGAAGTAACACATTCTAAGAGTTCACAGAAGTTGGCCAGGGAGGGGTGAAGTACTCATGGATGAGATGAGGCTTGTACTAGTCCTTTAAGAAAGAATAGCACACATGTACAAAAATATTTATAGCAGCTCTTTTGGTAGTGGGAAAAGATTAGAAATTGAAGGGATGCCCATCAGGTGGCAAATGACTGATAAAGTTGTGGTAAGAGTGTAATGGGAAACTATTGTGCTATAAGAAATGATGAGCAGAAGGACTTCAGAAAAACCTAGAACTGATGCTGAGTGAAGTGAACAAAACCGGGAGAACATTGTACGCAGTAATAGTCACATTGTGTGATGACTAATTTTGACAGACTTAGGTCGTCTTAACAATGCAAGGACCTAAGACAACTCCAAAAGACTCATGATGGAAAATGCCATCCACATTCAGAAAAAAACAAAAACAAAACCAAAAACAACTATGGAGTCTGAATGCCGATTAAAGCATATTATTTGCTTTCTTCTTTTTTCTTATTTCTCGTGGTCTCTCACATTGGTTCTAATTCTTCTTTAAAACATGACCAATGTGAAAATAGGTTTAATACGAATGTATATGTAGAACCTATATCAGACTGCATGCTGCTTTGAGGCGGGGAGGGGAGAAATGGGGAGAAAATTTGGAACTCAAAATCTTATGGAAAGGAATGTTTGAAACTAAAAATAAATAAGTGCATTTAAAAATACTTTTCTTACAAATTAAGAAAAGAAACAGCTTTACAGCATTGATCAAAAGATTTAGTTACGAATCAATAAAAACTATGTCATCATATGATATATTTTTCAAACTGTTAAACCATTTTATATATTTTTCATTTTCAGTATTTCATATTCTATAGGAATAATTTTCTGTATTTATAGATATTTTCTATGTTTCTGTCAATTTCTATTAATTGACCTAAATATCAAAATTCAGTAAAATGTTCTCCAAGAAGCTTATTAAACTTGTTGCGTTGGAATTCTGAATCCTTGTTGTATTGACTGTTGCTTAAAATAAATGGACAACTTGTTTAAAAAAAAACAAAGAATAGCATATAGAAAAGCAGACATGAAAGGGTGGACTATACACAGTGACCAATTACAGTGAACAGAAAGGAGAGGCTACTCAAATTCAGGAAAGTCCCAGAAGTAGGACATTGTTATGGGAAAAACTCACAAACTGAAGGAGACTGATCTGACCAGAGGGTACTAGGGAGTAGTGGGAAAGAAAACTGGTTGAGGTGGAATAAATTATGGACACGTGAAGAGCTTAGGTTTGTTGCATTGGGAATAAGGAAATAAATAACATAATTTATTTTTAATAGAGACTTAAAAAATAGAGACTCTTTAGAAAACACAGTGCCTTACATTAGAAAGAATGATTCTAGAGGTAGGAAATCTAGGCACTGAACAACCATTAGGCACATTATGGTGAGGCAGGTGGAACTTTCAATGACTCCCAAATTTTATCTCATATGTACTCAATCATCTGTGAGTAAACCAATTCTCCAGGGGACTGTCCTCATGTATCAAGATTTGAGGAGTGCCAAATAGCACTTTTCTAAAATATCTTCCTACTATACTCTCCCATGACACCAGGTTCTGCTTCCTACCTAACTGGAAATGCCTACTATTTGTGTGATTCATTCCTTGGGGTTACACTGGAATATGTAATTTGGAGGAGAAAAGGGGTAGCATGGCTACCTCTGAATATGTTAGTCTGTTCTTTTAGATTAGCTTGGCAGAATTAGAACTGTGTCTTCAGGCAAAGAACAGTGAATTGGGTAGCAAAAAATCTTGGTTTGAACCACTACTCTACTGTTTCTTAGAGTGTGACCTTAGGCAAGTTCTCTGAGGCTCTTCCCTGTTTTCTCCTTTGTAAAACAATGATAGTAATAATTTCACTGCTTATCTTAGAGCATTACTGCAAGGAACATAGATTGTTGTTTAGTTGTTCAGTTGTGTCTGACTTTTCATGACCCCATTTGGGGTTTTCTTGGTAAAGATACTGGAGTGGTTTGCCATTTCCTTTCTCCAATGGATTAAGGCAAATAGAGGTTAAATGACTTGCCCAGGGTCAACAACTAGTAAGTGTCAGAGGCCAGATTTGAACTCAGGTTTTCTAGGCCCAGTGCTGGATTCACTGAGCCATCTAGCTGCCTCCAAGGAATGTGTCCTACAAACTTTAAAGTCCAATAGGAGAAAAAAGTTATTGTCAGACTAGTGAATAAGAATGTACATTTATATAGTGTTTTGAAGTTTATATAAGACTTTATATGTATTTGATCCTTGGAAAACCCCAGGAACTAAGTACCATGGATAGCTTTATCATTCCCATTTTACAGATGAAGAAATTGAGACTTGGAATGAAGAAATTACTTACGTATGTTCATATAACTAGAAAAGACAAGATAGAAACTCAGGTGTTTTTTAAACTTTACGTGCAGCATTCTTTCCACTATGGCATCCTATTTCTTACCCTTTGAAAGCAGAGCAGGATATTGGGTGAGTAAGTTTTTAGGGCAGGGAATGGGTTTATGTTGAAAGGAGAGAAAAGATGAAGTGCAGAAGTGTCTTGGGGCTGGCTTATGGACAGAAGAGGAAAAGGAGGGCATCGAGGAGCTAGAGTGAGGTATCCAGATAAACATTATCTACTTGACTGTTTTGAATAGGACTACCCTTGTGAACTCCAGTCTGATCTGAGTGCCAGTTCATGCCAGTCTATTTCTAGACTTCCTGGGAGACACAAACATATACATGCATACACATATATGTATGTACATATATAAACACATATTTATATATGTATATATGCAAACATTTATATATGCATATATATTTAGTTATTAGGAGCTAGATATTCCTTTAGATGGTTTCACTTTATTCTTAGAGAAAGCATAGGGAAGTGATGGAATGTCAAGCTTTGAGGTTAGATGTAGGGGAGTGTGTTATAGGGAGCCTAACAACTCCTTTCCCTTCCTTGCTCAGGGAATGCTCATCCCATGCACAAAGGAGAGTCAAATATGGAAGATGCAATATATTTTTTCAAATTGTTTTTCTTCTAAATTTTGAATGATGTTCTGGCTACACCAATATCCCCCAAACTGAACAATCAATTGTTACTCTATGTCTAAGTTCCTTACAGATAGTTGGAGGCTCCTGTTAGATTGTTCTCATTTCTTAGCTGGAGGAGATTGCCTACATTCCTGGTGGCTGAGATGATATCTGGGAAAAAGGGCAAAGTTCCCTTGCCTTATTCCATAAAAGAATGTCCAACTTTCCATTGCCAGGCAGCCTTGTGCAGAGTTTACATGTGCAGTACTTCATTACCCAAGGGTTGATTTCAGTTATTTAAAAGAAAGACAGAGTTATACCTTTATAAATTTGAGATAACTTCAGGTTGTTCTAATAGGAAGAATTTTACTTTGAGCTTGAAAGAATAGGAAATAAATTATAGGAATGAATGAAAGGAAAAGGAAATATTAAGGATAGGGTGGAAGAGACCATGATAATGGTCAAAGAATAAAGGAACTGAAGTTAAGTCTTGGCTCCTGTAATGTTAATGGGATTTAAGATCTTCCCTGCCCCTAAACATGCTTCATGTGGAGCACATTAAGGGAAGCTTGCTTAGGGGAGGCTTGCTTGTAGGAAGATTTTCACACCTTTTGCTAATTTCTAATTAGGCACTGAATCAACCGAGGGTTGTGATGACTTCTGGCTCTGAGAAGTGCATGCATACATACATACACACACATATATGTGTATATATATATATGTGGGTGTATATATGTGTATGTGTGTATATACATGTATACACACACACACACACACATACTCTGAGTTGGTATTTTGTTTTGGGGGCTTGCATATGAGAAGAATCTTGTGATTCCCAGGTGGAAATTAGATTCTGAGTGGCCATATGTTCAGAGCTCCATGACTGCTCAGATGTGAAGACTCTCTCGATCCAGGGATGTATGTAAAGTGTATAGCTGATTCAGATAGTCAGAGCCTGGTCTTTATTTCTCTGCTTGTATGTTCTCTGAAGTTCAGGGGGTTGACTTTTCCCCTGAACTAGTGAATGTAATTAAAAAAGATTGTTGACCCCTTAAACATCTATCTTTCCTAGTAAAGCAGATCTAAGAATCTGTGCTAACAGCCATCCTGGGTGTGCCAGTGTGGTTGCCACTACAACCCCTGCTTAAAATATGTCTCCATGCTCAGAGGGTTAATTTGACATTGCTGTCAGATTTTAGATTTCTACTAGTTGTAGTTTGGGTTAAATTAATTCTGATTCCCTTCTGGAATTGAACGCATGTTTTTTTTTACTCTGCCATCTAGGAGATCACGGAAGGTTGTTCATTAACAATTATAAATATTATAAATTAACAGTTATAAATGAGGTATAATGAAGACAGACAGCAGCATGGTGACATAGAGAATGTAGTCTAGGAACTTAAATTCTAGTTCCAGATCTTTGACTAATTGTGTAACTCATCATCTCTGGGCCTTTCTTTCTAAAACAGCAATTATTATTTGTGGAAAACAGTCATGTTACATTGTTATCTAAGGTGTTTTAAAAATATGACTTCCAAAAAGTGTAACTGGAGTTGATATCTTAGTAATTGAGGACAAAATGTGAAACCCATTTTTTTTTAACTTCAGATAATGTATTTATCATAGGCAAACAGAATAAGCACCTGGACAATTTTCTAAGCTACTGGAAGTATTTTGTGTATAACTGTTTTCATTATGTAAAAAGTCTATCAATAAAAGGAAAAAACCAAAGAAAAATCATGGCACTGTGAGGGCAGTTACTAGAAGTGATGTGAAAGCCTTGTCTTTGTCCTTAATTTGTACGATAGATCATATTCTTAAGTTCTTCATTTTAGTTATTTCATATTCTTAAGTTCTTCATTTTAGTTATTTCAACTAACCAAACAGCTCTTCCTTTCTATGGGAATAGAAAAAAATACAGGCTATGTAATATCATATATAATATATCATATCCTTGTTAAAAATGTACAGTTGTTTAGTTCACCATCTTTTTATATTTTACTGACAAGATTGTTTCTTGAACTCTGTTATTTACAATGCTTCAAATGTTACTCTGTTAAGATATAATTTTGTAATCGGAGGAGAATATTTTCCTTTTGGGGTACCATGCTTGGATGACTGGCTAGGAAGTTTATGTAACGTTATTTAATGTTGTCCTTTGTGTCTCTTGGGACACTTAAAAGTAATAATAGATTGTTAATTAAACTTAAGAAAATACTTTAACAGCTCAAGGATTCTAATATATACATTTTTCCTTCTACAGTTTTTATGAATGCAGCAATCCCCATAGCAGCTGTTCTGGCAGTAAGCAAACTTTTATTTTTCTTATAGGAATAAATAAAAAACAAATGTTAGTGTTTGTAGAAATGACATAATGAGAAGTGTGTAGGTGGTGATGTGCCTTTACCCACCCTCTTTCTCTTCTTGCTTCAGAAACTATACTTCATCAGCTCTGGAACCATCTGATTGTTCATATAAATTTTTTTGTTACATTATGTTTAAAATGAAAATTAAAAGTGAATACCTTGTTACTTTTAGAAATGGAAATTTTGTATGTTGGCATGTTGGCAGTCTCAGTGATGAGACCATGCTTAAGAGAAACCTTAAAAACATATTCTTGTTTCTCTGGAAACCTCAATATTGATTATGCTATTGATAACAAATTCAGTTCAATTCATAAACATTTTTAAAGTACCTATTTTGTTCAAGTGAGATGAACTTGGGTGAATTCATCTTGCTTTTTCCTCCTACTTTTAGCCTTATTGGGTAATAAATGGAAAAGTTCAGGTCCTTCTGACATATGAAATCAATGTAATTTTTTTTGTGAGACTTTTAAGGGCAATTCCTAATGGAATCTTTGTTTGTAATTCTATAGACCTTTGTGACTCATGCTTATACAAGTAAGAAACTGTTAAAACCAGCAGAGGCCTTCGCTTCCTTGTCACTCTTTCACATCCTGGTCACCCCTCTCTTCCTGCTCTCCACAGTGGTCAGATTTGCAGTCAAAGCCATTATCAGGTATGCCTTCTCTTGAAGAATTCTAGATTGTGTGTAGAAATATTATATGTACCTTACTTACTATTTGAAAGCTATTCACTTAACTCATAGTCTCTGAAGTAGGATTCTTTGAACACAGAGTAGTATTTAAACACAAAGAATGATAGTAAGTATAGGCACTACCTCTGTTTTGTGAATTTTGGGTTAATTCTTGTGATTTGTAGTTGTACGTGTCTCAAAGACATATAATTCCTCCTTATCTTTTTTCTTACTTTTATGTACTCTTACAATCAAGTAGCATTTTTGAATTACCATTGCCAAAGTAATTTTAAAAGAGTATTATGAATCTTTGTATAAGAGTGTTGTGTAACTAGTTGTGCATTTTGGAGAGTATATCCAGAATGCATCAGGAATCTCTGCTCCAAGCACAGTAGACTGAGCAGATGAGAAAAATTTGTTCCAATGGCCAGGAAGGCAGCTAAAGCAGGTACACTGGAATGCTTGGAACTTGGAAAGAAATCAAGGATGCCAAGGTCATCCAACTGCATTCTGGGGGCCATCTCCAGTCATCTTGACTTTTGTCTTAACCTTGGACTTCAGTAACTCAGGAAGAGAGAGTGAGGGTGAAGACTTTGTGCAACTCTGCCTCACTTAAATGCAATTCATGAGAGTCAAGACATTACCCTGTGATGTCATTGTTCCTTTTTGAAAATGAAGGATGAACAATCATCAATGAAGGAAAATAAGAATACTTTGGCAGCCTTTTGATCAACGAAGGAGTAAAAGAGAGTCTCTGTCCTGAAGAAGTTTACGTTCGCCTAGAAAGAGACAGCAAGTTCACAGATAAATCAACATAGGATATGTGCAAAAATGCATACTCACTTTTTTGGAGAACTGTGATAACTAGGAAAGGCTTTTTGAAGGAGAGAACACTTGAGCTGAGCTTCAAAGTGATAGAGGAATTCCAAGAGGTAGAGGTGAAGACAGCTTCCCAGGAATAGGAAGTAACCTGTGAAAAGGTATAAAGTCAGGAATGAAGTGTTGTGTACAGGAAATAGCAAGTTAGTGAATTTGACTAAAGCATAGTGTCTATTTGAGAGAGAATAGTATGTCATCTACCCGGAAAGATAGTCTGGAGCTAGATGGTGAAGGGCTTGAAATTCTAAGCAGATCTGTTTGTATTTTATCTTAATGGCAATGCAGAGCTATTGAAACTTCTTGAGAAGAGGTGTGATGTGAGTGTATCTAGACTTGAAGAATATTTGTTTTTTTGGAGGAATATGAAAGATTTATCTTCATACATTGTAATTATAAGAATCTATCGTAAGGTCTTTATTTTAAGCTGTGTACTTCTTCAGTTCCTAATATCTATTCAATATCTAAAGAGCATAAATAAAGTGATTTTCTAGTGTAATGTTTGTGTCCAGATAGGTTGTTTCAATATATAGATGTGGTTCATGGTTGACATACATACAGTCTGAGGTCTGACCTATTTTTACAGAGGAGGATGCCTAAGAGCTATGTCTGCATTGTCAGTGTGCTAAATAGGTGAAAAGGACAGGCAGGATCCAACAGTACCTTCCAGTTAGATGTTCTTTGAGTATCAAGCTACGCTTATGCCTATTGTCTCTCTTTCTGCCCTTCCCCAATGTTAATCTAGGGGACTTTTAGGAATAGAAGACACTTCTCTGATTTCTTGTCAGGAGAACGAGTAATCCTTAGCTGACTTAGCTCTTTCCTACCAAATACTGTTTACTCCAGAGATCATCACAAATAGCATATGGAGTAAACCCCAAAGCAAAATGGCAAATAGAAATCAGAGGAGTTATACATAATTATACATGTGTGAATGAGCTCTTCAGCTGCAAGTAAGATAAAATCTTACCCAACCAAGGACACAACAATTTCACCCAGAGGAGGTCTGTTTTCTGCAGTCTCTAAAATTTCAAGTGATTCCAAGCACACGATGAAGCTAGCTTCCCATGAATACTTGCCATTCCAAAATTTTCTTCCCTCCCTCCCATTTCTCTGTAGTATTCTCTGCCCATACTATGTGCCTTAATCCAGATTTTGTGGAACCACATAAGCCCCTTTTGCCAGTGTTCAACATTGTGCTCATCATTCTCTCTGTCAGTGAAGGCTCAAGAGTCGTCTTCTATACATAGCCCACAGCAAAGGACCATCCCTCCATAACTCTGCTTTGGTGAGAATCACATCACATTCACTTTAATACTGGAAGAATCTGAATCTATAATTTTTGGGAGGGAATAGTATCTTCTAGCCAAACTAACCTAAAGTTATATTTGGATTTTCTTTTAATTTAAAAGGGACCTCAGAGATCATCAAGTTGAACCTCTTCCTTTAATAGATAAAGAAACTAGATCCAGTTATGTAAAGTGAATTATCTAAGGTTCCTAGTGTCTTCTATATTATGGCAGAACTAAGACTATAAAACAGATTTCCTGACTTCCTAGGTGGGTGCTCATTCCCTTACTTTAAGGGAGGTTGCTCTACATTGAAACAATTAAATGATGAAAATTATAATATCAGCACAATTAAATTCTCAGTTGTGTGATGTTAACCATGATAGGATTCAGAGCTAGAAGGGACTTTCAAGATAATATACTTTAAACCCCATATTTTACCGATAAAGAAACTGAATCCTACAAATGGGAAGTGATTTAACTGAAGTTATATAGGCAGTAAGTAACTGAAGGAGCTTTGAATTTAGGTTCTCTGACTCTGGGTCTACTTGTGTTTTTCTGCCCCTTTACAGATAGGTTTGATTTAGAGCTTAGGCCCTTGCAGACCTTTCATGCCCTAATTTCTCCATTTATCATTGTTTCCTTTCACTCTTGGTGTTCGGTCATTTCAGTCCTAACTTTTCAGTTTGTTTGTGGAATTTTCATGGCAAAAATACTGGAGTGGTTTGCTGTTTCCTTCCTTAGCTCATTTTACAGATGAGGAAACTGAGGTAAAACAGGATTAAGTGATTTGCCCAGGGTCACTTAGCTAGTAAGTGCTTGAAGCTGCATTTGAACTCAGATCTTCCTGATTCTAGGCTTATTGTGCCACCTAATTGCCCTTTCATTTTATCTTCAGAAAAAATCATGTAGATTACTCACTGATTTTGACAGCAACACTTGCAATTCAGACCTTATTCTAGAAGCAAAGCTATTTCAAACAATAAAATTAACAAATCATAGAGCATCTGCTATTTTTGTCTCTATTTTCATTTCTTCGTTAGTATTGGTTCCTTTCATGGTTATTTTTAAAATTCAAAATATTATCCTATTCAGCCACAGAGGTAGAAAAAATGATAACCTAAAAAGGCACAACTACTGAAATCAGTAGGATTACAAATATTAAGAGGATAGGGTAACACTTAGAGAATTTTTAATCCCTTTTTATACTTGGAAATTTCTAAATGCTCTGCAGACAATTCTAATTTAGCAGGTACTGAGGAATGGTAACATTCCTTCAAGAACGATATATTGTGTTTCATTTTCCCATTCCTAGAGCGGAGTGAAAAGGCACTTGCCAATTTGATAAAGATCAGTCTGTTTGAAGGGCTCTGCTCCAGACACCTCAAATCTTCCACAGAATAAGATTTCTGCGTATCTTGGTTCATAGGCTTGATAGAGATGGCAAGCCAACCCAGCTTTCACTGTGTGTTCATTCTGGGAACCCACACTAGAGACTCCCTCATAATTGTTGCATTTTGCCAAATTGGCCAGAATCAGTTTGCCTTTTCACTTGTGCTTAGGGGACCCGTGATCAGTCTTTGATGCCAGTTGGCCTATCACAATTTGGACAGTATCATTATAATGAAAGAAACTAGTCAGCTGATTTCAGAGTGTCCCTTATAGGATTGGAGAAATAGCAATACTTGACTTTAAAAAAACTTGCTTGAGTAACTTATACTGATGACCTCTTTTCAAAGTATTCAAGATTTGGAGGATATGCATGATACTTTGGTTAAATCCACTATTACAAAGAAATTTTATATAGCAGTGGGGATTGTGGAAATTTTTCATGAAAGGATGATCATTTGGGCAATGAAAGTCCTCCTCGTTGTACTCTATGACTTTGAATACAATATGAAATCCAGTAATTGACTGAGTTACGTAATAATTCAAACTATATCCCTAACTTTAAGCACCCCATGCACTTTGAACTTTCTGAATATTTTAGTGCAAAATAGATTTGTCCATAAATTTGAGACAAGGCTGAGTGACCTCCATTACATAAATCCTGAAGCACACTTGATGATGCTTTCAGGACTGGGTCCTCATTGACCAGTCTCCTGTTACATTTGTAAATAATCCGCAATTAGATTTCTTTTATTTCATCATGAAACATGCTGAAGATATTAAAAGATATTTAATCTTTTAGTTAGCATCATGAGACACACTGAAGATATTAAAAGATATTTAATTGCAAATGGACTTTATAGCTGTCCATTTAATCATGTTCAGCAAAAGGCATGTGAGTCCTGGGGAGTCACATACCCTGCTAGTATGCGCTTGCTCTTCTAGGCAGAGCTGAGTAAGTATTCTGCTCTCTGGTTTTTAGAGTCAGTGACCTTCTTTCCCTCAACTCTGTCTCTTTTCATGGGGTAGTACTCATTTATTATCCAGGGGTTTCAGGATTTGTGAATCTACACAGTCAGAAATAAGCTCTGAGATTCTTCATACTGGGAAGCCCATTTTCTTTCTGATTTTACTCTATTTCTATGAGAGTAAATTATGATTACACAGTAGTAGACAAACCTACTTATTGTATGCAGTATTTATTTAGCAGAGAATTGATTGGCAGCTATAGATCATAAAGAGGAAGCAATGAAAAACAAAATAATAAACTATCTACCAAATGACTGTGAGCCTGGCCATCTTTTAAACCTAGGAGATCCTTCTAGACATAAGACCAGTTGAACCCAGAACATTGGAAATGTACAGTTTTAATTCTTCCTTAAGTAGACAAAGAAGTATAAACAAGAGATTTCTGCAGGAATGAGTTTTATTCATTCTTTCTGTAAACCAACCGTCAGACTTGGGATCCAGGTAGGCTCAGAGAAGGTAGTTGTTCTTATTCCGGGATATCCTGTTGCTTGTGAGAAACATTATGTTCCTCTGAACGAATTAGTTCATTGCTGGTGAAGCAGGGTAGGTGGACCTAGTGTGTAGCCTGACCAAGCAGAAGCAATACCTCCCTTGGATCCTCACATCTAGCCTTCTCTGACCTTAAGCGCAGTACCCCCTTACCACAGTTATCTCATGTACAACTTTTCTTCTCTTGTTTCCAGCCCAAGCCCACTGTACATAGAGGAGCATTTCAGTTACTATTTTCCAAAAAATGGATAAGATCCCTGAATTTGGGAGAAAATTACTTTTCATTGCCTCGCTCTCATATACCTTCTAAAGGAATGTATGCTTGGCCTTTCTGTGGCTTTTGCCATCAATAAGATATGTTAATACTGTCTATGGTAGAGTATTTATATTTCAGCCAGTTCTCTTTATATAAGGCAAAAATACTAATACCTAATATTTATATAGTGCTTTAAGACTCATAAAGTATTTTACAATGAATTATTATCTCAGTGAATTACATCTCACAACAATCTGAAGAGGTTAGTGCTGCAGTTGTCCATTCTGAAGTTGAGGAAACTGTAACTAATCTGCCTAGGGTCATGCAGGTCAAATTTGAATTCAGTTCTTGCTGACCCTAGGCCCAGAACACTGTCCACTGCACCAGCTAGCTGCCTATTGGATACCGGGTATTGTTAGCAAAGAGCTGGACGTTACAGTGATAGAAAAGAAAGAGTCTGTGCCTTGAGGGAGCTCCTGTTCCATTAAGGGAGACAGCGTCTATGCATATAAAACACATACTGAAAGTTGGAGGGTATTGTTATATATAACCTCTGTCCATAAAACTTAGGTTGTGCCTTGATGAGTCAGATGATGCCAAAAAAAATGAAAGAATTCTTATACAATTAAGGCTGAAATTCTTTTGCCTTGAATCATATGGAAAATGATGCACATACATATATGTACACATATATGTTCATACATATATACACATGTGCATAGGTTATATACATGCATATGTGTATATGTTTAATATATATACACATATATGTTTTTCTGTGATTGATCTGTATAACTCCTTCACTTTATGTAAAAAATTTTATTTATTTATGCCATCACAGCCATTTCTGGAAATATTCTTCTCTCCCCCTTTCTCTCCCAGCTTTCTGAAAAATGGAAACCTCTTTGGCCACAAAGAAAGAACAGTTAAACATAATTAATGTGTCTTAACATTAGATGCACATCACAGTGACAGTGTATAAGTATTCTGCCTTAGTAGTCTCTGATCTCTTTGTCAAAAAGAGAGTAACTATCTCATTTGTCCAGTTCTGTTTAATTTGCAAGAATGGACATTTTAGTTATTTGACAAGGCAGGTAGGTGGCCTAGGGGAAAGAACCCTGGGAACGGAGACAGAAAGATCTCACTCAGTTAAAATGTAGTTGTAGAAACTTACTAGCATTATGACCCTGGGCAAGTTACTTAACATATGTTTGTCTCAGTTTCCTGGGGCATCTATTTCGCAGGGTTGTGAGGATCAAATGATGTAATATTTGTGCCTGGTACATAGGAGGTGGTATATAATTGTTTCTTCCTTTCCCCTTGAGTAGATACTCTTAACTGATGGGTTGAAGAATAAGCTATTGTGAACCAGCTAGGAGAGGTTTTCTAAACATTTACATGAGAAGGAATATCCTCTTCTATGTATGGGTAGTGGGGCATGTGGGAGAGAATCTGTGTTAGTCAAAAGTCAAAAAGCATTTTAACTGCTTACCAGATGCTGTGCTAAGTACTGAGGATACAGAGAAAGGCAAAACCTGATTCCCTGCTCTCGAGGAGCTTTCATTCTAATGGGGAGGCAGCATGTGGATAACTATGTACGTAGAGTTTATATAAACCACTTAAATGGGAGATAATATCAGAGGGAAGGCATTAGCAGTGGGCATTGGGGGGGCACAGGAAAGGCCTCTTACAGAAGGTAGGATTTGAGGTGAGTGTTGAAAGAGACCTGGGAAACCAGGAGGTAGAAGTGAGGAGGGAGAACATTCCAGACATGAGAAACATTCAGTAAAAAAGAATTTAGAAGTTGGCAAATGGAGTGTCATGTGGGAGAACAGCAGAAAGAAAGGTGTCAGAAAACTAGACTATGAAAGGTTTTAGAAGCCAAATATAAAGTTTTATATTGATCCTGAAGTTAGTAGGAAGATACTATAGTTTACACACACATACCACACACACACACACACACACACACACACTTAAGGAAGAACTCTTGGGCAATTGAATGGGGAATGAACTGGAGATACTTGAGGAACGCTGACTGACCCAAAGCCTATTGCGGTAGTCTAGGCTTGAGGTAGTGAGGACTCCACTAAATCTTGACAGCATGAGTGGAAAGAAGGGGCCATGTATGAGAGATGTTATGAAGACAGAAAGAAGCAGGTGCAGTGACACATTGGATAGGTGGGGTATGTGCAAGTGAGCTGAGAATGACATTTAGGTTGCCAATCTGGGAGACTGGGAGGATGCTGATGCTCTTGATAGTACCAGAGAAGTTGGGAAGAAGGGTTGACTGGGGGAAAAGATATTGAGTTTTGTTTGTGACATAACGAGTTTGAGAGGTCTAAGGAGACCTCCAGTTTGAGACGTCTAAGAGGCAATTGGAGATGTCAGACTTGAGTTCAGGGGAGAGGTTATGATTGGATAAATAGATCAGAGGCATATGTATAGAGATGATACTTGAACCCTTGGGAGTTGATGGTATCTCCAAGTGTGATAGTGTAGAGTGAGAGAAGAGGATTTAGGATGAGCTTTAGGGGACATCTCTTTTTAGAGGTTATTACCTGGAGGAAGATCCAGCCAAAGGACTGAGATGAATTGTTCAGACTTGTAGAAGGAGAACCAGGACAGAGCAACATCATGAAAACCCAGAGAATATTCAGACTATCATGACTGACGGTGTTAAAGTTACAAAGAGATAAAAAAAAGGTTGAGGACCAAGAGAACCATTTGATTTTGCAATAAAGAGATCACTGATAACTTTGGAGGGAGCATTTTTAATTGAATGATGACATTAGAAATTAAACTGCACAGGAGTTAGAAGACAGTAAAAAGAGGAGGTGGAGGCCCTGCTTGTAGGGGACTATCTCAAAAAGTTTAGCCACAAAAGGAAGAGAAATATAGCATGATAGCTAGGAAAGATGTTATGATCAAATGAGGATTTTTTTTCCAGGATAGGGAAGATATAGGTGTGTTTTTAGGTAACAGAGAAGGAGCCAGGAGATAGAGAGAGACTGAAGATTAGTGAGAGAATGGGAAGTGTAGAGGGGGCAATCTTGCCTATTTGCCTTGAAAAGAGAAAAAGGAGGAGATCGTGAAGGAAGTCATCTGAGTGATATGACACGAAGACAATGAGAGAAGTTGGAGATCTTGGTAAATGACCTCAGTTTTTTTTCTGTGAAGTTTATGAGGTAAGATCCCTAGCTGAGGGCCATTGGTTGTCTTGAAGAAGAACTAAACTATCCAAAATAGTTATGTTATGGGATAGCAAACTGATTAGGAAGGATTAAGACTGCCTTGAAGAGTGAGGGATGAGTTCAGATTATGTAACATGAATTTATAGTGTACCCAGTCAGCGTGATTTTGTGACTTTTTTCAGCATGATGCAACTCATACTTAGGGATGGTAGGAATGGGTTGAGGTTTAGCAAGGAATAATGATTAGTGATAGGATAAAGGGGCAAGACACTGCACTCTGTAGGATAGTGGAGAGTTGAACTCATTCTTCAAAGGGTCATGGTAGGGAGAGGAGGAAAGTATAGCTAGTTGAGCAGTTGTGGCTTGGGAGGGAACTGAAAGGTTGACAGATTAGAGATCACTAAGGATGGAAATCAAAGTTCAGAGTTGTAAGGCAGAGGGGAAGCTGATAAAAGATTATGATTGGATGAAAGAATTTTGGAATTCACAAACAGGAAGGTGGAACGCTTGTATATAATGGCAAAGTCAAAGGTATGGCCATCTCTCTGTGTAACTGAGTTGTTATGAAGGAACAGTTCATGAGAATTGTCAACTGTTCATATCTTTTGATTATTTATCAATTGGAGAATGACATATTCTTATAGAATTTACAAAGCTCTTTATGTATGTGAGATATGGGACCTTTATCTGAGAAACTGTCC
Source organism: Pseudocheirus occidentalis (assembly GCA_028646575.1). Lineage (NCBI taxonomy): Eukaryota > Metazoa > Chordata > Mammalia > Diprotodontia > Pseudocheiridae > Pseudocheirus > Pseudocheirus occidentalis. Next base: position 145,537,569 of record CM053597.1, on the reverse strand, counting down.
ATAAAAATTTTCCCCCAATTTTCTGCTTTTCTTCTGTTCTCAACTACATTTGCTTTATTTGCACAAAATCTTTAAATTTAATGTAATCAAAATTTTCCAAGTTACACCTTATTCTGCTCTGTCACCTGTTCACTTAGAAATGGTTTGCCTGCTCATAAGTTTGATTAGTAAGGTGTTTCATGTTCTTCACATCTTCTTGTAATATCTGTCTTTGTGTTTAGGTCATGTATCCATTTTGACCTTACTTTGGCAAATGTTGTAAGATATTGATCTGTGCCCAATTTGTGTCATACTACATTCTGGTTTTCCTAAGTGGAAAAGATAAGTAAGAGGTACTGCATTTAACATAATTCTAGAGGGGAAAAATAAACAAAACAAACCCAGGAACTATATAAACAAAATTATTTAAAAAAACCCTTTTTATAGAAATAAAATCAGATTTAAATAATTGGAGAAATATTCATTGTTCATGGGTGAGCAGGACCAAAATAATAACAACAATTTTTCCTAAACTGATTCATATATTCAATGTCATCCCAATTAAATTACCAAAAAATATTTTCTTGAAATAGAAAAATAATAATAAAATTCATTTGGAAGAACAAAAAGTCAAGAATATCAAATAACAAATGAAAAAATGTAAAGGAAGGAGGTTTAGCAGTACCAAATCTTAAACTATCTTATAAGGAAGTAATTATCTAAACTATCTGGTGCTGGGTAAGAAATTTATAGGTAGATCAGAGGAACAGGATAGACATACCATTTACAGCAGCAAATGAATATAGTATTTTTGTATTTGACAAGTTTAAAGACTTAAGTTTTGGGGATAAAAGTTAATTATTTGGTAAAAATTGTTGGCAGTTAAATAGACTGAAGAACTACCAAGTTATATATTTGAAAGATTATAAATATGCATATGAAGTCTCCTAATATGATGGCAGGAGTTGGGGTGAAAAGAAAGACTATGAGTTGATCACTGAACTCATAGAGGAAGGAAAGAGAGAAGACTGGAGGTCGGTAGGTAACAATGACTGGAATGCAGTAAATTTGGATTGAATAAACATCAAAGGATGAGAGTTTACTGAGTGGTGGCAATGGTGGACATGTCTAGAAGTGCAAAGTGAAACAATTATGGCTAGCATTTCATATAGTGCTTTGCAAAGAGCTTTATATATGTTGTGTCATTCTGTCTTTAAGAACAACCCTGTCAAGTAGGTGCTATTTTTCCCCTATTTTATAGATGAGGAAAATGAAGCTGAGAAGTATTAAGTGACTTTCCCAGTATCATTCAGTTCATAGAAGTCTGAGGCTGGATTCAAACTCGGGTCTTCCTGACTCCCAGTTAGCTGAAAACTCTTTACTATATTACTTACCCATCTAAGGTGACTAAATCGACTTCCCCTGACCATGAACAATAAGTTAGAGTATGAATCTGAGTAGAGGTACAACCAGTACTGGAAAAAGTAGCCAGGGATATTGTGGAATCAGGAGGGATTGAGGCCTTAATGAGAGCCAGAAGATGGAGGGAGGTAAAAGATGAAGAAAGGCAAGTTTGTCTGCTTCTAAGTAGGTGGTCACACATGACCCTAGGAATTCTGCAGGAGTGAATCCCTAAGGGTGCTTCTCTTTACTTCTCTTGACAGTTCTCAAATGTCAGCCATGTCCATATCCATGCCAAGTGTAAATGAGTTACACAAGAGAACATTAAAAAGGGTAGAGGAAGCGAAACTCTCTTTTATGTGCAGAGATGAAAAGGCAAAACCCCATCTTTTTGTTTTAGTAACCTTCCACAGATTTCAGTTTGATTTTCTAAACATTTGCAAAGTCGGGCTGAGAATTGAAATGAATCAACTTTGCTTAAAATATCAAAGTATGGCTCAGCTGTACGTCTGTGTAATGACATAGTCTGAGACTGAAGGATGTGAGGGCAGGAAGCCTTTCATTTGTATTTTAAAGAACTGCATGTATAAACTGCTTTTTATGATCAACTCCAGTTAGCACATTACAAGAACACAATTATATATAAAACTGCTCGAAGTGGAGAAGCAATGAGTAGCATTTGTTGAAAATAAAATAGCAAAATATCATTTTGATTAGGATCTATGAATCAACAAGCACTTATTAAACACCTATTCTATATAGGCACTCTCCTAGCCACTGGGGTTGTAGAGACTAAAATGAAACATTCACTGCTCTAAAAAAAAGATCATATATTTTATTGGGGGAAAACAGGTATTTACATAGTACTGTACCTTGAAAATGTGCAAGGTAGACCTTTAATGACCAAGGAAATGCCCTTCATAAATAACACCTGGCTTCCATTTTCCTAGAGATAAATTGTGCATTTTTTAAAAGGAAGCCTGCCACAATAGATTTCATGTATTTTAGTGTTGCTGTAGAGAGACACAATTTCTAATTCAAAGAGGATCACACTTTATGAATCATAGTAAATATCTTAAATAGAACTGACCTTCACTCATTTAATAAGTTTATTAGGAAAACAAACCACATAGGCTTATTTGAGATGATTTAGCCTGGTCCATAAATACACTGATATTTAAAAATATCTCAATATGTTTACCTATCTAAGAAAAGCTGCAGTTTTGTTGTATTAACATACAAAGCATGTTAATACAACTTGCATTTTCTCCATCATAATAAAGTGAATCCATCTTTTTGCCTTACCAAACTCTTGCAAGAAAAATTTTCAAAATTATATTATTCTTATTGTTTTCTTCTTTCTCCCTCCCCACCAGATTCTATTTTATTGATTTGATAACTAATCAAACAAATATGCCCTCAGGGAAATAATCATAGATTAGATTTTAATTGGAAGAAGTGAGATTTTTATATACTAAGGTCTTCAGAAATATTAGGATAATACCATATAGTTTTCTTGCATGGTGTTTTGGGGGTAGCGGCTTATTCTTTAATTCAGCTCCATTTATTTTGTAGCAATTAATCAATCACCTACCACTTATCAAGCACTTGCCACACAGTAGGCATTATGTAAGGACTGGGAATACAGAGATAAAAATGAAACAGGCCTTGCACTCAAGGAGCTCTCATTCTAATGGAAGAGACAACATACATTGACATGGGTGTATGCAAAATGCATCCAGGGCAGATTCAAGGGCCCCTGGGCAGAGTGATGCACTAACCTTAGTTGCAAGACCTTGTGTAGAAGCTGACATGAGATGAATTTTGAAGGAAACCAGTGATTCCAACAATAGAGGGGAGGACAAAGCATATTACAGATATGAGCCATGAAAGGCACAACAGAGGAAGGAGGAATATCCTGCATGAGCAACAGCAAGAAGATTATGTTGGCTAGACTGTACAGCATATGAAGTATGAAATAGTAAGGTGGGAAAGGTAGGAGATGGCACAGTTGTTAAGAGCATCAGATGCTGGAGACGTTTACGTTTGATCCATAGAGAACCACCACAGTTTAATGAGTGTGTGTGTGTGTGTGTGTGTGTGTGTGTGTGACAGATGGTCAGAATTGTGCTTTAGGAGATTCACTTTGGTGACTGTGTGGAATCTTGGAGTAGGAAAAGACTAGAGGCAGAAAGACCAATTAAGAGGTTATAGAGATGGTTCAGGTGAAAGGTGAGGAGAAGCTGAAATAAGGTGGTTGCCATATAAGTGGAGAGAAGGGGAATATATGAGGGAAATGTGAAATATTTGGCAATGGGTTGGATATGTGGGGTAAGTGCAAATGAGGAGTTGAGACTGATGATAGGGTTAGGACCCTGAGTGACTGGAAAGGTGGTGGTGGTGGTACCTTTGAGGAAATTGGGAAGGTTGGAAGAGGAGTAGGTTTGGGAGAAAATATGATTAATTCTGAATTGGACACACTGAATTTGAGACGTTTCTGGGACATTGGATTGGAAATGCCTAGTAGGAAGTTGACGGTGAGAGGCTAGGCCCAAGTAAATAGATCCGAGAGTCATGTGCATTCAATTTAGTCTAATTCAACCAACATTTATTCATTATATACTATGTGCAAAACACTGTGCTTAGAACTGTGGAGTACAGAATACTTAGATAAGATGCAACTCCTGGCTTTATAGCTCTTAAGAGTAGAGATGAGAAAAGATGATATATGTATAAGATGTATAATCTTAGTATGTATAATATGTACAATTAAACATGAAAGATTCACGTATTACAGAATGATGATGATGATGATGATGATAAATTAAGGAGGGAGGCCACTTTTTTTCTGGCATTTCCTGTCTTAAGGAATTGACATTAATGAAGGACACAAAAAAGAAGAGAGACCTTTGTAGAGGAGATGGGTTCAGTCAGAAGGGGTCACTGGGACTGATCCAGAAGATAGGTTCTTCTCACTGATCCCCTTCCTTATGGGCCCAGTCATTAGTCATACTATTAGTGGCAGGCCTTGAGAAGATTGTCTTCTCTCCTAAACACAATCTATTCATAGTGGGATGAGTAGTTAGGAGACATTTCAGAGTTCCATGTAGTCATTTTGTGCACTTCTGTGTTGGTTGCAAGTAGGGTGACCAAAGCCAGGCGAGGCCAGGCAGGGTCGAGTTGGAAGCAGCTTTGGAAGAACTCCAATTTACTAGGCTCAGAAAATTTGTTTTATCTATCCCTAACTCTACTTTCTGAAATCCAGAGTATAATTATAAGCTGGTTATGAGTGGCAGAATCAGCGAAATTTAGAGTAACTCTCAGAGAAAAAAATGAATTTGGAGAGGTAAACAAATGAGAGTGGAGGGGATTTGATACTTAAAGAATTCAATTTTAACCATATGATCATAGATTCTGATCTGGAAGGGCCTTTAGGAATTATCTTGTCCAACTGCTTGATATTCCAAATGAGGAACTGGAGTGTGGATCAGGGAAGAGAAATGACCTGTCCACAGTCATACAGCCACTAAGGCACAGAGACAGGATTGCTATATAATTTGAGGCATGAGTGTATTAATGTGTGTTTTTTCACTTTATTTTTTTCTTTTGTCAGCGTTCAGAAACTGAATGAGTTTCTCTTAAGTGATGAGATTGGTGATGACAGCTGGCGAAGCGGTGAAGGTTCTGTAACTTTTGAGTCCTGTAAGAAACACACGGGAGTAGTAAGTTCTATTCACCAAATGGGTGATGATTCTGTTGTGCTTTAAAGGGGAGAGTATTAGAAAAAGAGCATCATCAATGTGTTATGAAATCTCTGTGTTTTTAGTTTGGGAGTGATTTTTTTTTACCCAGAAGTAAAGACAGTTGCCATTGGATTTAAAAACTCATTGATTACATAAAACTAAATAAAAGCAAAAACCAAATAAAAAATAACAACTATATCTTTCTGTATAGTAATAGTGCTTTTACACTGATATATACCTTTCTGTTTATAAGGTGCATTATCTTACATGATTTTCATCAATACCACAAGAGATAGGTAGTATTCTCATTTAATATTTGAGCAAACTTAAATTGAGAAGTTGTAATTCGACAGAAGTTGGTCAGACCACTAGGAAGCAAAAGGGTAGCTTGAACTGAGTTTTCTTAAACTTCCAGGTTATTACTCTTTCCACTATGTAAAATTATTTTAATCATCTCATTTTTTAATTTGCCTAGTCCTTTATAATTTTCAAACTAAATTCATGAGCATTATCTTACTATGTGGTTTGTCCATTTTTAAGGGTTACCCCATAAGGTAAAATATGTCCAATTCAGAATGAAATTGAAAAGTTTCAGATTTGTTCAGGCTTTACCTACTCCTAAGAACAAAACATCCTTACAAGATAACATTAACTCTCATCAAATACAAAACTCAGTATTATAAAATATTATGAAGAAACCCTTAAAATTGTATGTATAATAGTTATTTCAATGAATGTCATTGATGGCTTACTTCCTTTACTTGTGCAAATCACATACCATCCAGATTTTTTTTATTCTTTGTTCTTCTTGTTCATGTCCTTCCATAAATTCTGTAAGAGGATCCACCTAATTCCCTGGAGGTCTTATGTAAAGTCCTGATGGAAGAGGTGCTCCTTTTCTGTAGATGGTATTACACTGAATATGCCTCAAACCCCAGGTTATTACTTGGTTTCTAATGAGATACATTTGTTCACCCTACAGTCCTTAAAGGGAAAAACTCAATGAATGAAAACTTCCTGTTGGTACCCATATCTGCAATAGGCACTAAAGGGGAAATAATGATTTGGGACCAGAATTGAAGAGGAAGAAGAGAGCAGAGTGGATTAGATTTGGAAAATTGTGCAGTGCTTTTTTTGATTCTGAGGTGGTCTCTGGATTTGTGTTTTCATAAGCACAAAGTTATTCTGGTGACACTGTATAGTTTTGAGGCTTAAACAGCCACATATTCTGAGGAATTAAATTTTCAGGTGATCCAAAAGAGCCATGGAACAATGCAGACTATGCCTTTGTATAGGTAGTCTCCCATGCTGGAGGTGTCTTTGTGAAGTCCCTCAATAGTTTTGATGCCATTTCCTACACAAAGCCTTTCTTGATGCCCTGAGATGTAAATGCTTTCTTTCTCTTTATATTTGAATAAATGAATGAAAAAGTTCCACTAAGTGCTTTTAATCTACCAGGTCCTGAACTAAGCACTGGGAATATAAATATAAAAAGCAATATGGGTCCTGCTCTTAAGGAGCTTCAGAGTTTTCAATGTAGATTCATGAACATTTTTTCATTGGATGACAGTTCAAAAAGAAATGAAAAAGTTTCTAATTCATTCAAACTTTATCCAAACCTAACTTGCAAAATAAGCTTCTTAGTCAGAATCAGCTCTTATAAAATATAAATATCTTTGAAAAAGAGACTTTGAAATATCAGAAATCCTTTAAACTGTGCAAGATGAAAAAGTTATATACATGGAGCTGAAGTTCTCAGAAGAAACCTGCTGAATTGGAGGGAGAACAGCATAAATGGAACTGAATATAGGCTGATAGCAAAAAAAGAAATATGTCTAAAAAGCATACAGTTTCTTCAGAAGCATTGCATACATACTCTGTTTCTTGATTGTTAATACCAATTGAGGCTCAAAAAAGGAGAGGTATGTTTCCCAAACATGTATACAACCTTAATATATTTTTTGTGTATCTTGATGTATCTTGTGATCTTAGAGATTTTCCTTTTTGTTTATAACAGTATGTCAGTGGTATTAAGTCGTGGAACATTTCAGTTACTCCTAAATGAAATGTTGAATTATTTAAAGGAATTTGATCTAATTATCTACATAGTGAAAACTAAGTAGATGAATAATTTTATTTTTGTTCAGATTGAAATGTACAATTAGACAGATCACCGACAGAGCTCATCCTTCATTGTTCAGACAATGTAAATGGACAATATGCTGGAGTGTTTTTAATGGTCCCAACATTCTCCTTGAAACAAAGGACCATCTTTTTAACAAGATTCTTCCAGTGATGCTCTATATAGTGGTGACTCATGGAATACCACAATCTTTAAAGAATTAAATTCAGGGTCACCCAAGGGTAATGGAAAGGTACATAGTGGGAGTGAACAGGCTGCAATACATTACAGTTGAAGAATGGTGTAAACTGTGTCATCAGAGATGTATGACTGGGAAAAAATGACTGGTTCCACAGTGGAAGTGTGGGATAACCAATGGATAGCCCGCATACTTCATTACTATCTCCTCATTGTCAAGGGATAGAGGAAAGTCTTCAGCATATTGGGTAGAGTTGCCATCAAGAATTTCTTGCAAGACAGACTAGAAATTATACAGGTTCAACTGGCAGGAATGGAGTGAGATCTGCATTATTGGAGAGAGGGTCGACATTGACAAGATCACGTATCTATCAAAGTACTGAAACACTGAACTAATTACTTTCAGGGTCATTCGTCATTGTTCTAGATCCAGAACCACAAAACTACAAACCTTTAAAAAATGGAGTGAAAAAAGCTGTGTGTTTTAAAATAACACTAATGGAAACTCTTCCCTGAGTTCACTAAAGATACTATGTATTCTGTCAAAGCTTAGAGTTAAGTGGTTTTGGCTGTAGAAATTCCATGGAACATTAGTGACATTTTGGTGCCAAAGTTTCTTCAAATTACATCTGTGGAACTCCAACTCACATCTCTGTCAACACTTTTCTTCCTCCCACCCTCTCCATAGTTTAAAGAAGAGAATGAAGTCATTCTTGCTGATCGTCTTTGGGGGACAATACTACTACAGAACTGAATATGTCTAGAAGACAATGATTTTCATGCATATGTTCTTGTTGTCAGTATTATTATTGGAAAGCAGGCTTAGTTTTAAAGTACAGGACATTTTTCTAATTTATCTCATCCAGGGCATTTAGTGTATATGTGTGTATCCCAGGCAAAACCTCTAGTTTCAGAAAAATGATTTTCTATTTAGGTGTAGGGTAGTTTACAGAAAGGGTTCTTTCTATATATATTTATCATGTTACCAGGTACTTCTATGCTCTCTTGGTACACAGCACGGTCAATAAAGATACAAATGCTGTCTTGTTTTCTCTTAAACTAAGTACTTTTCTGGGAGCCTTTTTGATCCACTAAGGCTAAATCTTGAATCTGTAGCCTTAGTCAGGAATTGCATTTGAACTTTTTGTGTTATGGCCCACTCATTGTAATGGGTATGATATTTGCTTTCTCAGTTAATTTGTTTCATTTTAAAACCAATATTATTTGCCATCTATAATTCCATTATGTGATTTTTAAAAATTACTGAGTTGGATTATTACTTTATGCTGAAAACTATACCAAGCCAATTCCTAAACCAGATCTCAAGGTCTCTAAGCTTTTCTGTCACAAATTTATAAAGATAAGTTTTCTTGCAGATATAAGGGCCTTTGCCTATTTTTATCAAAAATAGAGCCAAAATGAAGCCCTAGGGATGCTGAAGAAAGACAGTAAATTATTTCCAGTCATAACCTAGCTCCAAATATTTTAGTCTACCTTAAGTTTATTACATCTCTCAAATGAAATTTTCAACAGCCATCTTCATTGGAATGAAATTCTTGTGCTGGCAATTGATTAAAAAACATTGACTCTTTTAAAAAAACACACGTGGTATTGTTTCAAAGAAAACCCATATCTGGAGAATTTTTGAATCCTCAGTTTTTAATCTCAGACAGATTTAAATATATTTGGGCTTTCTACTAAGGGATAGAAACTAGACTTGTAAGTTGACTGGTAGATAGAAGTCCCTGGTGAGGAAACTCCCTCTACCCCTGCTGGTCAGCACCTTCTGTCTAATTGATTGACTTATGGAGTTGACTAGAGCTTTCAAGGAGGCAGCTAGGAGTATAGAGTGCTGTGCCTAAAGTCAGGAAGGCTCATCTTCATGAGTTCAAGTCGGACCTCAGACATTTGCTAGCTGTGTGACCCTGGGCAAGTCACTTAATACTGTTTACCTCTGTTTCTTCATCTGTAAAATGAGCTGGAGAAGGAACTGGCAAACCACTCCAATGTTTTTGCCAAGAATATCCCAAAAGGTGTCCCAAAGAATTGGATGTGACCAAAACAACTGAACAACAGAGCATTCAAAAGACAAAGTAACTTAACCAAGGCTGAAGTAGCCAGTATATATCAGAAGGGGAACTTAAACTTAGGTCCCCGTGACTCAGGGGCCAACTCTGTCTTCCGTGCTATGTTGCTTCTCTTTCTGCTAAAGACAATTAGAATTATATTTAAGATAGATCTGATTGCACTTAAATAGTTAGGAAAGGAATTTTTTTGTCATCCAAACATTTTTTTAAATCAGAATCATTGTGTATTTGATTTTCTCAGAAATATTGAAAAGTGTTTTATTGTTCCCTTTTGATATTTAAATAATTTAATGAGTAGCATTAGGCTGGTTACAGTTACTAGTTATTCCTTCCACATCATGGGGGTTTGGAGGGCAGTGCCCCATGATCTGGAAAATATGTGTAATAATTTGGGGGCCTCTTTTTGTACCAGAGAAGTCTGAATTTTTTCTTTTTCTTTTATGGGATATTAATAATACCTTATTATAAAATTTAGGTTAAGTATTTGGTTATAGGTTCTGTGTTGTCCTCTGGCCTTCCTATGTCATCTGTGCTTCCACAAAATTCCCTAAAAATTCCCATTTAATTTCTTATGCCAACCCATGATATATTGAAACCATGTGGTATGGAAGGGATAACTGTAAATTAGTTCAGAGAATTAGATAATTTTGGATATATTAAATATAAAAAAATAGATTTTTCCCTTTTGTCTTCTTTTTTTTAAAATGTAGATTTAGGAATGAGGAAGTAGAATTTGTATTCATTCTTGAGGGTATTTCTTAATAAATTCATTTTACACAAATTTCTTGACTTGAAAAATTGGGTCAACAAAATCATAGGTAATTTTTATTAGTCTTATTATTCAGATTTATTTGCATCAGGCTTGTGATTTCACTGATGTGTGGAAATTCCAGTGAGGAACTCCATCTACCAATGCAGATCAGCAGTTCTTGAGCTTAGTCATGGAGGAGTTGCTTAGGAAACTGAGAAATTAAGTCATTTTCTCATGATCACTTAACCATTATTTATCAGAGACAGGATTTGAACTCAGGTCTTTCAGAATTAGAGACCAACTCTCTATCCATTATGTCAAACTTCCTATTAAAAGTGCTACTCTTAAAAATAATCTTAGTACTCATTATGGTAATAGTCCTTGTAAAAGAGTCTCTTCAGAATAGGATTGTCACAAAGATCAGGAGAAAGAACATTGCATCTGAGGTTCATCAGGATTATGAAATAATGTGTGTCTATCTTCAGAGAAGTCATAATTATGAATCTAGGACTCAGAACAAATTGTTCAGTATACTGAATTCTAAGATAAGAAATGAGAGCTTAGCAAAACTGTGGGCCACGAATTGGGGAAATCACAGTAATAATATCCTTTTTTGTCCCTTTCTCACTTTCTCCTACAATGTGGAAATATGTGGTACAGTCATATATATCTAGTTGGTGTGATTTTCTTCCTTATCCCACTCTTTAGTGAGTAGTCAAGGATATAATGATCCAAGGCTTAGTATAGCTTCTTCTTCTTTTTTAAAGTTTCTTATTTATATATTTTATTTTTAAAATCTAGATTTTCCTCTGTATCTTTGTGCCCTTCCCCAAGAATCAAGTCTTTTAACAAATGACTTTAGAAAGAATAAGAGGGATTTAGAAAGTTAACAAAACCAAAACTAGTTGTGTATTATACACAACTTTCCATTCCCATGGACATCAACTTCTTCAAAAGAATGGGCGATGTAAAGAGCTCATATCTCTTTGGAACTTGTTCTTTATCATTTCACAACTTTTAGTTTTATTAGTTTTGATTATTTAATGGCAGTGATTCTTTATGCTTAAATTGTTGTGGTCATTTGTGTATATTAGTTTCTAGGCCCTCTTCCTTCAATTTACATTGGTTCATAGAAATCTTTCTATACTTCTCTATATACATTATATTTGCCATTTCTTACAACACAATGTGTTTAGCCATTCCCTGATCTTTTCTTTTGCCTCAAAAATTACTGCTATAAGCATTTTGAAGTCCTTCTTTTCTTCTTTTTGAGTATGTGCCTAATATCTCAAGATAGTTTTACAATCAGATTCTGAAATTCATTTTTTACTTGAATTAGTCTGATTAACTGGTTGCACTTTGTGTGTTCAGCAAATGCTTGTTTAACATTTAGTTTTATTTAGCCTGCATTAACCTGGGAACACTCATCTGTGCTTCCAGCATGAGAATATTCTAAATACTTGTTTTTGGCTCAACATACTCACCTTTATAGTATGTGGAAAATGGCATTTCTATTGTCTTAATTTCTCATTGCTTTCAAATTTTATTATGTGAGAATAAAATTGGAGGTATAGATTTACAGATTTGCAGCATTATAATTTTTCTTTTAAGTATCTCTTAAAAGCTGCTGCAGTTGGTTATTTTTAAATTTAAATAATGAATTCATCTGCTCTAGGAAAAATTAAATATTTTACAAAGTAGATTTTAGCTACATTTAAAAACCATATGAAGGCTCATGTAAACACACATACACACATATACATACACACAAATGCACATACACACTGCGGTATCTCATTGTAGTCACAGTAGTGGGTTCTTTTGATAGTTTTGGTTTTAGTCTGGACTGATGATTTCAATGGTATAGGGAACTCTTGGTAAAGAATTTCCCTCTGTCATTGCAGATCAGCAACTGTTCTGCAATTGATGATCTTAGTGAGTGACCTGAGACACTGTGAGGTTAAATGACTGTGTTCAGGGTTACCAAACCAGTGTATGCATGCATGCAAGTGTTTATTGATGTACCTATCTGTCTATCTTTCTGTCTATCCACATATACAATATGTATATATGTATGTGTGTATATACACACACAATATACATGCACATGCAAATATGTATACATATACATATACACATCCACATCCACATCCACATCCACATCCACATGCATATGCATATGCATATGTATATGCATATACATATGAAATTTGAATCCAGGTCAGGCTGGATATATATGGGTGTGAAAAAAGAAATATTTTAAATTTACATTTGCTTTTTATTATAACATAATGCTTTGTCATTTCTTTTGTTTTACCCTCTTCAATGGCAGACGTAACAAAAAATTAGATAAAAGTCCACTTACTTGCCAAAATAAATATATATCCTAAGCAGATATAGTTGAAATGTGTTCTTTTTGTAATTTTTCTCTGATGGCAGAGGAATCAAATGTGAATTTCTTTTTAATAATAGAGAAGTTTGTATTCTTTCATAAAGACAGCTTGCCTTATTTTTATACTTTGGATTACAGCAAACCAAAGCTATAAACAGGAAGCAGCCTGGAAGATATAACCTGGACAGCTATGAACAATCAATCAGACGAATTCGTCCGGCAGAAACTGAAGATATTGCAATTAAGGTTATTTTATTTCTTGAATTCACTCTTGATTCATACACTTCTACTGTTTTCCTACATAGAATTCTGCCAAATTGTCCTCCAAATTTCCTTGCCACAAATTACCTCTTTGGAATTAACCAGTAAGATGAAATCACTATGTAATTTTTAGTTCTCCTTCATCCCTTTACCCCCTCCCTTCTATCCACTTCCTGCCTCAAGGAAGGCAGTATGTTTTGTGATACTAAAAACAAATACTTCCCCCCAAATTAAGTTTTTTTTTAATTTCAGGATCGCTGTTAGCAATAAGTATTCAGAATATTTCTTCATTTAATCTAGTGTCAGATTAAAATAATTTATAGTAGCTAGTTATACTGTCATCATGAATTCTGATTAAGCAAATAATATTATTGTTCTTGGTCATAAGTGGTTTTTTAAAAAATAATCTGCAATATCACCAGGTAGTTTTCTGGACTTCTGGTTCTGTTTGTGTATAACACTTGGCTGGTTTATTTGAGATTGTCAGTCCCTTTGACTGGCAACAACATTTACATCATTTCAGCAGTACTATCTCTGATGTCAGAGGACCTGGGTTCAAATCCTCTTTTTAATGATATCTCCCCCTAGGTAAATTGCTTATCCAACCTGGGCCTTAGTGTCTTCATCTATAAAATGATGGGGTTGAACTGAAAGGCTTCTAAGATCCTGTGATTTCAAAGTAATGTTAATAACTTATAAATGTTAAAGTTAAGTCAGGCATCATTTTAGTCATTCAAAACCATGAAACATCTCCACGAATCTGAATGCTAGGAAAAAATACACAAATAATTTTAAAATAATTTCATTATGTGAAAGGATTAAGGATACTTCATTTCTTTGGCTTAAAGAATTGAAGGCTTAGGGAATATTTCTTGTGTTTTACTGCACAAGTTATTCTATAAGTGTGAAAAGGAATATTATATGAAAATTAATGAGAAATGGGACTGTTTTCACTTAAAAACAGGAAAGAACTATATTTGAAAAAAAGAAGTAGAATGAAGGCCTTCCTGAACAATAAGCATGAGATCTGAAACATTCGGTCAATTTGGTGTAGTTTGAGACAAGTACTGACACTGGTTGTAGAATGAACAGTATAGTTTAATAACCTCCCCCCACACACACACACTTTCTTTCACTCTTTCAAGCTACATATACTACTGCCTGATTAATTGTTAGAATATCACTAATTTGGGGGCATTTTCTTTACTATCTTATCTTTTAAAAAATCTATCCACATAAAAGTGGGATGAGTAATACTTTTGTCACTTTTTATATTTGTATTTAAGTGTTTTTTAAATCATTTTAAAGCAAAATTGATTTTGGGTTGAACCATTCTGCATGAAAGTATTTGCCTTTCTGTCTTTTCCTAACAATTTTCCCCCCCATGACCTTGTTTTCTAGGTGACAAATGGGTATTTTTCATGGGGGAGTGGTTTAGCCACATTATCCAACATAGATATTCGAATCCCAACAGGTAAGAGTCACTCAGGAACTATACTCTATAATGTTGGACAACTAAATTGTATATTCAGTACCAAAAACACAAAGAATTACAGCTATGAGGCAAAATGATGCTGTTGTGAAAGGTAATTATATACTATGATTCATGGACCAACATGGCGTCATGGTATAGCAAGTATAACATTTCATGGAAGTTATGAAATTTGATATTAATTTAGAGTGTGTCTTTAGAAAAAATTTGCTCTGTTCCTTGATTTCCCCGTTTTAATAAGTGATGTCTGTTGTTTTCATTTTTGTTTTAATTTGCCTCCTACTCAGTTTTTGGGTAGGAGAAGTTAAATGATACAAAGGGAAATAGAAAATGGAGTAAATACTTCAGATTAATTTGGGCCAAAACTAACAATTTCAAAATGACAGTTCAAGATATTTGAAATATTTTTTGAGGTGACTAAAATTTTTGGAGCTAAGGCTTTATCTAACTCATCTAAAGGTCAACAAATAACAGTCACATTTATCTTGAAAATGCAAGCAATTGCAGTGATGCTTTTGCCACAGTTATCTAAGTATTTCATTCAAAACATATTTTTTATCAAAACCTTAGTATTTACAGCTAGAATTAACCTTAGGAATCTAGTACAAAGCTTTTATTTTGCACATAAGGAGAGGACAAGAGACCTCCCTAGGTTAGCTGTCAGGATTTTAATTTTGATCTTCTGGAGGTTGAATGCAATAAATACTCTTTACTGTATTTTACACTAGACGTGTCTTGACTTAGAGATCTTTAATTTTTAGAGCACTGTAAGATCAGGTATAGATTTGCCTTTCTTTGTGGTTCTACTGCTTACACATAGTATTCACGTACTAAATAATTGTTAGCTCCATTTTAACTGACTCTTGACTGGAAGGGAATTGTCAATCATCTAATCTAAGGCTTTTATTTTACAAATGAGGAAACTGAGACCTTGAAAGATGAAATAACTTCTTCAAGGTCACATTGGTGGTAGTAGTAGCAGAGCTAGAGTTCAAATCCAATTACCATAATAATAATACTGACAATAACTAATCTATAGTGATTTAATGTTTGCAAAGCACTTTACATTTATGATCTCATTTAATGAATATAGTGTTATGATATGCATTTGGATGGAAAAGTCCCAATAGCTCATCAACCAATATATACTAATATGTAGATATATCAAACGGGCAATGAATCGAGCCCAGAAAAACAGGAGAAGAATGGGCTGGATTGCTTCTGGAAAATTGCGGATTTCTTTTTATGAATTCAAGCTTCTTCCTGAAAAAAGTCCCATCTTTTTTATAATAATCTTCTTTTCAGAGATTGCATGTGGCTACCTACTAGCTATAGAATCCTACAGTCTCTAAAGAATTAAAGTTAAGGATCATCCAAAGGATAGTGGAGAGGCATATGGAGAGGGTGTGGAACATTACTAAAAATGGCAGCAGAAAAGTGATGTAAAGAATATCATAAAGGAAATGGATGACTTAAAATTGAATTTAAAAGGGGGTATATATGGTAAGAGTAGCTGATAATTGGTGGAAAGCTGATATGCTCTATTAGCTTTCTCATACAGTCTAGAGAAAGTAAGGAAGACAACCAGTACATTGAGTGGAACCCTTTGTGGTTAACTTATAGTAAAATATAGGTAGAAGTTATACAGGATAAGTAGGCACAGATGGATAGCAATCTGAATCATAGAATACCCACATTGATAATATTGGAGTGGCATAAGATATATATAAAGTGAAATTTGAGCTGTTTAAAATGTTCTCAGATTATATGTGATGCAGAATTTTCCATCTCATCCAATTATTGGATTTTGTTTCACTATTATAGGTCAGTTGACAATGATTGTGGGTCAGGTAGGCTGTGGAAAATCTTCTCTTCTTCTTGCAATACTTGGTGAAATGCAGACACTAGAAGGAAAAGTTCATTGGAGCAAGTAAGTTTTTTTAAAATATTGCTTTAAAACTAAATGAAATGAGTAACATTCAAAGAATTAATTTAAAACTCCATTCTATAATTAAAAAGTAATGCAGAAAACTTGTGTCCAAGTTTGCAAAAATGAAGAGTTTAATGACATATAATGTGTTTTTATGACAGTGCTTTCTTTTAGTTTTCGTTGTACCTGTTGAATCATTCTGTTTCAGTCTCCTTCATTATACTTCATTCATACCATATGCACCTGTTATGGGTGTCCCTAAGATCCTATACTTATCTCTTTAACCCCTCTTACTTGGTGATCGCATCAGTTCTTATTGGTTCAATTGTCATCCCTATGCAAATTATTCCCAGGTTGATATAGTCTTCCCCAGTCTTTCTCCTGATGTCCATTCCTGTATCACCCACATTTGCACCCTTGATGTTATTTTCAAGTCTTCCAAGTCACCCCACATATCCAATTAGTTGCTAAATCTTCTAGTCTTCACCTCTGCAATATCTCTCAGACTTAAATTTCCTTTTTACTTACATAGCCATTATGCTTGTTCAGTCACTTATCACTTCTTACCGTATAACATTGAAATGACTTTCTAATTAGTCCCTCTTTCTCAAGTCTTTCCCGTAAGTAATTTTCCTAAAACACAAGTCACTGTCCTACCACACGCTCAGTAAACTGCAGAGTACCTGTTACCTCCAGAAACAAATATAAAGCCTTTTGTTTACCATGAAAAGCTCTTCAAAACCTCACCCTTTTTTATCATTCAGGTCTTCTTATACCTTAGTCACCTCTATATCTGCTGTGATTCAGCCATATTGGACCTAAATATTGTTCACCCATGACATTCCATATTCAATCTCTGTGCCTTTGTGCTGTCTTTTCCCCATGCTTGTAATGCTTTCTTTCTTTCTAACCAAGTCCATGACATGCCTTCCCTACTTGTGTTATCACTTCTGTTTCCTCCTTGTGGGTAACCTAAACCCTGTCCTCTTGCCCTATCTTGCTAGGACTCAGTTCTTCATACCACTTCCCAGCCTGTTTAATACCATGTTGCCCCATTTGAGCTCCTTTCTTAACTCCTTCCTAGATCACCTTTATAGGAATCTTCTTTCATTAGAACGTACACTCTGAGGTCAGGGGCTGTCATGTTTTCTTGTATTTATTTCCCCAATTCTTAGCAAATAGTCAGTGCTTAATAAATGCTTGCTTTATCTGTCTGCCTATCTATCTATCTATCTATCTATCTATCTATCTATCTATCTATCTATCTATCTATCTATCAATCACTGTGGCCCCTAGAATCTCCACCTTCCCTTGAGACTACCTTAAATGTCATCACTTGTAGGAAGTCTTTCTTTCCAGTAGTATGTTTCCCTATTAGATTACTTTCCATGTACTCTGTATGCATCTATTTATTTACTTGTCTCCCTCACTAAATGTAAGCTTTTTGAGGGTAAGGACTATTTTTGTTTTTGTATTACTGGCACTTAAAACAATGCAGTGTACTGTGCCTGTATAGTGCCTGGTTTCAAGGTGTATAATACATGCTTGTTGATCGATAGAGCAGTAACTTAGGAGATATTTCCTAGTGCTTTGTTTCTGTTCCTGCCATGAAAAGGCATCATGTTTGAAATGTAGAAGAATCAAACTAATACTATTCTGCCTTATTGTGGGCTGAGGCAGGGAACTTTTCAATGAAGGTGTATGTTGCCCTGCTGTTCCACTATGCATTCCATTTCTTCTCAATAGCTAGTGTATAGTCTACAAGGTAGTTTCCTGGTTACTTTTGACTAAAGGGAAAGGAACTGGACCTGTGGTTTATTTGGTGTAGAAAACTCCTGGGCAAGGCAATTTACTTTTACCAATGCAGGTCTACACTTTCTCTATGACCTCTCCTTCCATAACCTCATCAGATCTCATTAATGATGACTATGCTGATGACTCCTAGGTTCCTTTATCCAACTCTAGTCTCTCTTCTGAGCTTCAATCACACATCACTGATTAATTGCCTATTGGATTTTCAGAGACATATCCAAAACTGAATTCATTGTCTTTTCCCCTAAATTCTCCCTCTTCCAAACCTCTCTCAGCTCTCTGTTTTGTAATTTCTAGCTCTCTCTGATTCCATGCTCCACTACACATGTTGAATTGGTTTCTACATCTTTCTTTTTCTGCTTTCACGACATCTCTGTCATCTGCCATCTTCACTCCACTCACACAACTATTACCTTAGCCCAGGCTTCCTCAAGTCTACCTAGATTATCACATCAGTCTCCTAATTGGTCTCCCTCCCTCAAGTCTCTCACCATTCCAGTTCATTCAACACTTCTCTGCCATATTAATTTTCCTTAAGCATAGGTCTGATCTTCTTACTCTCCCTTCACTCAAATAATTCCAGTGGCTTACAATTTGCCTCCAAGATATAAAAGAAACTTTTAAAATAATTTTAGTATCTTTATTTAAGGTTTTTAATTCCAAATTCTATCCTTTCCCTCACTTGCTTCCTCCCTCCCTGAAAGGGTAAGCAATCAGATATAGATTATACGTGTGCAATTATGTAAAACATTTTGTACAAGAAGACCTGGATAAAAGAAAAAAAATGAATGAAAGAAAGTGAAAATGGCATCCTTCAGGCGGTACTCAGTCAATATCAGTTCTTTCTCTGGAGGTTGATGATATGCTTTATCATCAGTCCTTCAGGATTGTCTTGATCATTGCATTGCTGAGAATAGCTAAGTCATTCACAGTTCTTCACTGAACAGTATTGCTATTACTGTCACTTCATGATGTATCAGTTCATATAAATCTTTCCAGGTTTCTCTGAAATCATCCTGTATATCAAGTCTTACAGCACAATAATATTCCATTACAGTCATATACCATAGCTTGTTTAGCCATTCTCCAGTTGATGAACATTCGTTTGATTTCCAATTCTTAGCCACTACAAAAATGTTGCTATAAGCATTTTTTATGCAAATAGATCTTTCCTCTTTTTTGGAATGTCTTTGATTTCATATCCTCTTCTCTTCCCACTGTTCCATATCAATGGTTCCAGATTTTGTACCCTATTACCCTGGGTAGGGTCCAAGCAAGAAAGAATATTGACTTTGCCCCAGCACCAGGAACTCTCTACCTTCTTGTTCTTTCACTAGCAAATCTCATCTGTTGCTGCTATCTTCTGTTCCTGTAATGGAGCATGGACCTTTGTTCCTAGAGTCACTGTTTGTTCTAGCAATCATCATGGTCCCTGACATTATTGTCCCTGTTCTTTGTTACATTCTTTTGCTTCCTTCTATTTGGCTCTGCTCCCTGACCTCAATAGATATGGTCAAAGAGATATGAACAAACAGTTCTCAAAAGAATTGCTATTAAAATTATATGATAGCATGTCCCAAAGTACTAACTGTAAGAGGAGTGCAAATCAAAACAACCCTGACGTTTCAACTCACACCAAGGAAATTGGCAAAGATAAAAAAGAAAAGAATAGTCAGTGTTTGTAGTAGCAAAGAACTAGAAACAAATTATATACCCATTTTGGGCTGGGGCAGGAGTGGGAGGGGGGAGGAACGACAAAGAAATTGTGATCTATAAATGTAATGGAATAGTACTATGTTATAAGATATAACAAGTATGATGAATATAGAAAAGAATAGAAAGACTTTAATGAATTGATGCAGAGTGAATAAACAGAACCATGAAAATAATATTCTTAATGACAATAACAATGCAAATGGAAAAACAGTAACCACAACACAATAAAAAATGGGTATTTAAAATTTTCAAAGAATAAGCAAAACCAAACAAGAGTTATGAAAATTACCTCCCACTCCTCCTTTACAGATGTGTGGGACACATGAGAGTGATACACTATGTGTGTCTTCTGTGTGTGTAACCATACATATTTATGTATATACACACACATATATATACACACATATACACCTACATACATATAGTCATACTTTTTTTGAAAAAAATTATTTCATTTTACTTTTTTGTCTTTTCCCTCATTTAAAAAAAAGACATTTGTAGCAGATAGTTATTTTTGGAAGAAGAGAGGGGAATAGATATAGGAAGAAATTTAGAAAATGTAAAAACTAAATATTTCACTATGCATTTATTTTTAAACATTTAAAAAAAGAAAATATGTTTTAGAAATAAGAAAAATGACAGGTCAAAGTCAAGTGCCTATATTTCTTTTTTTTTCAAGAAAAAAGGTAGGAACGGTTAGATATGGTGAGGATCAGATAACTTTGAAAAAATAAAATTGATACTATTACAATAAACAGAAAATTATTTGTTACTGATATGGGAACAGTTTCCAAATCAATTGACTCTACACAGTTAGAGCAGTGACTTGTTAGAGAAAAGATCTAAATTAGAATTAAATTGTAAAATAAAAATAAGATGAAATTATGACCAAGAATTGGGGAAGCTCCAGCCTGACCTAGTCTGAAATGGAAAATTGGTAAAAATACAGACATCAGCACAAAGTAGCAGCATTTCCTAAGGGAGCTTAAGTAATGTAAATCAATTGCCACAATTAGGAGACTAAAAGAGTCTAGAAAAATATCTTAGTCAGCAAACACTTTTTTCTTTGACAAGTGTTACCAAGGGCAACACCAGTTTAGAACATAAACTTTGTCTTAAAGTCTTATGAAGGAGGATGGTGGTATAACTGGTATCACCTCATAAAACTGAGAGAAGGAGTGGACAGAAAAAAAAAACAAGTTAACACAATATTTTTACAAGATGCTCAGTTTAGCCAGATTGTCCAAGGGCATTTAAGGGCGAAACAGAAAGAAGATAAGAGGGAAAAGATCCCTAAGCATTTTGTAACGTTTTCATCAATGACAGTGCACCTATCACTTTTAAACTTTGCCATCACAACCTGCAATGTCTCAACAAAGAAAAGAGAAATGAAACTGATGGAAAGGAAAATGGAAAGCACCTCTGGGCCACAGCAAGCAAACAGAAGGGAAGCCTTTGTTGAAGGTGACATGATTTTCAAGACAAGGAGGATCTCAGCATATATTTATATTTATTTTATTTCCTCTCCCCCCCCAATTTCATGTTAAAACAATTTAAAAAATTTTTTTGATTTGAATTCTAAATTCTGTCCCTCCTCCATTCCTTCCTTTCCCTCCCTGAGATGATAAGCAATCAGATATAGATTATACCTGTGGGATCCTGTAAAACATTTCCATATTAGTCATTTTGTACAAGAAGACTAGAATAAAAGAAACTGAATGGAAGAAGAAAGTGAAACATATGCTTCAGTCTGTATTCAAACAATATCAGTTCTTTCTCTGGAGGAGGACAGTATGCTTCATAATGAACATTTATTAACTTCCTTTTATATTCCAGGGACTGTGCTAAGTGGTAGGGATGCAAATAAGAAAAAAGGCAGTCACTGACCTCAAGGAGCTTATAATCTAATGAGGAAGCCAGTACACAAAAGTGCCAGTGCATGAAACCAAGTGAAGCAGTTGGTGGCAAATGAAGAGATGGCTGCCATTTTGAGCCCTTTATAAAAAGAGGCAACAGGAATTTTAAAGTTCTGCCCTCTAGAGAAGGAGTAGCAACTGATGAAGTTTGAGTAGTAAGGCTGAAGTAGTTTCCATGTTGAATTTCCTGGTGATGCCCCTTGGTGGGGCCTCATAAAGATGGTGATGAGTTTCCTTATTAAAGATATGTAAAGGGAAGAAAAAGGACTTTTATAAATCATATTCTGAAGAAGACTACATTTTTACACTTACAAATTTGACTGAAAGTTATAGAGAGCAAAAAATCCTACTGTATTTATTATTGACTATAAAAAAGCATTTCTTTTGTTATAGTAAAATATCACCTTAAAGGCTTTTCTCCAACAAAGTATCTTTCACACACACACGAATCTCAGAAGATTACTTGAAAAAAGTAGCAACAGAAAAACTTTTCTTCAGTTCCATTTGATTTCTTTAGTTCAAGTGAGGCTCAAACAGGGAAACTTGTGTTGGCCAAAGGAATTTACGATTATCTTAAAGGATACCTAGTAAAGATTCTAAATAGAAAAGGGATTCCCTGTGTTTGATGAAGGCCTCTGGTTGTTGATTACATCAAGCCCTGGAATACTGGAGATCCTTCTAAATGAGATCTATAATCATTCAAAAGAATTTAGCTTACTTATTTAAAAAGGAAAAAAAAAACAGTTTTGTAATGTTTGTTGCCTACCCTGTGCTCTACAGTTGGATGTGTAGCTGATTCACCATGTCAGAATCACTAAATTTTAAAGTTGGAAGAGACTTCAGTAACAACTTTGTCCAACCATAGCCCAAAAGAATCCCCACTTCAGGACGTTGTCCTCCAGCCAGTGCTTGAAGACTTCTATTGTATGAGAATCCCATACCTTTCTTGTCTTATACCTGTAAAGTGAATTTTTGGAACCCAAGTGTAAGGATTTATCCTTACTAATTTTCATCTTTGGCCCACTGATTAACCAGCCAAGATCTTCTTGGAATCTGGCTCTATGATTTCATGTCTCAGCTATCTTTCCTAGCCTTTTGTCATCTATAAATCTGATAAACTTACCCCTATGATTTTGTCTAAGTGTATTAAAAAACTGTAAAAAGCACAGAACCAAGCAGAGATACCCAAGGCACTCCACTGGAGACTTCCTTCCAAACTCACATTGGCCTATTAATAACTATGGGTCCAACCATTCAATGATTTCTGAAGTTAAAAAAATGTTTTGTCATCTAGCCTACATCTTGTAAAACCAAGCAATGGTAGATTCCTGAAAGAATGCTACTGTGATTCGGATTACACAGTAGTAGTGAACACTGCTTATTCCATTGCAAATCAAGATTCAGTACAATATTCACAGTTCAATATTATATCACAATATTTAGCATAGTATTTACAGAAAGTCACAATATTTAGAACAAGGATCAAAAGAAAAATTACCTGATTTCCCTAAGGGGGAAACCAGATTAACACTTAAAGATTTAATCAATCAATTCACCTGGTTTCCCTAAGAGGGGAACCAGCTTAACACTAAAAGATTCAATCAACAATTCACAATATACTGATCTTCCACTCATGGGGCAACCATTACCTTTAGTCTCCAATATGGCCCTTAGAAAACCACACAAACTTTCCACCCCTTGATTTCCAACAAACCAACAAATTTTTAAACAAAAGTTTAGTCCAAGGAGGGGGGTGCTTTTCTTCATTTTGACTCTGGGTAGTCTCTCTGATTCCCTGGATCCTCTTCCCTGGTCCCAGCTCCCTCCTGAATCTGTCAAACAATCACCTAGATTCAGGAGCAGAAAGCTGACACGTTCTCATCCAGTCCTCAAAGGAAAACAGCTCCCAGGTCCTTGTCCTCAGCAAACATCAGTTTCATCCAAGGGGAGGCTTTTTCTTCATTTTGACTCTGGGTGGTCTCTCTGATTCCCTGGATCGTCTTCCTTGGTCCCAGCTCCCTCCTGAATCTGCCAGACAATCACCTAGATTCAGGAACTGACAGCTGCCAGGCTCTCATCCAGTCCTCAGAGATGAACAGCTCCCA
>CM053597.1:145497418-145513564 GCA_028646575.1 Pseudocheirus occidentalis | reverse complement strand
ACACACTAAAGTTCACAAGGTCCAGCACACCTCAAACCCTTCACCACTTCACTTGCCTGGAACTCAAGGATCAAGTAGGCCACGAACAAACAAAGTCCCATCCTGTTCATGTCTCAATCAGCTTTCAGATACTGGGAAAGCAACACACACTCTCTCTCCCTCTCTTTCTTAGCTGACTTCAGGCTCCATGAATCTTCTTTCACTGAAGAGCCAATTCCAAATTCCCTCCTATCTCTCTAAAATTCTTCTTTATATACAGTACTGGCCTCCTGTCTCAGCCAATAGCTTTCTCCCAAGTCCACAGGGGAATTCACACCTTTTCACCAATGGACAGAGTTCATACTTCCTAAGTATCTAATAAACTGATTATTATTACACATCTCTCCACCTACATCTCTCTATCTTTTACACAAGCACAGTATGTGATAATTCGTCAAAGGCTGTGCTGAAATATAAATAAACTACCTATAGGCTATTATACTAGCCTATAAACTACCTACTATCTTTCTTCCTTAAATTTACCTAGTAGCATTCTGGTTTGATTCTAGAGTAGCCAACTTTTAAGAAAATACGATATTTTCTTGAAGTGCTAGTATCTTCTGGAGAGGGTGCTATGTTATACTATACTATACTATACTATACTATACTATACTATACTATACTATACTATACTATACTATACTATACCATACCATACCATATTATATTCCTGGAACAACTTCTTGCCTCTTATTTTTTGTAGTTTGGTTGATCCTTGGGGTTTTAAAAATTCATTTTCATGTGTACCTCTCTGCTCTGCTGCAGTGAAACTTTCCTTGTAGCAAAGATTCACACACACAACATGTGTATGCATATGTATGTGTATATACACACATATACTACTTATATATGGTTCATTGAAACCATTTATACATGAGTTGCATCTGAAAGCAGATGCAGCATTCTAGACCAATAGTTCCCCATGTCTCAATTTTTTCTTTGGGGCAAGCTTATTTATAATCATCTTACAGTATATTTTTTCTTTATTGTTCTTTGTATATACATTTTTTCTTCATTCTGTGTATTATTTACCTGATTTTACTTAGTATACTCTGCATCAATTCATACAAATCTTGTCATATCTCTTGGAATTCTTCATAGTCATCATTTCATTTGACAAAATAATAATGCGTTTTATTCATAAATTACAACTTGCTTTACTATTTTTCAGTCAGTGGATACCACTTTGTTTCTGGTTCTTTGCCATCACAAAAAGGGTTGCTCTGCATATTTTGGTACATATGGGATCTTTCTGATATTTTAGGATCTTTTTCACTTATTTCTGAATGGTATTTCCAGAATCGTTGGAGTAATCCATAGTTTATCCAATAGTGTATTAGTGTGTCTATCTTCCTGTGGCCCCTCCAACTCTGACTGTTGCTTTCTTTTGTCATCTTTGCCCATTAAAGATTGAAAGATGAAACCTCCAAGCTGCTTAAATTCTAATATTTCTTATTTTTGGTGTTTTGGAACAATCTTTACTACAACTGTTAATAATTTGTAATTCTTCTGTTTAGTGATAAACAACAATATCCTTAAATATCCTTAAAGTTTAAATAATCTGCTTATTCTTATGCTTTGATCATTTATCTACCAGGAGAATGAATGTTTAGATTATTCTACAGTCATATGTTTTTATGAATTCCCTATATATGATTTTTACCCTATATATAGATATCTTACCCTTATCAGAGACATATGAAACAAAATTTTCAGCCAACACTTTCATTTCTTACAATAAATATATTGATTTTGTTCATGTAGAAACTTTTCAATTGCTTTTCATAAAATTTTATCCTTTGTTTGGTTAAGGATTATTCCCCACTGCCACTGTTGTGAAAGGCATCTCTCCATTTGTTGTCCTCCATTTAAAAAAATCTGTCCTTTTTATTTTATATTTTGGTTGTATATCCATTTGAAACTGATAGTTTGTTGTCTAAGACAATGGTTTTAGACAACCTGTTAACTACCTTCCAATATCTTCAATATCTTCTTAACTTTATTTGTTTTTCTTATTTTTAGTTAGGTAGTTTTAAATTTTTATGATTTTTTTATGATTTTTTAAATTTTTACTGAGGTAGTCTGTTCCACTGATCTACTTTTCTGCTTTTAAATAATAAATGCTTCTGATGAGTGCTACTTCATCATATATTTTAAGGTCTGAAGAACTGTTCCATCTTTACTTTTGCTTTTTTCTCACTTTCTACAGAAAGATAGGAGTACTGATTTAGAGTCCAGATGCTCTCTTATTCCTGGAGTTTCGTGATAATATTCTCTCTTGTTCTTTTCCTGTCTTGCTACTCCCCAGTATCCTTTGCTATGTACTATGACCCCTTAATTCTCCTTTTCTGTGTGGATGTACTCCAGGGCTCTGTTTTGTGTCCTTTTCCCTCTCTCTGAC
Organism: Pseudocheirus occidentalis; assembly: GCA_028646575.1. NCBI lineage: Eukaryota > Metazoa > Chordata > Mammalia > Diprotodontia > Pseudocheiridae > Pseudocheirus > Pseudocheirus occidentalis. The sequence goes on along the minus strand of CM053597.1, from coordinate 145,511,124 downwards.
TTTCAGTCTCAGTGTCTCTGCTCATCTGCCTATATCTGTCTCTCTTTGTCCCTTTCTTGTGTGTCTGTCTTTCCATCCTGTAGTGATCTTACTAGCTATTTATCAGATTCAGTGATGACTCACATTTACATATCCATTCCTCATCTCCCCCTTGATTGCTACGACTATACTGTCTGTTACATATTGCTACCTGGATATTTCATAATCATCTCAGACATGTCCACATTGGAATTCATTAACTTTTCCATTAAATTCATACATCTTCTGAACTTTTTGTATTTTTATTTACATGTAGAAGGTACTAAGCAAGTGCTCATTAAATGAAGAAATTGTGAGAATGACAGATTGGAGGTGACATAATTCAGCTAATAGCTAGTAATCCAGTGTATCATGTAGTAAGAAAATAACAGAGCTTGGAAGCTTGATTTTGTACCCAGGTCCCTCAGATACCAAGATTTTTTTTAATCTTCCTATTTTACTCTACTGGCTCATTAAATATTATGATAGAAGACATATTGGCTGAATTCCTTGTACAATTTAATCTATCCCTTTGAACATATATTCTTTCTTTTTTTTTTCTTTTTGGAGGGCAGTTGGGGTTAAGTGACTTGCCCAAGGTCACACGGCTAGTTTTTTGTGTTAAGTGTCTGAGGCCGGATTTGAACTCAGGTACTCCTGACTCCAGGGCCGGTGCTCCCACCACCTAGCCGCCCCTGAACATATATTCTTTAAGTTTTTCAAATTTGTTATATTGTTTCCTTCAGAGCATCAAGTACCTTATTAACTACTTATATGGGGTAGGTGAAATGAATACCGTAGCTGACCAAAAAAGTTGCTGACAATTTCAGAACAACCTTAGTGTAAGATGATTATAACATAACACCCTGGGTGATTAGTTAGCATAAATTCCCTCTCTTCCTATTTTTCAAAGCAAAAAAGTTGTCTTCCTCTTCCCTGAGAAAATTAGATAGGTAGATAGATAGATAGATAGATAGGTAGAGAGAGAGAGAGAGAGACAGACAGAGAGACAGAGACAGACAGACACACACACAGAGAGAGAGAGAGAGAGAGAGAGAGAGAGAGAGAGAGAGAGAGAGAATGTTTAAAGGTACTTGAAAATTATTTCATTTTTTCAAGTGGGAATTGTTAATTAGTATATTTCTATCTAGGAAAATCATTAAAATAAAAATCAATTGGGAAAAAGTGATGCAGACATAATTCTTATTGACAATGAAAGCTGACAATGCAGGGAAGCAGCTCCTTTGCCTCTGCCGAATAGGAAACCCCTCCCCCCCATACAGGTCTTGACTAATAAGTGACTTAGCCGATTAAGTTAAATAACTTGCCCAAGATTACACATTAGTAAATATCAGAGATGGAATTTGAATCTTCCTGATTCCAAGTCTAACCATTATGCAACATATGATCAATATACTTGGGAAATAATAAAAAAACCCAACAAAACAAAAACTCCACTTGGCCAAAAATTACCTTCCCACCATTTTCCAAGGAAGATCTCCTGTTTACTGGATTTCTGAATTTTATTTTGAACTTTTATGGGGGAGAACATATACAGTAAGTACTCTGATCTGTTTCTTTGGGAAAATTTTTCCTTGAAAAGAAAAAAAAGTTGTTACTTTAAGCCCAGACCATACCTACCAGGAAATTTCCCTAAAAATCAAGGAAAAATAAATGGAAGCAATGACATAGATACAGTTTCATAATAACAAAACTAGACTGTCCCAATGTATTTACTTTGAACCAGCTACCTCTGCTGTAGTGATGGAAGGTTAATGGTTAAGCAAGGAAGCTTAAAATCATCCTATTGTTCTTCTTTGTGTCTGTTTGATAATTCTAAGGAACTACTACAAAAACTTCCAGACCGGGCTATCACTTGTCAGTAGGCTCTGACCTACAATCTGTAATTCCAATAAAATCAATAAAGTGCAAGGACATTAAAAAGCATTAATAAAATCCTAGTGCCCAAAGCTTTGAACATGTATGACTTTGATAGACTCCAAAACATTACCAGCTGCAAGTACACTCAAGATAAAGTTCTGAAGAAATCAGGAATTTGTCTTTCCTTTTCTTTGATGTCACCTTCTCTGTGTCTTCTCAGTTCAGATGTTCCTGGTTTTGGTAATTTTTCCCCTGTCTTTCAAAGCCTTGTCTCAGGATCTTAAGACCGATGTTAGATATGTAAAAATTAGTATGAAGTAAGTACATTTGCTGGCAAGGGTATTTGTATTTTAACCTTATTTGTAACTGAGTAAGGAAAAGCTTCTCTCCAACCTGCTGGCCATTGTAGTTCAGTGAATTTCAACCATCAGCAGACTGGCAAGAGAAAGTGTTGTTATAGTTGTTGCATTGCTATGTCCGTTCTCATTTACCTTGTGGGAGAAAATATGGGCAGTTATTCATTTTTATCTCTTTTGAATGAGTTACTCCTAAGTCAATTTATTCTTACACAGATGGCCCTTAATTACTGTGGTATAATTTTAAATCCATGCTAGCATACTAATGGCTAGCACAGTCCCTAACAAAGCATACTTCTGGCAACTAGCTACGCATTGGTATTATATTCAGAAAATATTTATGTGAACACAGTTCAAATTAAAATAGTTACCCCAAAACTATATTATATATTCATCATTCAGGTGTAGTTTTGGAATATCTTTTATTGGAATATTGTTATTGTTCATCTTATTGTTCATCATTTGCAGAGTTTAGATGGATTCACCTAGAATATTAGAAATGACTCAACATCAATGAAGAAAATATTACCAAGAAGATAAAGAGTTGCCCAGCTTGCCTTGTAACAGTGCCAGAGCTCTCTCTCTTTACACACACACACACACACACACACACACACGCACACACACATACACGCACACACACGTATATATGTATATATGTATGTATTTGTGTATATGTATGTGTATACATATATGTATATATTTTATCCACATGAACCTACTCACAGCCAGTATCTGTTATGGATGTGAATGGTTTTGTTCACTAAATAGCAGCTTAGTAAGGTTCTGTTGTTTAGCTGATAACATAGAAGAGTAGTATTTTATGTCTACTTTATTGCTATCGAATTCTAACCTACATTTTTATATCAAAATAAAAATTGTATTAGGAAATTAAGTATTTACTTTACCTAATGTTTACTGTGCCCCTTACATAAAATGTATGCACAATCATTATACACATTTCTTGAATAATGAACATTGTTTACCATACTTGCAGTGTAAATGAATCAGAGCCTTCTTTTGAAGCAATCAGAAGGTATTATTTCTGTTTTAACTGTGCTTAATAACAATAACTTTCTTTTTCAAACTTTCCTTGAAACTTAACCTTTTACTCCCTAGTCATTTTGTTGTTTCTTTTCATGTAACAAATCATTCACGAGAACGTGTTAGCCAAATTTTAAGGCCAGTGGTTCTCAACCTGATTGGGCACAACTATCAATTAAACAGAAATAGTCTTATTGGCCCAGAGAGTTCGCACACAGTAAGTGGCATACATCCTAATCTCAGCTAAAGTTCATATTGAGCTTTATTTTTTATTTTTATTTTTATTTTTTTACCAAATTGGGATTGGAGTCTGTCCACATAAAATTATAGGCGGGAATGAGAATTATATAATAATGGAGCATTGGAATCTGCCATTCAGATAAGGAAAGGAGACCCAGAAGCAGCAGGGCTAAAAATCTAAAGAATCAGAATGGATTCTTGTGCCTGAGGTTGGTCACCACTGTATAAGTATGAATTCATCCATCTAAGAAACTATATCTGCATATATTACGTTCTCATATCTTTTAAACTCTTAAAATTGATACTATAGGAAAATAGTGTTTCTAACTAATATTTGACATACTACAAATACTCTTTCTTTCTTAACCTTAAGTTGCACTTACTGATTTCAAACTAACATTGAAAGTTTGACTTAAAACTGAACTGGCCCTTAAATTCCATCTTCTTTGGTCTAAATGTAGAGGTAGTTCCTTAATTGCTGAATATCTGATGCACAGACATCTGGTATGATTTCCAAGTTTAAAAAAAGATGAGTTTGTAATCATTTGGTTGTATAAACTTTTTCAATATATATTAGAATGCATTTTACTTAGATGTAATTTTTATCAAATTATTCTTAATGATAACAATGTCTTAGGTTAATGTAATATATAAGCATTCAAAATATACTTCTAAAATATGACTAAGCCACAAAATATACTAATCTGTTATGGTGCTGATGGAAGATTGCCCTTTTTTTGAAGGGACATCTGCAAAAAAAAAAAAGATAAACACATAGGGACAACAGCTTAACTAGAATTTTAAAGATATGTGGCTATTAAGGTAGTTCCTGGCCATTAAGTTTAATGACTATATTTACATTAACCATGAAAAACCAGTTTATACATCACATTTAAATTTTACTTTCCTATAACTTGGACATTTAAAGTTTAAGAGTTTACATTTAAATGAAATTTTTTACACGTATAAATTTTCTGCACAAAAAAATATGCACCTTATGTTCCAGTTTTATCAAATGCCAGCCCCTTTAGATGAGGTATTAACAACACAACTAATTAACAAGATCGGTGGGTTTTGAAAATGTCCCCTTTAGAGCTTTTTAAATTTGTTTTTAGACCTTTTGACTTTCAGCTACAAGTGAAAAAAATGTACCTTCTTTATATCACTCTCTTGTCATTTTTGTTTACTTGTTTTTCCCCCCCAATTTTGCAGTAGGAACAGGTACTCTGTGGCCTATGCAGCTCAGAAGCCCTGGCTATTAAATGCTACAGTAGAAGAAAACATTACCTTTGGGAGTCCTTTCAATAAGCAGAGGTGATTATGAATTCATCATTAATATTAATCAAAATACAAATGACTAATTCTTTTTAATTAATGTGACTAGTTTTTCAAATGGTTGATCAAAGATTTCTCCACTATCCTGATTTCCCTCTCCTGTGCCTATTTCCATGACATAACACCAAGATAAATGGGGTCGCCACAGGAAAAATAGGATTCAATGGAAAGTCTAAGCCTGTCTTTCATAATTTGTACTCTTTGTATTTACATATATATATCTGTATATAAATGAACACATGTGTATATGTGAATATGAAATGAATAAACACACATATATGTGTGTCTATGAATACAAATATGTGTTTACATGTTTATCCATTCCATATTGGGGAGAGAGTTAGGGAAACAGAAAACTAAGAGGAAATTTGAAGGGAAGGGTATGACTTGATGAATAGGAAGTATCATCATGGGACCAAGGGAGAGGATTCAGGCATTGGTAGCAGCCAAAGAGCACCATATTTCATCAGTTTATTAGGTACCACCTATCCAATGGTGAGAAGGTATGCCCACACTAGTTTAGGCACCGCCTTGTGGCTTCTTGTTGTTCTGAGATCCTATCTCCTCCATTATTCTTATGTTATCAAACAGTAGTCTTCGTTAGTGCAAGAAGAATGTAAAAGAGAATGCTTAATCTGAATAATTATGTAGAGTCTACATAATTATTGTATACATTGTAATACAATTGTATACGATGTAATGCCTTGTAGATGATGGTGGAGGATGGGCATTCTCTGAAGTTGGAACAGTCTAACAAAGAGAGGACTATCCGAGGACCATACCCAGGATATGGTCAGGGCATAGTGGGTTCCTTTCTTGTCTGTTCATTCCACATTCCATCATTCTCCTAGTCATCTAAGCTAAAAACTTTGTGACCATCCATAATTGCTCCTTTCCTTTTCTTGCTCACATTCACATCTGACTGAAGTAGATAGTTTACATAAAGGGAAGATAATATTGTAAAGATAGTTGGAGGCCAAAATGTGGAGGATCTTGAATGTCAGACTAGCGACTTTGCACTTTACTATGAGCAATAGTGTCTCTTCAGGTTTCAATCATGGCAGTTTTTTTTTTCAGGGAAATCAGACTAATGGAAAGATGTAGAATAAAGGGGAATTGGGAGAATGCTACTGGGGACATGGAGACAATAGGTGGTAATGAGTTCTAGGCTAGTATGATGACAGTGGGAACAGAAAATAAGTCATAGGTATAAGAAATGTTTTAAAGGAAGATTTGAGAAGATACTGTGAAATCAAAGCTGATTTCAAAATTTCAAAACTGATCACACATAAGAGAAAAAGAAAAGGCAGGAGGAATTGCTAGTTTAATTGGAATGGGTTTTGAATGTGGAAAATTTAGAGACATCCAAAGAAATGGAAACAGTCAGTGGTCTTTGAGACTGGAAGTCAGGAGAGTGCAAAGGACTGAACACATTCTGATTTTTGAATCATCCAGTCATGATTATGTGCATACTCTGTGTGTATGTGTATGACTAGAATATGCCAAACACTGTGCTGAATGCTTGACAAATATGATATTATTTCAGCTTTATGACACCCATTATGCCCATTTTACAACTGAGGAAACTGAGGCAGAAGAAAGTTAGTTGCACAAAGTCACACGGACTATTAAGTGTCTGAGGTTCTATTTGAAATCAGATCTTCCTGACTCCAGTCTCATCGCTATCCACTGTGCTTCCTGTGCAGCTGCCTCTGATGAGTCCATGGGAGCTGATGAGCTCTTCAAGAGAAAGATTATAGAGAAAAAACAGCCTAATGATTTGCTGTGTCACCTGGCCACAAATTTAAGCAATTTTCTGTTTCACTTAGTACATAGACAGGTCTTAAAAAGAATGAAACTTGCACTAACATTTGTAAATCACCTACAACAATGCTTGCAGGCACCAAGATTCCAGAGCTTAGTTACCAAACTGTAGAACCCACAACTAAAATTCATCTTTTCTCTAAAGGTACAAAGCTGTCACTGATGCCTGCTCTCTTCAGCCAGATATTGATTTGTTGCCATTTGGAGACCAAACAGAAATTGGAGAAAGGGTAAGTTAAGAGTTAAATAATCCATGTAAATCTATAATTATATATATATATATATATATAATATTTAAATAAATTAAATATAATAAATGGTATATAAAGACAGTGTGGAAAAAAGCTTTTGACTTTTCTCATTAATTTTCCATAGAGTAAAATAAGAGCTTAAAAGCTAAGCACTATGTATTTTACAAGCGCTAGAAGAAGGACTATAAATGGCCTTTAATGCTGTACAGTCCTGGGCTTGGAAAAAAATGACCCTTCATAGTCACTAGACTGAGAAAACTTCCAATCCGTCAATCACCATAAATACTTGAGGAAATTGCCCAAGTCCTCTCTTATATACCACCTCCCACTCCCCAAAAATATAATTCTGTTTAAGAAATTTCCTCTCTTACGGGACCATGTAATGTTAGTGGGATATAAGATATTCTCTGGCCATTAATAGGCCTCATGTGGAGCCCATTAAGGGAAACTTGCTTAGGGGAGGCTTAGTTGTAGGAAGGCTTTCACACCTTTTGCTAATTAGATACTGAGTTAAGAGGGTTGTTGTGCCTTCTGACTCTGAGAAGTGCGTGGATACTCTGAATTGGTATTTTTGCTTTGGGGGCTCACTTATGAGAAGATTCTTGTGATTCCCAGGTGGAGATTCCGAGTACTTGTGTGTTCAGAGCTCTCTGACTGCTCAGATGCCAAGGCTCTCTCAATCCAGGGATATATGTAAAGTGTATCACAATATTGCTTTGATTCAGGCAGTCAGAGCTCTGCCTGTTGGTGTCTGAAGTTCAGGGTGCTTACTTTTCCCCTGAACTAGTAAATGTAATTTTTAAAAGATTGTTGACCTCTTAAACAGCTATCTTTCCTAGTAAAGCAGATCTAAGAACCTGTGCTAGCAGCCATCCTGGGTGTGCCAGTGTGACTCTTGCTATAGACCAGTGAAATGATTTTAAGAGTATGACTAAGGGTGCCCAGAATGAATCAAGGCAAGTCAGGAGAAATGAACCTACAGGAATGGTTGGTCTCCCATTGTTATAGAAATATGATTATGTGCTGCAAATATACTGGGATAGAGGGATTAAGAAACACCAGGCAGCAGTTTTCACAGTGAGATTAAGTATTCCTTGAATATCTGTAGGACAATAGTACCCATCCCATCTAATCATTGGGTTAAATGTAGACCACTTATAACAGTACCTCAGAAACACAATTTGGCAGAAAATTGACATTCAGTACTTGATTCAATTCAAAAAGTGTTTATTAAGTGATTATTATTTTCTTAATACTGTTCTAGGCATTCTGAGAATCATAAAACAAGTGTGAAACATGACATCCTCTTGTTGACCAAAATGTTTTTATTTATTTATTTTTTTTTGCTTTTTGGAGGGCAGTTGGGGTTAAGTGACTTGCCCAAGGTCACACAGCTAGTTTTTTTGTGTTAAGTGTCTGAGGCCGGATTTGAACTCAGGTACTCCTGACTCCAGGGCCGGTGCTCTATTCACTGCACCACCTAGCCACCCCTATTGATTGTTTTATTAACTCTGCATAGTTTGTGCACCAAGATTGTTGCCTATAACTTTTTACTCTGCAGTCCTCTATGTATCTTCCCTGACAGAATGTCTTTTTCTCATTATGTAAAAATTGCTTTAGACCTATCTCTGATATTAAAGCAAAATCTGAAATCTCTCCAACCTGAAACTGTGACTGTTTTACTAAGAGACCGTGTTGCCAAGCAGAGGATCATTCCTGAGACAGTAACTTATAACATAAATCTAAAGTAAGAATTGATGAGTAATTTTAGGAAAAAGAAACATCATAATACACTTATCTTTATTATTTTTATTATGTTTATTTGTATGAATAATTTATTATTACTAAATAGCCACGTATCTATAGAACAAAAGTTCTGTTCACTAGTAAATATAAAATTTGTCTTGAGTTAATTACAATTTTAGTCAATAGAGTTATTGTCTTATGAATGTACCACCAACATCAATTAGGGCAATAGTTCTCAAAGTGTTGTCTGGGAACCCTTCTCAAGGGGTGCTCAAGGTCAAAGCCATTTTCAAAATAATACTAAATTTAATTTCTAACCTGGTAAATAGAGATAGCTAATAACCCACATAAACAAAATCTCTTTGAGGTCCTTTAAAATTTTTAACAGTGTAAAAGGTTCCTGAGACCAGTAAGTTTGAGAACCACTGAATTAGGGGCAAGCAAGTGGTACAGTGGATAGAGCTGTGGGCCTGGAGTTAGGAAGACCTGAATTCAAATTTGATTTCAGATACATGTAAGTTGTGTGACTCTGGACGACTCACTTAGCCTCTATTTGCCTCAGATTCCTCAGCTGTGAAATGAGGAAAAAACAGCATCTCCTTGATAAAATTGTTGTGAGGATTAAATGAAATGTTTGTAAAGTGCTTATTACAATGCCTGACATATAGTAGGCTCTATATAAATGCTCATTCTTTCCCCATTCCCTTCTCAATAGAAGTGATTTAAACTTATATTAGAAATTATGAAATTTCTAATATTAGGGACAATTTTGACTTTTGTGACTTGTTGTAGTCAAATAATTTTGTTTGCTAAAATGACTGATATTGATAATCTATTATATTTATTAGGGGATTAACTTAAGTGGAGGCCAAAGACAAAGAATCTGCGTAGCCCGAGCTCTCTATCAGAACACTAACATTGTCTTCTTGGTAAGAATATTTCTTTTGTATTTATATTTATTTATTTTTCATCTTAAAGAAGTAAACATTTCGAGACAAAGAAGAGTCTTCATTTACCAAAGAAAGCATGGATTAAATTTCTTGATTTATAGAACACAGGATTAAGTCAATCCAAGGGAACACAGAAGGATAACAGATCACCTTAGTGTTGAACACTAACCACACGAAATTATGGGATAAGTGGCTAAGTTTTCCTCCCACAGAACTGATTAGTCCAATGAATTACAAGTGGTTTGCTGGACTATTGTACTGTGTGTGGAAGGGTTGAGATACTACAATTCAGTTTTAAATGCTATAATTTCAGTTCATCAAATATTTTAAACACTTTGGTTCATGTAGGTCTTCCTGATTCTAGGTCCAGCATTCTGCCCACTGGGCCACCAAGTTGCCCCTGTGCTTTACAGAACTGCTGACAATTTTCAGGATTTAATATCATTTTTCCTACCTTACTAATGAAATTAATGGTTTCAGTTGTTTTGTTTGCTGATTATCTGGTGTCTTTATGTAAACTGTCATATCATTTGCAAATAGATATTGTCCCCTCTTTGCTAATGTGGTTACCTTTACACTTTTTTTAACTTGTCATACTTGTTGTTGGCATTTCTAGAACTATCACTTAAATGAGATAAGGAGTTTGCCTCAGGTTGTCCCTACATTTGTTGAGAAAGCTTTTAAGATTACTCTTTTGCAAAAAGGGATAACTTTTGGTTTTACATACGTTCTTTTTATTGTATTAAAAATAGCACATCTTAGAAAAACTGAAAGTTCCTATGACATTCATGAGAACATCTTCAGTCTCCCTAAGAAAGTGCAGTACTTAAAAAAATTGATATTTTATTAAGAACATTTTTTCTTTTTTGCTTGCTTGTTTATTAAATGGATGTCTTAGAACTAGTAGCCTCCTGGGTAATTTATGCTGCAGAGAGGTAAATTTTCAGGGAACCACCTTTCATTTAAGCTATTTTAATCAAAAACAATTTTTTAACTAATTTCAAATTTGTTTAAAAAATTAGTTCCAAAAAGCAGTCTTTTAAACTCTTCCTCCAGGCTATTGGAAGACTGTGGTATGTACATAAGTAAGTATAATACAAAATCAAGTGTGATCAGGCCAAAGAAAAAGTTCAGATAGTGTTCTAGGCAAATTTTTGGAGGAAGAGCTTACTTTCAACTTGAAGGCTCAGGACGAAATTCAAGAAGGATGATAGGATCATAAAAATAGACCTGAAAGGAATTTCAAAGACTTTCTAGTCTAGACTCTTCATTTTACAGATGAAGAAACTATGTCTCAGAGAAGTTAAATGATTTATCTCAGGTAACATGAATAGTAAGTGTTAAGTGAGAAAGGCAGAATTTGAATCTGAGTCCTCTGATTCAAGAACCAGCATGAGGAGTTGGTACCTAAAGAAAGAGAAGGATTTCAACAGTTGGATGTGAGGGAAGAGTGTTCCCCCCCACCCCGAGGAATTGGCAGATGAGAGCAGTATGTTCCAATGGCAATAAAGGCAATAGAAGCAGGTGGTATGGCGTGCTTAGTAAGAGTTTGGTTAGGCATCAAAGACACCAAGGTCAACTACTGCATCCTGGGCCATTGCTAGTCATCTTGACTCTTGCCTTGCCATTGGATTTTAATGACTCTGGAAGAAAGAGTAAATCTAAAGAGTTCATGCAACTCTGCCTCACTTATATCCAGTGCACATGCAAATCAAGGAAACACCTTGGGCTGCCATTGGTCCTCTCTGAAAATGAAGGACAAACAACACCAACTAAAGTATACAGATGCAAGCAACAGGACAAAATTTGGTTTAACAGCCAGTTTTGTCTAGTGTTGGGAACTTAAAGTATATGTAGGGAAAGTGTGCAATAAAGTTATGAAAATAGGTTGGGTTTTGTTGCCGCAAGTGTCAAGCTTAAAAGTTTACATTTTCTCCTGTAAGGAATTAGGGAACTCCTGAAGGTTTTGACTAGGGGTGTGAGAGGTTTCCATGACTTGAATATTACAATTATTCCAGTGACAGTAGAAAGGAAGAACTAGAGCAGTGGTTCTCAACCTGTGGGTCATGACCCCTTTGGGGTTGCCTGTGATCATCAGAAAACACATATTTCCAATGGTCCTAGGAACCAAGACACCACTCCTCTATCCATCTCCAGGTGATACACCTACATATGAGTATTAAAGGGTCACGGCATTAGGAAGGTTGAGAACCACTGAACTAGAAGATGGTGAGATTACTGACTGTGAAAACTGTAAGAAGGCCATTATAATAGTCTGTGCAGGAAGTGATAAAGGCAGCGTAAATGAAATGAGAGGACAGATGTGAAGGATATTGTGGGGATAGAATTGACAGGATTTGGTAACTGATTTGATGTGGGTACTAAAGAAGAGTAAAGAGTATAAGAGTGATATTTCCAGGCTGAGTGACTCACTACTGAACCAACCTGTTTGTTAATACCCTTCCTAAAATCCTCTTTTCAGACCTGAGCAAATTATTGCATGTATGTTGTGGTAAGTGCAGATTTCTATATTTTATAATTCAGCCTACATTTGCATTTTATTTTTAGTAGTTTACATTAGTGTCGTGAATAACTAAGATTTTACATAGTTTTCACCTTAACTATTTCCAACACAGCTTTTTCCCATCCCATATTTCAGCAGATTAGTTTCTGAACCCAAATGCAAATATTCAGATTTATTATTGTTAAATCAAATGTGATTTGTTTTGGCCCAGTCTGCCATGATAATTTTAAACCTCAAAGGTGTCATTAATTATATTAATATATGTGACAGCTTTCTGTCATTACAATATTTGGGTCAAGATGGCAGCGTAGAAGCAGGAGAACTCTGCAGCTCCCCCCCCAAATCACCTCAAATACTTATAAAATAGTACTCTAAACAAATTTTAGACCTACAGAACCCACAAAATTACAGAAAAACACATCTCCCACTGGGGGCAGCCTGGTGGGCAGATGGGAAGGGCTCATCACAGAGCTCTGGGAGCCAAAACCAGCCCAGACTGAAATTGCAGCTTAGCCCCAGGGCAGCCAAGATAAGCCATGGCTAGAGCGCTGGAGAGAGTGGCTCACTGGCAGCTGTGGAAGCTTCCAGAATTTTCAACCCGTAAGAACTAAGGACAAAGTGAAAGGTCAGCGGAACTCGGCTAAATCTGGGGGACAGAAGCAGGTCTGGCCATGGCCTCCAGGGCAGGAAAGCAGCAGAAGTGCGGCCCTGAAGCCACCTCCATGTGGCTGCTTCAGAGCTCTCAGCCTGCAGATTGCAAGGGGGCAAGTGACCATTCAGAGGCTAAATGCTCTTGCATTAACCTACTTGGATTGGGATCATGGTCTTGGGTGGTGGTCCAGATATTGTGACCAGTTTGCCAAAGCTGGAGGGGGCTGCAGAATCGGTGGCCTCCTAATAGCTCCAGCAGCTAGGATTTCAAAACCCCCAGCAATTTGGGACAAAGCTTTCCCAACAGGAAGCAGAGATTTACTGTGGCTCAAAAATTAAGTTAACTGACTGGGAACATAAGCAGGCAAAGGAAGCAAACCAAACTCAGCAATCCAACTTTAGATTCTTTTTTTGGAGATAAAAAGGATCAAACCATGGAATGGGAGGAAGACAGCACAGTCAGAACTCCCACACCAAAAGCTTCCAAGAAAAATGTAAACTGCTTACAAGCCTTAGAGTAGCTTAAGAAGGATTTTGAAAACCAAATAAGAAAAGTGGAGGAAAAATTGTGAAGAGAAATGAGAATAACGCAAGAAAATCATGAAAAGAGAGTCAACAACCTGACTGAAGAGAATAACACCTTAAAAATAGATTAACTCAAATGGCAAAAGAGGCCCAAAAAGCCCATGAGGAGAAAAATGCCTTAAAAAGTTGAATTTGCCAGATGCAAAAAGAATCTCAAAAGCATTCTGAAGAGAATAATTCCTTCAAAATTAGAGTGGAGCAAATGGAAGCAAATGACTTTATGAGAAACCAAGATACTATAGAACAGTTACAAACAAATTAAAAAATAGAAAGCAATGTGAAATATCTCCTTGAAAAAACC
>CM053597.1:145436807-145496918 GCA_028646575.1 Pseudocheirus occidentalis | reverse complement strand
TAGGCATTCTTCAATTGTCTTGGAAGCATTTGGTGTGGGAGTTCTGAGTTCTGGGCTCTCTTCCTCCTGTTCCATGCTTTGACCCTTTTTGTCCCCAAAAAAGGATTCTAGAGTTTTATTGTTTTTCTTTTGCTTCCTTTTTCTCATGTTGGCCAGTCAATTAATTGTTTGGTTTTTTTTTTTTTTAGCTCTGTGAAACTCTGCTTCCAAGGGGGGAAGCTCTGTTCCAAATCCCTGGGGTTTTCCCAACTGCCGCGCTATTAGGGGGGTGTTGCAAGTCCCCCCCAGCTTTGGCTTGCTGAAAGTGCACCCAAGACCATGATCCGGATCCAGGCCACTCAACACAAGAGTCCTTAGCCCTGATCAGTCGATTCAGCCCCCCTGCTGAGTCCGCAGGCCGGGGGCTCTGAAGCAGCCTGGTGGGGGCCGCTGGTGGATCCAGCAGTTCCCTTCCCCCACTGCTTCTTTGTGCCGGGTGCAGAATGGCCAAACTACTTTACCCCCAAAATTAATTTTCAAAGTTTCACTTTCGCTAACCGTGTCTGAAGATTTAAAGATCCCTTTAGTCCGGTGCTTTAGATTTTCTTTGAAGTAGACTCGAGGTGCTGTTTGGGAGGCTCCGCTGCTCTGCCCTGAGGTCTTGTCTGGCCACTGCCGTGGTTTGGGGCTGGCTGGATCTCTGCTCCGCTGTGGTGCCAGCTGCCTCTCTCCCGTCCTGCTCCTCACGCCTTGGCAGATGTGGAGGTGCTGCAGGCTGGCTGCGGGGCTCGGCTCAGCTCCTTCCCACTGCCTGGGCCTGGCCGTGATCTCGGCTTCTGGCTGTTCCAGCCTCCGATCTGGCTGCCTTGATGAGCCCCTGCTGCCGAGCTGCCTTCAGCAAGAGCTGTGTCCTCTGTATTTTTGTGAGTCTGAGAGTCCTAGACTTTCCTAGACTTTGTCTGGGCTCATATTTTATAGGTGTTTAGGGTGGCGGTGTGGGAGCTGCGGGACTTTGCTGCTTCTACTCTGCCATCTTGGCTCCGCCCCCAAAATGTTTCTTTCTCAAGAACTTAACACAATGCCTGACACATAAATCCTTCTTGATTAATTGATTAATTTCCTTTCCCATCTTCTCTAACATATTTCCCCTACTGTAATTTCTCCCTCACCAATCTTCAGTCTCTTCCAATAATCTCGTTCCTTCCCTGTTGTCTATAGAAATGCTCAAGTCATCCCTATTCTTAAAAAGCCCTCACTAGATTCTGCAACCCCCACTAGCTATCATCCTATATTGTTCCTTCTTTTCTCATCTATATTGGGTGTCTTCACTACCTTCCCTCTCTCTTTTTTTAAAAACCTCTACAATCTGACTTGTTACCTCATCACTCAACTGAAGTTTCAGTCTTCAAATGGCTAAATTTAATGTTTTTTTCTGTCTTCATCCTCCTTGACCTTTCTGTAGTATTTCACACTGTGCATCAGTTTCTCCTCCTGGATGCTCTTTTTTCTCTGAGTTTTTATAATGCTTTTCTCTCTTGATTTTCCTTCTGCTTATCTCACTTCTTCTGTCTCCTTTATTGCATCATTATTATCCATATGCTGCCTCCTAATTGTGAGCATACACTAAAGCTTTTCCCTGAACCCTCTTCTCTTTTTCTCTCACTTGATAATCTCTTCAGCTACCATAGGTTCAATTATCATCTCTCTGAAGATGACTCCTAGATCTATCAGTCTAATTTGTCTCCCTAGTCCCCTGCTGCAGATTGTCTATTGGCTATTTCTAATTGAATGATCCATAGAGATCTTAAGCTCAGTGTGTCCAAAACAGAACTCTTTGTCCCTCCAAAATCTATCCCTCTTTCAAAATTCCCTGTTACTTTTGAGAGTGCCCTTATTCTCCTAGTTAACTCAGATTTCATCCTTAACTCCTCACTCTCATTATCCACTCATATACAAACAGGTGCCAAATCTTGTCTTTTCTATCTCTCCATCTCTTGCATATGTACCATTTTCTATACTCACACATATACCGTAATAGTTCAGATCCTCATCTCCTCTTACCTGGTCCACTGTAATAACTTTCTATTTGATCTCTCTGCCTAAGGTCTCTCACCACTGGTATCATCCACAGAAACTCCAAAAGCTCGAATTTGACTATATCACCTTTCTACTCAGTGAACTCCTGTGACTCTCTGTTACTTGTGTGAACAAATGTAAAAACATTCTTTTTTGTCATATAAAGCTCTTCACAACCTGCTCTGATCCTACTTTTCTTCCCTTTCTCTACACTCTTTCTTCACACATGATGTCCTATTTTCTACCTCTGTGCCTTTGGACTGGCTATATTCCTTATTACAGGAATGTTCTTCCACCTCTTGGGATCTCAGGTTTCCTTCAGAACTAATCTCAAATGCTGCCTTCTTCAGGAGTCATTTCCTGGTCCCCTTAATGCTTGTGCCTCCTAAGCCAAGGTTATTTTATGTCTATACTTATTAAGCTTTTGTTAATTGAATAATTTTAAAAATTGCTTCATTGAAAAGATAAAAAAGAAGTAGGTCCAAACTTTTATATTCTCTTGGGGGAATACCAACACATATGCCAATAAGCAAATATAAAATAATTTATAATGTGAAAGAACACTAAAATATGTGTGTGCATGGGGGAAAGGGAGGATGGATTAGTGGAAAAGAAAAAATTCAGTGAAGACATAGGAGATCGCCTTTACAAAGCCATGGATGTGAGATATATCATGCTATGTTATGCGGAATATTTCTGAGAACAGTTTGCGAGTGTAGTATGAAATAAGACTGGAAAGTCAGATGGCAGTCATATTGTAGAAGGTTTTCCATGCCCAGTCTCCATGGTGTAGAGCTATACTTAGAGACATTAGGATACAGTGAATGGAGAACTGATCTTGAAACCAGAAGGCCTGGGTTCGAGTTCTGCCTCTAACACATACTGGTTGCGTGACCCTGAGCAAGTCACTTACCCTTTGAGTGAGTATTGGAATGAAGTCTCCAAGATTATAAGTTACAGGGGGAAGAAAATAGTGAATTGGAGAAATAGGGGGCATTCGATCCATGCAAGTCATCATTTTTTTCTCTTTGAATGTAGAAGTTCCACATATTTTTAAAATTTTAGGTATAGTCTCTATCCCCTTTAAATACCAAACTGAGGATTTTGTACTTTATTCTAGAGGCCATAGGAAGTCACAGAAGTTGTTTGAGCAGAGATTTTGAATAGATCAGAACCATGTTATAGGAATATTAATTTGACAAATTGTGGGAAATGGGTTATAGTAGAGACTAAAGACATAATGGCAGAAGCTAGTTGATGCAAGAGATGAAGCACCGGACCTAGAGTCAGAAAGAGCTGAGTTCAAATCTGACCTCAGACACTTAGCAGTTGTGTGACCCTGAGCAAAGCACTTGACCCTCTTTGCCACAGTTTCCTCATCTGTAAAATGAGCTGGAGGAGGAAATGGCAAACCCCTCTAGCATCTTTGCCAAGAAAACCCCAAATGGGGTCACAAAGAGTTGGAGATGACTGAAGCAACTGAGCAACAGCAGAGATATGGAGACCAATTAGGAGCCTGTTGTAAGAGTGAAGGGAAGGGGAGGAAGGAATAGACATTTATTAAACATCCACTTTGTGCAGACGCTGTACTAAGCAGTTTACAACTCTTATCTCATTCGATCCTGACAACAGCACTGTGAGGTAGCTTAGCCCCATTTTACAGTGGAGGAAGTAACTTGCCCAGAGTAGCATGGTAGTAAGTGTCTGGGGGACAAATTTGAGCTTAAGTCTTACTGACTCTAGGGCCAGTGCTTAGGAGTCCAGATAAGAAATTTAAACTAGGTTATTATGTGAAAGAAGAGAAGGAGGCAGGGGCAGGAGATGGAATTAGAAAAAATCGACCAGGCTTTCTTGGATATGAGTATTAAAAGGGAGAAAATTAAAGATGACCCCCAAGATTTGAGTTTCAGTGATTTGAAGGATTGTGTTAAGGATTATTTTTAAATTAATTGAATTACTGTCTTGCTAAGAGATAAATTTTGGGAAAAATATGGAATCCTGTTTTGGATATGTTGAGTTTGAAATACCTATATTTACCTATATCTAATTGGAGATAGCCAGTGGGCAGATGATAATACGGGAGTGTATTCCAAAAAAGAGAGTAAGGTTAGATAAGTACATTGTGCAGTATCCTGCATTAAAAGGATAATTGAACCCATGGGAACTTATAAGCTCACCAAAAAACAGAACAGAGAGGGTACTTACTTAATGTCCTGGAGAAAAAGGATGGTTCAGGAAAGGAGATAAACATGGAGCAATCAGACAAGCAGTGGAGAACCGAGAGAGGTGTCACAGAATCCAGAAAGGCAGCAAGCAGTGATCAGGAAGAAGAACTGGTCAATAGGGTCAAAGGCATCAGAGAGGGCAAACAATATGATAACTGAGGAGGGAAAAGTCATTGGATTTAGCATTTAAAGCTGCATTTTTAACCTTGAAAATCGAAGTTTCATTTAAGTGGTGGGATCAGAATGAATAATTCAGGAGAATGAGAAATGAGAGAAAATGCAGGGAATGGAGGCAACATGTATAGAGAACCCTTTTGGAGCATTTGACTAGGAAAGGTTATAGAGATTTAGGGCAGTAAGAATGGCATTGGCCTTGATAAGAAATTTCTTCATCAAAGAGAAAAGAATAGAGCCTATCAATGGAGGGCTTTAAAGTTTCAAGTTAGTAAGTACCAGTTATGAATACTTATGAGATAGTGTTTAATTTGTAAACAATTTGGGTGAATATTATATCAACAATTTAAGCTACAATTTTCTAGAAGAAACATATTTCTAAAATATCACCTTTCTTCCTCTCCTCTCTCTCAACCCTGTTGGATGGATTCAGGATGACCCATTCTCTGCACTGGATATTCACTTGAGTGATCATTTGATGCAAGAAGGGATTTTGAAATTTCTCCAAGAGGACAAGAGGACGCTTGTTCTTGTGACCCACAAATTACAGTACCTGACACACGCTGACTGGGTAAGAGCTTGGAAGAGACCTTTAGTGACTGATTTTCTCTCTATGGCGCTTTCCACAATTTATGACTTGAAAATGTTTCCAGTGATTTTAAAGATAAAAATAATGAACTTTTGCTATTTAAGTTGTGAATCTAATATGTATAATTCATTTCCTTTAGATCATAGCTATGAAGGATGGTAATGTACTGAGGGAAGGAACTTTGAAGGATATTCAAAACAAAGATGTTGAGCTTTATGAACACTGGAAAACACTTATGAATCGTCAAGACCAAGAATTGGAAAAGGTAATTGTAAAAAGTCCTGAAATATCAATATGGATTGAATGATATATTGCCTGATCCTTGAAACTCTCTAAGAAGAATGTAATCAATTCATAATTTCAACCCAAAATATGGTATATGCTTAATTTAGTAATCAAGATAATAATATGATTAAACAATAGAATTCTAATGATAACACTCTAGAAGTGGTGGTCAAAGATATGTAAAATATATAGTTATATGTACATACAATGTATATGTAATTTAAGTTTAGGCCTCCAATGTTATTTTCATGATCTGTGACTTCAGATAAATAATCTGACTTAAGGTTTTTCATTTCTCTCCCTTCTCTTTTCTCATCTACACAATAATAATTTATTTAGACCCCATGACATTTCTTAGGCAAAGAATCACAGACAAGAGCCAAAATGACACTGAAAGAAAGGAATGCAGGTGGACCAAGGAAATAGTTGAAAAGTGTTTAATTATAAGTTTGACTGAGGAAATAGGAAAGCTAGTGACCAGAGTAAATGGAAGAGGAAAAACAGCCATGTTTGCATAGCCTAAACTAGAGAATTTGTAAGCTAAAATTATTCTTCTGGTGATATCTAGCCCTGATAATTTATCCAAGTTCCTAAAAGAAATTGCTGAAGAATTAAAATATGATCATTGAAAAAAGAAAAGAAATATACATACCACAACAAGAAGCAGCAGCGTGTTTGTATGTATACAAGCATACTTATGTTTACATGCATGTCTGTGTACACATACAGACATATATGCATACATGTATACATATATATATATATTTAAAGCTCATACAATTTCTGTTGATTCCTCCAAGGACCGCAAGGTGCTCGTAGAGAGTCCTCATTGAGGGAAAAATATATATTTCAAATATAAGAAAAGACTAGAACAATTTAAAACTATTCAAATGATTATTTATTATCAAAATAAGATTCAGAGGAATAGTCAGCAAGTGCCTACTTAGGGATTATGTTGTAGGAACCTTGATTATATACTTATTGGGGATGACTCCAAAAGACATTTTTATAGGATTTAGATGCCAGGGACAAAAAAATAGTATGATGTAAGCTTTAGGAGTGGGGCAATTTGGTTTTTTTGGAAGAAATATGTGGGGAAAAATGAGAACTGCTAGCCAGTTTTTGTAGCAATAGCCTTACACAGGCCAGGAGTAATGTCAATTTAAATGTATTTAGATATGATGGAAAGACATTTACCTACATACATATGGATCTGGGGAGAGAATGAAATATGGGCTGATACATGCTTATTCTTAAGACATGAAAAACATGGTCATGACAGTATATTAGGTATAGAACAATGAATTTTTTTAAACATAATTTTTGTATTACTTGCTTTATGGCAAGAAGCAACAATTACACAGTATTGGAGAAAAATGGATTGGATGAAAAAGAACACAGTGCAGGAAAGAAATGAAATTGATCTATTGCAAGGCCTTATAGGTTAAGGATTCACAGATGTACAAAGAGAAAAGAGTTTATTAAAAAGTTTAAAAATGTGAATAAGAAGGGAACTAGAAGAGTTTGAAGGGAGTGAATAAGAAGGGATAGAAAGGATTAGAGATTTTTTAATCTGATTTATAAAACATCATTCAAGAATAGTTTCAATTTGAATGCTATGCAACCATACCTTTATAAAGTTAGTAGGAGTAATAGCATGGATAATGTATTCTAACAAGGTTGGAAGTGGTTGATCAATCAGTCAATATATTTATTAAGCTCCTGTTATGTTCTCGGCACTGTGCACATCAATGGAGATTCAAAGACAAAAATAAAATATTCCCTGTCCTCTCTCGGAGATGAAAGCATAATGATATTTAGATACATGGAAAAATGCAAGATAATTAGGAAGACAAGAGGACACTAGCAGCTAGAGGACCAAGAAAGGCTTAATGTAAATTAGGCATTCATTAATCAGGATGGTTCATCAATCAGTGATTGCTTTAGAGAATACTACTCCATTGGAGCAGGAGTCTTGGTCCCTTTTTTAGTTTCCAATTTCCTTTACACCTTATTCCCTTCCATATACTACGAGATCCAGTGACATTGGCCTCCTGTTACTCGTACTGGGCACTGTATATTTTCACTGACTCTCCCCCGTACCTGGAACTCTGTCCCTCTTCGTCTCCTGGTTTTCCTAGCTTCCTGGAAGTCTCAGATAAAGTTGTATGCTGTGCAAGAAGCTTTTTCTCAGCCTCCTTCATGTCAGTGCCTTCTTTCTGAGACTTCCTCTAATTTATTATCTATCTATCTTGTGTGTACAGAGTTGTTTACATCGTGTTTTCCAATTAGATTATGAGCTCCTGGACAAAGAAGACTGGGTCTGTTTGGTTTGTTTTCTTCTTTCTTTGTATCCCCAGAGTTTAGTACAGTGCCTGGCACATAGGCACTTAATAAATACTAATTAATGGATGTTTGAGTCTGAAGATCTGGGTATGAATCTTGGTATTACTATTTCCTCTGTCTGTTGACTGTGGTCCAGTCACTTAACCTCTGTGAGCCCATTTTCTTTTTTTGTAAAATGAAGGTATCTTTTAGCTCTAAGTCTTAATATCTTTAATCATTGTACAATGTTAATCATAGGATATGGAGGCTGACCAAACAACCTTGGAAAGGAAAACTCTCAGAAGAGCTATGTACTCAAGAGAAGCCAAAGCACAAATGGAAGATGAAGATGAAGGTAGATAATTTCTTGAAATATCCTTTATAAATATGACATGAATAGAAATTGTGGATTTCAGACTTTTGTCTTTGACCATAGAGATACATGTATGTCTCAGGTAAAGATAGGCAAGGAATAAGTGTTTGGGACATTTTAGAGGAAAAAAAATATTGGGTCTAGTGGAAAGTATTGTAGGAAATAATAAAATCTGAAGAACAGAATGTGAAACAATAAAATTTATTGTTAATAATAATAAAAATAAAGAATATGCATTATACATAAGTATAATAATAAATAGATAAATAATAAATTAAATAAATTTTATTGGTCACTTATATGATGATTTTCATTCCACCAAGCTTATACAATGACAGTTGTAAAGAAGAGGCAGTAATATGGAAATGGAACAAGAGTAGGATAGAGAAATTTGAAAATTATTTCATAATGACATAATCATGTCATTAATAAGTTGTCAATTATTTTGGCAATGAAATTGAAATATGCTAGTGACAGTTAATCCCTTTGAAATGAACAAAGGTAAAGATGTAGGTTAAAATAGTCATATTTAGATCAGAACAATATAGTCTTCATGAGGTTCTCATGGCAAATTCAGGAATTATGGGTATGAGAATTAGAAAACTATTTACTATGCTGCAATTTTCTGTATCTAATAATAGGAGAAAGGGAAAGAGATTTATTGGAAATTATGAGAAACAAGATGAAATATTTATATTGCTTTGACATTTGTTTATAAGAAGATTGTAAGATAAACTGCTTAAGAAGTCTGTAGGGTAAATATGCTACTATATTTCATCCTTTTCTAGACTGTTTTCATATTTGGTTCAATTTAAGTAAGCCAAATGAAAAACAAGATTATAACAATTATAAATTCAAGTAAAAATGGCAACCCTAAAACGTTTTCTTTGACTATTTGAATAATCTGTAGTAGTTAAATAACAGGTGATAACTATTCAGAATTATTTACTTAAGTTTCTCTTTGGATACTTGGTCTTTATATGTTTTATAAAATTATGAACTGGTTTCAAAGCCAAATCATTAATTTTGAGTTCTCAGAAAGTTACATCTACTATATATTCAATATTCTCTACCAATGGACTTGTAGATTATTAGCAAGTACTATTCATCTAGCATAAATATGCATGCACAAATTTATAGATCCTCAATTTCTCAAGAAAGAGAAACAAAATACACTGTATATAGATTAATTTATGTATAAATTATATATACTAGACATACATATGTAATTTATATGAAATTAATTTATATATTTATTATACAGAAAATTAAAGAATTAGAATATTTAGTTATTTAAATAATAAATGACACATTTGTTATTTAAATAAAAAGTATTGAACAATAAAACTTTTAAAAATATAGACCAGAATACTGGTACAGTACTTCTTCGGACTTCTGATAATCACCACTGTCAGATTCAACGTGTCTGTGATATTGACAAATGTGGGAACTAAAAAAATAAACCATAGAGGTTGGTAGCCTTTTTAAAAAAACCCAAGGCAAGGTACTTTGGAGGATTATCATTGATTTAAAACATGGTTCCCTTCCCAGAATAACTGCTTTAAGGTAATTTAAGCTGTTGCTTCTAGATTTTTTGTGGGTTTTACAATAAATTAAGGTGAAATTAAACTTGTTTCCACTTCTTACAAATATGAAGCTTTATTACATTTTTGGTATGCAGAGGAAGAAGAGGAGGAAGATGAAGATGATAACATGTCCACAGTATTGAGGCTCAGGACTAAAATGCCATGGAAGACTTGCTGGAGATACCTCACTTCGGGAGGATTCTTCTTCCTTTTTTTGATGATTTTTTCCAAACTCCTGAAGCATTCGGTTATTGTAGCTATAGACTACTGGCTAGCTACATGGACATCTGACCTTAATGGAAAGGATAGTATAAATGATTATCAGGTAGAAAGGATTTTTTTAAATCACTAAACAAAATGTAGAAAAAGCATCAATATCCTCCTGCCTGGCTCTAATCACATATTGAATTCAATCTTCACACCAAGATTTCTCATAGTATAATCTAAAGGTTCACTCAGTAGAGCCCAGTGATGAGGTAGCACTTAGCGCAGTGTCTTGCACATAATAAGCCCTTAAGAATATTGATTGATTGATGATGTGGGAGGTAAGATTACATTCTTCCTTTCTGAATTCACCCATTCTTTTACCCTACTAACAACTGCCCTATAGTAAGTATTAAATCTGATCATTTCTATGAGAGGGTTTCTCTTGTCACTTTTTAATGTATTTTTTTGAAATATATATAAATACTTTGGAAATAGATCTAAATGTAAAATTTTGGTAGCAAACACCTTGATGATAGCCATTGCCAGTTGAAATTGTGGAAAATTAGAATCTCTTTAAATTTAAACCCATGCCTTAATATTTTGGCCAATTATTCTTTGTTATGGAGTCCGTGTGGTTTAATGGTTGTAGAGTAGGTAACCTGGCTTCATATCCTGTCTCTGACATGATAGCTGCATGATTTTGGAAAAGAAACATAATTTCTGTGTGACCCTACAACTCACCAAGACTTAATCCTCTGAATCCTTAAAAGGATTTAATCTGACAGTGTTGGAAGATCTCTTTGCTGAAGAAATCGTAGATTCTTCATGAAAAATAAATACTTTGCTAACTCTGAACAAATATACAAAGCATTGGGATCTCAACTTATTCAATAATAGACCTTTTGGTAAATTTATCAATATCTTTGACTCTCTAAAATCCCTTTCAGCTCTCAATCTGATGACACTAAATATGACCAACAAAAATAACAGAAAATTATGATTATTCAAAAAAATCCTGTTAGAGATAAAAAATGTTTAGATTTTGATTTATAGACTGCAGCATCAAGATAAAAAGAAATGATTGGAGAGCGGGGGATGATTTTCACTTTTTAGGACTAAATGGCTATAAAATAATAGGTCACAGTAGTATTTAAAAGTGGATTTATTATGGATTATAGCATTATCAGCTCAGTTAGACCAAGAGCTATTATTATTAGCTCCTTTATGACATTAGAGCAGCTGGAAAAAAGCTAAATCAGACTTTCTCCAAAAAGGGCATGGAAAATAGCAAAATACCATTATTTTACTGTGCACAGTACTGCTTCAATCACCCATCAAGTGGGACCTACCACTTTTTCTAGTATGAGATATTTAAAAACAGAAAGTCAGCATTTTAAGAATGTGAAAAGATTTCCTAATCTAATTTTCTCATGTTTTAGATGAGGCAACAGAAGCATAGTGAGGTTAAATTTCTTGTCCAAGGTAATGCAATTATTTGGGATGGAATAATCTCTGGGAAGAACTGTTTTGGTGTTTGCTTATTTTTTTTTTGATGGGCAAAGGTGAAGCAGTTAGGGGTAAGTGACTTGCCCCAAGGTCACACAGCTAGTGCATGTGTCGAGTGTCTGAGGCTGGATTTGAATTCAGGTCCTCCTGACTCCAGGACTGGTGCTCTATTCACTGTGCCACCTAACTGCCCTTGTTTTGGTGTTTGAGGAAAATTTCCAAGTCCCTTAATTTAGCCCAGTTCTCCTTTAGAAAAACCCAGGAAGGGCAAGGTAGAAGTCAAAACTGTGATTGAACAAATTATGAGGAAGGGGACATTGTGCATACTTGGGAAGCGTTTTTGACAACTCAACAAGTCACTGAAATTTAGACATATCTTATATGTTTTTGACCTGCAGTTTTTACTAAGGAATAATAAGAGAACTTATTTTACTTTTGATAATGAATGTCTGCTTTTTTGTTATTGTTTATTTCCCTCTAGTCTTATTATGTGGCTGGATTTACTATCCTTTGTGGAACAGGTATTTTCCTTTGCCTTGTTACATCTCTCACTGTAGAATGGATGGGCCTCACAGCTGCCAAAAACCTTCACCACAACCTCCTCAATAAGATCATTCTTGGACCAATCAGGTAGAGAAACAGTCATTTCACCAAAACAAAAGCAAACAAAACAAAAAGCCTTCACTATATGTATTTTTATAGCATTGTAGAAAAGAATTCCTGTAGTTCCTTGAGATTAATAATATATATCATTACAGAAGTCTGGTGACCATGCAAAGAAAGCAAGAAAAGCCTAGGCCCTTCATCTTTAAATATGTAATTTTTAATGTGCTTATTCCATAGGTTCTTTGATACAACACCCTTGGGGCTAATCCTAAATCGTTTTTCAGCTGACACAAATATCATTGACCAGGTGAACATATAAATCTTTGTGTCTTCTTTTTAGTAAGATATTGATATTTAATCCTTTACTACATTTATACTCTGACACTTCATCTTAGAAAGAATGTGACTGCTATTTTCCCTCAGATTTTCTTATTTATACACATGTTTTATCCCTCCCCTCCAAAGCAATAGAATAAAAGTTCCTTGAGATCAGAAGCTAGATGACTGTAGGCCCACAACTAGAACAAACTCTTGTGTTTAGTACGTACTTAATAAATGCTATTAGAACAAGTGAATTAATCCATTCTTAAAGGCTATATACATAAGAAAGATGCAAGTGTGTCCTGAGTATGTGAATCATGAACAAAAGAGGCCATTGATCTCTCCTGGAAGCTCTCATTAAGTCTAGGTTAGTTCTTTGACAAGGGGAATCCAAGGATGATCCTGACATTTTTATGTATTAGGAGAAATAGAGTATCAGAAATATTCTGTTTAGTCTAGATGACTTTCCAGAGTGGAGTCCTGAGACTGGCCCGGACCAAGAGGAGAACTCTAGAATAAAATAGGATAGCTCCCCACTCTTGCCAATACTATCATGATAGTTCAGGGAGGGGATAAAGAGGGATTCTAAATACGCTGAACTTAAGCTGCAAGGGACTGGCACCCAGCTGATTAGACATATGCTCAAATGTTTGTATAACTGCTATCTAATTATGGTCCCAAAGACACCAAGCATAAATAGTGTGCTGTTTCTAAAAACATAGTAACTTACTTTTGCATAATAATATGTTTGATTTGATCTAAAACTTTTTTTTCAAATTACCTTCTGAATAGCACATCCCTCCTACTCTGGAATCTTTAACCCGCTCAACTTTACTCTGCCTGTCTGCCATTGGGATGATCTCATATGCTACACCTGTATTCCTGGTTGCGCTTGTACCTCTTGGAATTGCCTTTTACTTCATTCAGAAGTACTTCCGTGTGGCCTCTAAGTAAGTAAATAGAGCAAGGTTTGGCTGTTGTTTTTTTTTTAAACAACCACCCTATTTCTTGCATCTACCAAAGTCTATTTATTTTTCAAAAAAGGTTATGAAAGGTTATAATACATATTTCTTCTAGGTAACTATGTAGCCTTTAACAGGTAATAAATGTTTAAATTAACTTGTTAAACTGTCTTAACCCCAACAGTTTTCATTTATAACCAATGTCAAATGTTTAATAGCTTAATAGGTTAAAGGTACTGGGCACACAGGAGCTATGAAATAAATATTTCTTATAGTTCAGGGGTTGCATGGACAAATGCACTGGAATTTATAATTCTCAATTCCTTTTGTTCACCTATCAGTTTTAACTACCTGGTTTCTTTTCTGAATGTTGCCATGTTTGGAATTCAGGAATGATAAGATGTTCTAGAATTCCTGGTATAATTTCAGGTAGAGCAATAAGATATATATAGTTCTATTTAGCACATTTGCTTCCTTTGTATTGTCATGAAATTAAAAGAAAGTAAGGGAAGCCCCAGGCATATTTGGTAGACTCCTTGTGGAAAATTTATTTTAATACGTTTATAAATATCCGATAAATATAAGAGCATTAGAATCATCAGAGGCCTATAATTCTAAATAATTAGAATCTTTTTATTTAGATAATGCAAAAATAAAATCTTGTATTAATTATTCATCAGTCTGTAAACTGTCATTTTACAGAATGAGATAAATTTTTAGAATGTCAGGTGAATAGTCTCTTTATTCTTGGAATTCTACTCTATATTAGAACCAACAAATCTTCAGAGTTAGAAGAGATTTCAGAGGTCATCTAGTCTACCGTTTATGTCATCCTTGGAAAAAATGGTCATGCAACCTTTATTTGAAGACCTCCGATGAAGAGATGGGGCAGCTGGGTAGCATAGTGGATAGAATGCCAGGTGTGGAGTCAGGAAGACTCATCTTCCTGAGTTCAACTCTTGCTTCAGCCACTTCATAGCTTTGTGACTCTGGGCAAGTCACTTACCCCTGTTTGCCTCAGCTTCCTCATCTGTACAATGAGCTAGAAAGGAAATGACAACCCTCTCCAGTATCTTTGCCAAGAAAATCTCAGATGGAATCATGAAGAGTTATACGCAACTGAAAATGACTAAACAACAAAAACAACAAAATCCACCTGATTGTATTGTTGTTCAGCTCTCATCTCTCCATTTCCCTCCCACATAAAAGAACAAAATGAGAAATGTTATCAAATACTTTGCTAAAATACAAGTGAACTATATTTATAACATTTTGATGGTTGTAAGTACAGTAGCCTTTTAAAAACAAACAAAAAAAGGAAATAAAATTAGCCTGTCGTGACCTGCTCTTGAGGAAGCCATTCTAGCTCTTTGTAATTGCTGCTTCCTCTTTCTAGAGATTCATTTTTATTTAAGTAATCCATATTAAAATTGGTTAATAATTGAAGTCAAGTTTTGTTTGTACAGTTTCTCCTATATAGTACACAGACTTCATTTTCACCAAAGGACTTTAATCTCTATCCCTGGAAGGGTAAACTCTGGTATTGGAATAGAATCATAGAGTTCTTATATATTATTGTATATTATCCAACCTCTTCATATTAGGCAAGAGGATTGAGTCCCATAGAATCTGTGATTTATTCAAGTTATGGGAAATGGCTGTTCTGAAATTCAATCTACATCATCTCAGTCCAAATCCAGTTCTTATATTTCCTCTACTTCCTAATTTTCATGTAATTAAATTTGGTTCATCATTCTGGATGATTAAGATTTTTGGAATTCTGACTCTGTTATCATTATGTTTACTATTCTTCCTAGCTTTGTCCATCTACAAATTTCTAGTTTATTAATAAAAAATGTTGACTAGCACAAGACCAAGACCTATCCCTATAGCATTCTACTGAATCTCTCCCTTCAGGCTGATTATCAACCTGGGATCTAGTCACTTAATGCAATTGTGATTCTACCTAAGAACTCCTATTTGAATGTTGTCAAGTGCTTTGATGAAACCTAGACATGATATTTCTTTGAGCTTCTTCAATCCCCCAATTTGGCAACCATGTCAAACATTTCAGAATTGTAACAAAATCTCTGATAAATTGAGGGGCTCTACCATCTCCTTAATAGAAGGAAATAGTCTCAATTTATCTCTTGTTTAACATTTTTGAAAACAAGAAAAAATAAAGTTGTTCTTTCTGTCTCACAGAGCAGCATGGACTTTTAAACCAAAGAGGACTATGAGGAGTTGTCTGATCAAACCCTAATCCATTGAAGCCTTTTTCACTTAACACTTTTTCAGTGCCCCTTACAGTTAGCCATCTACTCTATGCTTGAAAATATTCAGTGTTAGGAAAATCATGACCCAACAATGAAGCCATATAATGTTTGTAATTAGGAGTGTTTCAACTGAATCTCTAGTTCAGATCAAGTTTTCTCATGTTAATCTATCCTTGGGCCCAACATACTGTTCTCTCTCAGAAAGTTCATGCAGAAAAGAGCGTATCATCTAATCTTACTGTTTCTACTTCTGGCATTGTTGCGAGTGCTCCTTTCTCAGGGAGAAAGATAATTGAGACAGCCTAGGTAAAGCGCTTTGTGTCACACATAAATGTTGGTCATGAGTATCATCGCTGTCATCATCATCATCATTCTCCACAACTGAACATTTTCTATAAGCCTTTTTTTTCTTTTGGCCTTCTCACTGTATTAGCGCTATCAGTTAAGCTATCAATCCCATCATGCACTACTTTATTGCACCAGCCTGGTCCTTTAGCAATTTTTGGGTGAAGCTCTATTATCTGTAAAGAGAAATAGGTAATAAGATATTGCTAGAAAGTGCTTGGTTTCAATTGTGATTATATATTTACTTTTACAAAGAATAAAACTTATCTTTGGAAGTGAGTAAACAGGAGAGAAGGCATTAATTTCATTTAGACCTGGATTTAAGAATACCTGAAAGAACAAAGCTCCCATTGGACACTGTGCATTTCCACATACTAGGGCTAGTAGGATGAAAATTTTTATTTCAAGATAAAATTATAGTATATGCTAGTATTTGTATTTAAAGTACATTTGCACAAATGAGATAAATTATAGTACATTTATAAAATATATATTTAATAATTAAAATTAAATATTAAATATATTAAAATTATTTGATGCACCCAGTTCTTCTTTGATCAGCACCTACTATATGCCAGAGCTGACCTATTGCTACATACTAGCTGCCCAAAAAGAAATATGTTTTGCCCTCCAGAAGCTTCCATTTTATTAGGGGGAAACAATATGAACATAGAGAAGAACATACAAAATATAGATAAGATAAATACAAAGTAATTTCTGGGCATGAGAGTTAAGTACAATTAGCAATGGGCAGAATTCGAATAGGCCTTGAATAAGAAGTAGTCCCAGAGCTGAGCTTGGAAGTTAGCTAAGGATTCAGAGGCTATGTTGAGGAAGGAATGCCTTGCAGGCACGGGGGACCACATGTGCCAGGGAGAAGGAGAGGTAGCATTGCAGGGAACAGAAAGTTTGCCATTTTAGCTAATAGCTTAGAGTGCATGATGAGAAGTAATATACAATGCCTGGAAGGTAGGCTGGAGCCAAATTTTAAAGATTTTTAAATGCCAGAAAGAGAAGTTTTTATTTTATATTAGAAGTGATATATTAGTAGACCACTGAAACTTCTCGATCAGCGAAGTGACATAATCAAATCTGAGATTTAGTAATATTAATTTGGAAGCTATGTGGAAGATGTCTTATTGAAAAGAAAGACTGAAAATAATGGAATCATTGCAATAGTCCAGGTTCCAACTGATGAGGGTTTTTACAATTAATCGGTCATTGTAACACCATGCACCAGCAGATTTCCAAAAGAATGCTATTGTGAACAGCTTTTAAGATTCAAATTATACAGTATAGTGAACACTCTGTTTATTCCATTACAAGTAAAGGCAAATATTCACAATACATCACAACATAATATTCACAACATATCAAGGTACAGTATAATATTCAGTCTTCCACTCATGGGGCAAATCAATACTTTATCATTCAATCAAATCACAATACAAGAGTCAGTCTTCCACTCATGGAGCAACCATTAACTTAATCAGTCACTATACAATAATCAATCTTCCACTCATGGGGCAACCATACATCAACTCAATCACTAAATGCAATCATTAGAAAACCACACAAATCCTTGGTGTCCAGAAAACCTCAGTTTGTCCAAGGGGAGGCCTTTTCTTTATCTTGACTCTGGGTGGTCTCTCTGATTTCCCTGGATCCTCTTCCATGGTCCCAAGCTCCCTCCTGAATCCATCAAACAGTCACCTGGATTCAGAAGTAGATAGCTCCCAGGTCCTTGTCCAGTCCTCAGGACAGTCCTCAGCATACGCTAAAGTTCATAGGGTCCAGCACATCTCAAACCCTTCACTATTTCTTTTGCCTGGAACTCAAAGATCAGCCAGGCCTTGAACAAAGTCTTATCCTGGTAATGCATCTTCAGTCTTCTAGCAGCTCAGCTGGCTCTAGGACTCAGAAGGAATATTGGCCTTTTGTGTGGCCTTCACCAGATTCTGGTCTCAGGAAAACTCCATCTCAAGTCTCAGTCAGCTTCCATATGCTGGGAGAGAAATTCTCTCTCTGTCTCTGTCTCTCTTTCTCTGTCTCTCTCTCTCTGTCTCTCTCTCTCTCTGTCTCTCTCTGTCTCTCTCTCTCTCTCTCTCTCTGTCTGTCTCTCTCTATCTCTCTGTCTCTCTCTGTCTGTCTCTCTGTCTCTGTCTCTCTCTCTGTCTCTATCTCTCTGTCTCTCTGTCTCTGTCTCTGTGTCTCTGTCTCTCTCTCTGTCTCTGTCTCTCTCTCTCTCTCTCTCTCTCTCTCTCTCTCTCTCTCTCTCTCTCTCTCTCTCAAACTCCAACTCACTTCTTCAGCTCCCAGATGCTGAGACAATCCTGCTTCCTCCAACAGGAGCCACATTCCAATTCTGTCTCTTTATCTCTAGAATTCTTTCTATACAGCACTGGCTTCCTGTCTCAACCAATAACTTTCTTCCTGTCAACAGGGGAGTTCACGCCTTCTCAAGGGGGGGGGGGGGGAAACAGGGCTAACACCTTCCAGACAGGGCTCACACCTTCCATACTTATCCCTAAGTCTGCAAAACTGATTGCGATTACAGCCACATGTTAGTGTTGTTGAAGAAGTAAAAGTAATAAAACTAGGGAATTGATAATATGTGGTAGGGTGATGAAGGACTGAAGAGTTGGGGGGAAATCTGAAGTTGCAACCCTGGGTGACATAGGGAAGTTAGGAAGAAGGAATGATTTGGGGAAAGATAATGAGTTCTGTTTTAAACATATTAAGTTTGAGATGCTTACGGGACATCCAGTTGCAAATGGCTACTCAGCAACCTGTAATGCATGACCACAGGAGAAAAAGTAGCACTAGAAATATAGGTCTGGGCATCTTCTCCATAGAAATGGCAATTGAACCCGTACCAGCAGTTAGGTAACGGAAGAGGATTTACTGAAGCAAGTGTATGTATATGTGCTGAGTTTCTTTAGTGGCTCTTATATGACACTGACCACACCAACTGTTAAAGGGTTCCTTCTTACTAGAGTGGATTCTAGGAACATAACCAATTGTTAGATGTTGTTCCTTGGGATCTTCCTGGGACCAAATGAGGACAGCAAATGTCAGATAAATGTCTTTACTTCAGTACTATTCCATAGTCTATTCCCAGGCTCAGAATGGTTTGAAAAGTGTGTTACTTGGCAGTAACTATGGTTTTCTTAGTGGGCTCAAAGTCAAAAAAAAGAAGGAATGCTCATCAATCAGAGCAGCAGGATTGAGAAAATAAAAAGGCCGTAGTAGATTTTCAAGGACAGGCAAACTTAGTAGATGAGACAGTTATGGACCTTACTTCGTCATCTTTCCTCTCTATTATACCTCCTTTTCCATTCTTTTCTTCCTTTTATTTTTTCACTTACTCATCTGTTCTTTCTGTTTTTCCTGTTTCTATCACCTATAACTATGCATTAGACTTCCTAGTGGTGCCCAGTGATACCACCAAGCTTGTCTTACCTACAGTGTTGGCACTCCTGGTTAATGACATTAACAACCCCGTGACCTAAAAGATAGCTAAGTTGCACATTGGATGGAGTACTGACCCTGGACTCAGGAAGACTTGAGTTCAAATCCAACCCGTTATTTACTTGCTCTGTAATCCTTGCAAGTCTCCTAACCTCTGACAGCCCCAGATTCTTTTGCCATACAATGTAGATAATAAAAGCATCTGCTTCACAGGGTTGTCACAAAGATCAAATGAGAAGTTTGTGAAGCATTTTACACAGTCCTCAGCATATAACAGGAGCTTCTTCTCTGCCCTTCCCCAAAGACTATGATCAATCAGGAAACATTTATTATAGGACTAAATTGAGAGGAGATCAGAACAAAGGGGGTGTGGAAGGTCACAATATTCATTTCAAAGAAAGGGCAAAAAAAAAAAAACCAAACACACAAAAACCCCAAACCCCTGCATGTTATGAGACTGGAATGGCTAGACTGCTAGAACAGCTCTGAATGCCTAAGTCACTGTATTCATAAGCATCTTGGTGAGTGAAATTGCCACAGGAAATTCCACATATTTTTTGAATACCTAAAATCAAAGATCATGTGATGTGGACGATGAAATGATTGTATAGCTCTACAAATATATATGTTCTAAATATGAGGTCAAGCTGGCCTTTTGCCTTTTGGTTTGACAAAAATGAACTTCATGAACATTGCCCTGTTCATTCTAATCTCATGCTTTACTCCACAACTGGAAGCAAACACTACTTCCTTGTGGCATCTCTGCAGGTTTACAGTCAGTTGGTGAGATTAAATCCCACATATGTTGTGCAATTAGGAAAGGTTCTCATTTCTTTTCATGCCTGATCTGTACCTTTATGTACCATCTCTATGGTTTTTTTTTCAATTGGGCAAGTCAGGGTTTTGTACTTATTTGGAATATTGAACTGGTTGTCAAGAATGTCCCAAGTTCAACACCAAGGATGCTATTATTGAATTCATCACTTAGTTGCAATCTAATATACCAACAATATGCCTAAAAATTCTGTTACACAAACTACTCAACAGAGATTCAGGGAATGGGAAAAGTCAGAATGTGGTTTTTGAAACAGATGATATTTATTTCATTATCTATTCTACAACTAGTATCTTTTCACTGTAAAAAGAAAAGAAATCAGGTGAATGCGTACTTTTATGAAACTCTAGTAAGATTCCTTCCTTTGAGACAGACTTGTAGGAAAAGATCAGATCCTCAGCATGTCTTTAATTTCCAGTTTATCTCCCTAAAAGCTTCAGGGAATTTCCTTGGGTGAGATTGGGTCCTTTACCTTTGGGGTAAATTGAATTATCTCTCCCAGGTCATTCTTTCTCTGTATTGTCTGGTGTACTCTACTTTATATAATTTACCTGATTTCTGTTTGCTATATGCTTGTATCAATGGGGTTTTATTCACTATTCATGATTTGGTTTTGTATATTGTTGGTCTTTTATACATCAAGCATTTTGTGATGTATAAAGGGTCAAGCTTCTGGATGTGCCTTGGGATACCCTTTCCTCTTTACAGGATAATGACCAGGAAAGTAGCTTGATCCTTAAAAAATCATTCTCCAAAACTTGAGATAGTTAGAGAAACAGACAGATATAACTGTTGTAAGATACTGAGGAAAATGTAGCCAATTCTCTTGTTCCCCTGCAGGCAGGAATCAAGGTATCCCTTGGTGAAGTGGGTATGGGCAGCATTCCCAAGATATCTGTCAAAGCCTCCTCACTTAGCTACATTTAGACAAAGCCTTGTTGATGTACAAATAACCTACATATTTCTTCACTGATACTGATATAATCTCATCCATGAATATTCTGTTTTTAATTATACATCAGACTCACTTCCCAGATAATCCAATTTTCCAAAAATAACAAAAAGCAAAATTTAAACGGGTAAAAGGACAATAATATTGTGAGATTCAAAGGCATTTGAACACAATGAAGTATATAGAAAACTTGAAATCATACTCAAGTTAGGGAGAGGTATTCAATTTTAAAAGGAAAATTTTGATTCATGGATTTTATGCTATAATTTATAGTTACTTATTTGAAACCAATATCTTTTTCTATGTTGTAGTTATATGTACTTTGCCAAAGTCAAGATTATAAGATTCTAAAACTAAACTGAGAATAAAATAGGTT
Source organism: Pseudocheirus occidentalis (assembly GCA_028646575.1). Taxonomy (NCBI): domain Eukaryota; kingdom Metazoa; phylum Chordata; class Mammalia; order Diprotodontia; family Pseudocheiridae; genus Pseudocheirus; species Pseudocheirus occidentalis. The sequence goes on along the minus strand of CM053597.1, from coordinate 145,475,449 downwards.
TGAAACAATTGTTATTTTCAAAAGTGATTTCCTAGTAAAAATTTTCATAGAATTTACTCCTGTTTTGTGGGGGGAAATGGAATATAACTTCTTATTGTAATGAACTTAAAAGCTAGCAAAATAATAGGAGGTCATTGGTTAAAGTTTATTCATTCACTAAGATGACTGGTTTTTAAATTTATTTTTAGAGCAACTGATAATATTGCTCTACTGGAAAACATTGGGAAAATAAGAACAGCTGTAGGAAACATTTTATGCTATAGTAAAACTCCATATTATATCGGGCATATAACCCTTGACAAATATTTCATAACCTACAAATTTCAAAATTGGAGACATGAACAAATTAATAGAAAATTAGAGGATAAGGATACATGATAAAAGTTTTGTGAATTTTATTTTACGTTAAAAGATTCATTCCTGTGACATTGACTGGAAGTACATCCTGGAAAGGAAAGAACCCTGGATGTTGAATCAGAGAACTTGAATTTGAATTTTGTCTTTGCTCCTTAATACCTGACTGGCCTTTGTCATTTTGCCTCCCTCAGTCTTAATTTCTTTTTTTCTTAGAGGAGGGAATTGGACTAAAAAGTCTCTGAGTTCCCTTCCAGCTCTCAAGCTGTGATTTTACTTTATGCCTGATCTCATATCTGGTGTAGATGAGCAGATTGTGTCATACACCTTTGATATGCTGTTTCTTGTCTTTAGCTTATTTTTATATTTTCCCTCCTTCTTAGGGATCTCCAGGAGCTTGATGACAGCACTCAGCTGCCTCTGCTTTGCCACTTTTCAGAAACTGCTGAGGGCCTCACCACCATTCGAGCTTTTCGGTTTGTAAATATATTCTTGAAATCCCAAATAGAAAATCTTATCAAATCCAAGCAATAAACAGATAGTTGTAGTCACAATACATGCCTCAGGTAGTATAGAGGATACAAAGGTGTATAAGACACAATCCTTACATAGAGATGTCATGACAAAGGGTAGATTTGCTGATTCTCAATGGACATTGCTGGAAGAACCAGAGGCGCTGCAGGTGTAGCTTTTGCCAAATGAAAAGGTATGCTGAAGTACCACCACACTTTGAAAATGTCAGTAGTTATTGATTTTATACAATTTTGAAGGACTGGAAAGGAGAGAGGGAAGAACTATCAGAGAAGAAATGGATGTAGGCTGCTTAATATTTTTGTCAGTGATTTAGATGAAGGCATTTCTGGCATAATTATCAAGTGTACAGGTAACTCAGAATTGGACAGGATAGCTAACACATTGGATGACTGTGTTGATATCCAAAATGATTATAAAATCTAAAATTATGTGCCTAATTTAATAAGATGAAATTTAATAGCAATAAAGGTAAAAATCTCTATTTAGGTTCAGAAAATGAATGGAACAAGCATAGAATGTGGCAAGACAACACCTCCTATGGAATAGTATTGGGGGGGGAGGGTGGTACTGATTAATGATTTTATTGGTAGAAGTAACTCCCAGTTTGGAGATTTTGCTCCACCAAAGCACAACTGTCTGGGGCACTGAGAGTTTACATGACTTATTTAAAATCACACTGTTAGTATGTGTCTGAGATAGAACTTGACCCCAGGTCTGACTCCAAACATTTACCTTATTAGTTTATTAAATAATCTTGTAGGTTAAGTGCATTAAAAACCTTAAAGTACTACCAAAATGTCAATTATTGTTATCATCGTCTTCATTATTATTATCCATGCTACTGGAAAATATGGGGATTTGGTGAACTCTAAGCTCAATATAATTGAATGACCTTACATGTCAATAACAGCAAAACATGCTCATTGGATTTGGGGGCTGACTTTAGGGAGACCAATATCCCGAAAAAGGTAGGTGAAAACCTTATGCTTCTTTCCTCTAGTAAGATTACATCTGTAATATTATTTTCATCTCTGGGACCCACAATTTAAAAGGGAACTGACAAACTTAAACCTTAAATAGGAGGGAGGAGTCACAACCAAGATAGTCAGAGAAATGGATATCATGTTGTGATTTACTAAAAATATAATCATCCTAAAATGTCGTGGTTCTCTGATTCTATGTCTGCCACTCTTCCCTCTGCACCAAAGCTCTAAAATATTTCAGATCAGATGAACTGGATGTTTAAAAAAATGGCTTCATTAAATTAGAAAAGTCTAAACATAAAAAGTAAGTTATTTGGGACATTTAAACCTTTTCTTCAGTATTGGTGATCAGTTTAAGTTCTATGTTATAACTTGTCAGAAATGGAGAATTTTAAGGTCTTAGTATCAGAAATGCTACATTGGAATTTCCTGTTTTGAATATCAGTAAAGCTAAGGGCAGAAATGGTAAAGGTATTTAAAATCTTTCAAATAATCAAAAATAATTAAATCAGTTTTCAGGAATTCATATTTTGATGAGTTATCTTTATAACACCTAGAGAAACCTTCTGACTCACAAGGTGAGCTCCCCAGAGATACAGACTGAAAGTACTCTATAAATCCATGTCCACTAAGACCAAAACTCTCACTAATGGGTTTATCTTTACCAGTAAGCCAAAAGATACAATTAGTTCCAATCTAAATCATTTAGTGAAATGGAATGATAAGAAAAGTAGCAATAAAATATCTTATCCCATAAATCTAATACCAGTTCTTCTACAAATGCATACACCATCAGAGGGAAGGAAAGATACTAGGATTCATGGAGAGACAGACATGTAGGGAATACTTGTTGCAATGCTCCAGGGTTTCTGATGTCTTCTAAAGATGTCATTAGCTCCTTCTGTGCCTGCTACTGCCTGGTTTTTTCCAGAGTCTCTGGAAGTTACTTCCCTAGACCCTGCTCCATTGAATCCTATTTCTTCATCATGAGAAGACTAGGTTCTGCCATGGTATTTTAGGTCATAAATCCGGAGGGTTTTTTCCAGCCCTTTTTAAAAAAATAAAAGCAGCTCCTTTTGTTTGCCATAAGACAAAACCAGTTCCAAAACAATTAACAAAGATCTTTCTCAGCCTTTTCTCTTTACGGAGTAGTCTGTCTGTTCTTGGCTAGTAGGTCTTGCACAGGAAAAGTGGCAAAGTCCTTTCACCTAGGCAATACCCTTAGGCTTGTTCTTTTATTTGGACTGACGTCAGGTCACTGGGTTTGGGTCACTTTTGGAGACTTTATTCTAGCTTGTGATGTGCATTTTTTTTTCCCTGAAACTCTAATTACTTGATCACTGTAGGGGGCTACAGCAGCAAGCATCCTAGCATGCCCAGGATGGCTGCTAGCACAGGTTCTTTGATCTGTTTTTCTAAAGGAAAGCAACTCAAAAAGGGTTAACAATCTTACTTTAATCAAACATATATCATTTACCTAGTTCAGGGGAAAAAGTCAGCACCCTAACTACAAACAGAAGTTACAAGCAGACAAAAACACAGAGAAAATAACCCAATTCAACAGACCAACAGACAGGCATCTAGCTGTCTGACCATCACATACATACAATTAGTCACCAGAGAGAGAAGCACCAGTATCCAGGTTTTCAAAGCCAGGGGGCTGAACAGTTGCCCAGAGTAATAATACAACTCTTCCAATGAATGATCCCCAAAGCAAAACTTTGTCTCAGAAGTAGAGGGTTCTTCCTCTCCAGGGTCAGAGAACATCACAACCCTATAACTCACTTGACTACAAAGTAATAAAATGTGTACCTTCTGAAAAAGAAGCTTCTCACCACAGGTTACCATGTGACTACATTCCACCTATTATGGGGCAGAGTTTATTTTCAAATCAGGAAAGGACCTGAAATTCACCAAACCTATTAAGGGGCAAGGAAGATCTTCAAATTCCTATTACCATTACAGGGACCAAATCAGAGAAGTCAGGATAATTTGATAAAATCATCAGTGTCTGATTTCTGCTAATCAAATTGCTACACTACACATTTGACTGGTACCAAATCATTGTTTCACTGTATTGTGTAGATATAACTTTAATGTTATACAAAATAAGACATGTCCTATATATTCATATACTGGTGGATGAAGTAAGGAAAAATGAAAAAAAATCACATTACTATAAGCTCTCAGGGCGGAAAGATCGAGAGACTTTTCTAATAACCCAATTGGTGTTTCTACTTTCCTCTTCTTTTAAAATGAGAATTTAGAGATCATCTCATCGATCTCATATCTGGAACAGAATTACTTTGATTATATGCCAAAAATTGATCACTCAGTTATCAGTGTGTAGGTCTGAAGGCTAGTCATTATTCACAATTGAGTTGCTTGTCTAGTGATTGGCATCCATCTCTGGGGGATCATGATTCCCAATATTGTTTTAGCCAAAAAAAACCCCTTCCCTTTCCCACACAGATGGATAAACAGAGTAAAGACCCAGAGACCCAGATAAGACCATGGGCCAGGGTCATTGTCTCTCTTACCTGTCTAGCCACGTTCCTTGCTTTTCGTAGATAAATACATAGGGAATTTTAAGCATATACTGTACTGGGAACTGTGCTATTTGTTTATGTAAAATCAGAAAAGACTTTAAATTCATCTTTAATATCTCTGTTATAACATTGATTCCTGTAAATTTACTTTCCTTAAAGGCTCTGAATGATGAAGATGAAATTGGACCCAAAATATGAAGTTAAGATGCTTTCACACTTAATTTTTTGTATCTTAGAATTTTTGCATCTACCTTAAAGTAGTAGGGATACTTTCTGTAACAGGAACTTTTCCCTGGGCAAGTGTGCAGGTTTGAAAATTTTGTTTGAGACAAACTGTGGCTATTATTTTTTTCATTCTGATCACTTATCACTGATATGATAACCATGTTGAGAAAGCAACACTACATTGAAAACTCCTTTGTTCAACAGAAAGAAATACATTTACCAGAAAGAGAGCTATCCTTCCAAATAGTTACTAATCAGTAGATATTAGCTTTCCAAGAAAACCTCAGAACTCTAGAGACTCTGAGTAGCTTGAGAGAAAGGAACATATAATAATGCTTACTGACATTTATATGAAGTTCTGAGGTTTATTTTTTTTCACAATGACCCTCTGCATTAAGGAGCAAAAGTGCTACATTTATTTTACCAGTAGAGAAACTGAGGCTCAGTGAGATTGGGTAGTTTGTCAAGGGTAAAAACTTCTGGCAAGAGCTAGGTTTGGAACTCAGGCTTCTGACTCCAGAACCAGTTATCTTTCCACTATACTATTCTGGCCAACGTGATGATAGGTAAGTCAAGATTCAGGTTTTTAAAAGGTACCTCTTCCATAGGTACTAGTCACCCAAGCAAAGTTTTACTATTACTTTTCCAAATAGAAATTTTCTTTTCAGATCCAAAATTCTCGAAAAGCTATAAGAAAAAGAAAAGATTACTTGTTTTTTGCTTCTCATTTTCCTAATCCCGTGAATGTAAGAGTAATCTGACAGTAAAACTAACTAGTAACTTAGTAACTTGCCTTCCATCAGGGGAGTGCTACCCTTTATTCATACAAGTAAGGATCTTTTAGGCTGTATTTTGCAAGATGAACATAACTGACTTTCACACTTTTACCATTGTAAGATGCAAAGTGAACTAGAAAATGGAGAGCCAGAAATATGGGCATGTCCTTTGCCATGAACAAAAATCTCTCAACTTTGGCATTGTAAAGAATCACCCATATTTGGTTCTATTTTTTCTTCTAAGCCACTCAGTCTTTCTAGTATGTTGGAGTTCTTCTGGGAAATTAATTTACTGATGATACTTTTAGCCTCCCCCATATTCCAAGTTAATCATAAACTAGAATGAAACAATGAACTCCCTCAAGTAGCTCAGCAGAGTATCACAGTTCAATTAAACTAACATTTTGGTATCCTGTCCTATTTGCTGTCTGATAGAATAAAGGTCTAGGAATGTTCAAAAAGATGAGCTGGATATGGATGAAAAGATGCAGATTGAGTGTGTCAAAGTTTCCATTAGGAAAACAAAAGGTTTCTTGCCAAATAGAAACACACAGAAAGAATGTTCACTACATTTTCATCCCTCCCCACTCATTGCTGCTTCGTTTGTTGCCAAAACCATTTACAAATGGTTTAAAAGTGCAACCAAGATAATACCACAAAACTTAAGAAATAGTAAGGAATGGAATACTGTCTGAAAAGACCATTTTAAAAGTTGTTCATTGTGATGTTAATGGTTTTGCTTCAAATGAATTGTAGTGCTAACTGTGCCATTGGGGAGAGGAGTGAGGTGGCACATAGACATTACTTTTAACATTTTATTATTTTTTAATAGTTATGAGATGGAAAAAGTTGAAAATTTGTTCACCAATTGGGTAGATGGGATTCCTGCCCAAACCATATGTAGATGCGTGTGTTCTGGGAGCCACATTTTAGAAAGAATTTTAAGACACTGGAGTATATTAAGAGAAGGGTATTAGAAACTTTGTCAGGGGCTCAATTAAGGGAACTAATGATGTCTAGCCTAGAAAAGAGAAGCAAGGGGGTTATATGAAATGATCTTTTAAATTCTTTTCCAATTCTAAATTCATAGTATGATATTCTCCTAATTAATCGGTGTCTTAAGGCTCTTTTTCAGTCCATCTTCTACATAAATAAGAAGACATGATAGTTGTTTTTATGTATTTATAAGACATTCATATTAATAAAGGATTAGATTTATTCTACTGAGGCCAGAGGACAGAATTAGAAGCAATGGGGAGAAATTACACAAAGACATGTTTCATCTCAATATATTGAAATACTGTACAACAATTAGCAATGGTCCATTGAATGATGATGGATTTGTTCTGTTTCACTTTGCAAATTTGTTAGAGGGTTTTTTATGAGGGAGAGGAGTTAGTGGAGAGAGAAAATGGAAATTTATTAATTAAAAAAAATTGAAACAATTAGTGGGGTCCAAAAATAGAATGGGCTTCCTTGGGAACTAGTTTGTTCTATATTCCTGAAGACCTATACACTGGTAGCTGAGTGGGCACTTCTTGTCATATAACAAAAGTAATTCTTCAGATATGAGATGGATGAGAGGACCTCTGAATTCTCATTTTAAAAATAGAAAACTAAAAACACAGATTGGGCCATTAGAAATGTCTCTCTTGATCTTTCAGCTCTGAGAGTTTATGGTAACATGATTTTTGTTTTCATTTACCCTTACCTCATCTGCCAGTGTATGAATATACAGGACATGTCTTATTTTGCATAACATTAAAGTTATATCTACACAATACAGTAAAATAATGATTTGATATCAATTAAATGTGTAGCATAGTAATATGATTAGGAGAAATCAAGTATTGATGACTTACTGAATTATTCTGGTTTCTCTGATTTGGCCACTTACATTGATCAGGCAATTAGAGTTTGTCCTGTTTATGTGAATAGATGTGTACACACATGCACATACATATGTATGTATATTTGTATGTATATATGACAGGAGGATCAGGGAGGATATATTTGCTGCATGCTTCATGAATTACTCTTTGAACATTAGATGTAAGTAATGGTTTATCTCAAAGTCTTATATTTTAAAAACTTTTGGACTTCTGAAATGGTCAAATAGAAACACCTCTCTGGTTTTAGAATCATATCTGGGCTATTTATTTCAACATAATCCTTAAAGACAAAGTCCATGCAAGATGATTCATGGCTCCTGAGGTTGAACAAACCTCACTACTTTGATTTGGCATTTCATCAAGATCTGAACCAGCTTTTGTGATTGTATTATGCAGCCTTTCTATTGTTGCTATCGTCAGGGGAAAATAATGGAAAAATGAAAAGAAACTATTTTTATAATTTAGGAAAGATTTATTACCACATAGCATGACTTGTTGTGAGGGAATAGAACACATGCTCAAATGAATAAGGTTTTCATTAACAGTTTCATTTGTAAATCAGGTTATGGAAAAATTATCTTGAAAATTTTGAACCCAGAATGAACTTAGTTGATCACAGATATATGTTTAAATTGTCTGAATGATGTATTTTTTCATATACTACAGGCCAATGTAGGTCATTGCAAGATCCAAGATTGATTTTAATTCAGTGACCCAGTTTTGAAAAATCATAAGAGTTAGTAATGGAAATAACCTTAGAGGTCATCTACTAAGATAAGGTTGAACACAATGAATAAATATTTTAAGAGTAAAAGAAAAAAGGATATTTCTAAAAAGAGAGAAAAATATAACAACCAAAAGCTCCCCAGAAGTAAAAGTGGAATTTAGAAAAAACTTCAAAGTGGTGAATTAGAGAAATAGAGAAGTTCTGGTATGTTTAAAAATGCAATTAAAATCAGTGAATGAGAAAAAATGAAAAAGAATGAATTGAGTTTTGGTAGCTTAAAACTGTAGGTAGAAAATCTTTATAAATGAGTAGATTCTCTAAGAAATATAATGGTCCAAATGGAAGACAAAATGTAAAGGCTGTTAAAAAAATTAAACTGGAAGAATTGTGATTGCTGTAAATTCAAGTACAAGAGCTAGAGAACATAGCTTATTGATACAAACTGAGAATTGTTAGTCACTCAGGAAAAAATATAAAAAAACTGATCTCTGAACACTATACTTAAAAAAAAGTATATATGTACTTTTCCTGAAAGCACTGAAAATGGGTGGCAAAGTCTAAGTCTATGAAATCCAAGGAATTTTGACAGAGAATCCCAAATTTAGTTCATTCTGGATTGTAATCATTAAACTCCAGTTCTTTAGTGAGAAAAGGATCTTAAAAGCCTTTACGACCAACCAACTCACATCTCAAAAACTGTCTAGCTACTTGTATAAGCAAGCACCCTAGTATACCTAGGGCAGCTGCTAGCAGAGGTTCTTAGATCTGCTTTTCTAAAGGAAAGCAACTCAAAATGGGTTAGCAATCTTTTTTTAATCAAACAAACGTATCATTTACCTAGTTCAGGGGAAAAAGTCAGCACCCTAAAGTCCAGAGAATGCAAACACAAGTTATAAGCACAAGTTACAAACACAAGTTACAAGCACACCAAGAAACAGGTCAGCAGATGGGCTTCCAACTATCTGACCATCACATCCATTTCCTCTTCAAGTTACGAGAGAGGAAAGCATCAACATCTGGGTTTTCAAAGCCGGGGGTGGGGGTGGGGGTGGGGGCTCAATGGCTTCCCAGAGTCTCATCTGGCTAAATCACACAATTCTTCTCAAAGTTAGCCCCAAAGCAAAGCCTCACATCAGGGCGTGTGTGTATATATACATAGCCTTCTCCTGGGTCAGAGAATGTCACAGCCCTCTTGACCCACTGTCCAATTACAAAGTAACAAGGTGTGGTCATTCCCAAAAAACAAGCTTCCCGCCCACAGGTTCCACGTGAACACATTCAGCCTATTAGGGGGCAGAGTATACTTTCAAATCAGGGAACATTCTCGAAGCCACTTAAGCCTATCAAAGGGTCTAGGGGCAGGAAAGATCTTTAGATTCCCATTACACTACTTACTAACTACATGATCTAGGTCAGTCACTACCCATCTCTAGACCTCAGTTTCCTAATCCAAAAACCTAGGGGACTAGATGAGATGATGTGTAGTGTTCCTTTTAGCTCTAAATTCATATTATGATAGTCTCCTTACTGGCCTCTGTGTCTTAGGAATCTCAGTTCTCCAATCCATCTTCTTCAGAACTGCCAAATTCTAAGTATGGACATGCCATTCTCTTGTTCAAGGAGCTTCAGTGGTTCTCTCTTGCCTATAAGATAAAATATGAACTCCTCTGTTTTGCATTTAAAGTACATCATAATCTGACTACTATCTGTCTTTTAGAATAATTTCAGTTACTATTCCCTGACCAACTCTATGTTTCAATCAGTTTGCTTTTCTCTCACATAACATTCCACCTTCATTGTTTTGTCTGGGGATAGACTATCCCCACATTCCTGGAAAGCTCTTTATCCTTACCTTTGCCTCTTGGATCCTCTAGCTTCTTTTAGGGCTTAGCTTGAATTTCACTTTGTTCCCAAGGTCTGTCCTAAGATTCCCAGTTATTAGTGTTCCCCTGCCCACAAAATTGCATTTATTTTATATTTGCTCATCTGTGGGCATGCCATTCTCTTCCAGAAGCTCTTGGTGAGCAAAGATTATATCCATTTTGGGTTTTTTAAAATTCCTTGTGCTTAACATTAAAATGTTTGATTAAATGAAGTGCTAAAAAACCAATTGAAATGTTGAAGTAATTGGATGGTAAGGAATTATTAAAAGAGACTTAAATGGCCCTCTATCAGATCTTGACAAGTCAAACTGAAAGATAAGATAGAATTAATAAGCTGAACAAAACATTGAGAAATTTTCTTGATATTAATAGGATATATAGAGTTGAATAGGATTTATAAAGGACAATCCTCTATACATTATATTTTTATAAAATTTGATCTAGGGCAGTAATGTTAAACTCAAATAGAAACAGGAACTACTAGTCATTTCACAGTGAAATTAATATCAAACCCCTTTATAGAACATATAAATAAAAATCAATAAAGAAAACAAAAAGCAGGCCAAATTGGAGACTTAAAATATTTTCTTAATGAGTGTGATCAAAGACCAATGAACAACAAAAATTATAATAAACATAATACTAGTATCTGAGAGTGCTCAAAATGACTAGTAATCAAATAAATGCTAATTTTAACAACTTTGAGCTGTCACCTTATACCTATCAAGTTGGCAAAACTTGTAAAAGATGAAAAATGAATATTTTGGAAAAGCAGCATGTTTAGTTTTCTGCTACTGCTGGAGCTATGAATTTTTCTGACTACTTTGAAAAGTAATAGGAAATTTTCCATACTCCTTGATCCAGTGATTCCATCAATATTAAGTTTATACCATAAGTTGATCAGTGATGACAAGAAAAGTCCTCTACATATAAAACTATTAATAACAGCAGTCTTTATAAAAGCACAGAGTTGGAAATCAACTGTATCTAACAATTGAAAAATCATTTTAAAAATTGTGACTTATGGGTGTATCAGAATATAACTGTTCCTTAAAAATGATTGATCTGAAAAATTTTTAAAAATGCTTTTGATAAGTGATGCAGAATGAAGAAAACAAATCCAAAAGAATAATTCTTTTTAACTATGTAAAAGACCACTTTAAAAGGCAAAAAACAAAACAAAATCAAAAAACAACCTTTGGCTAAATCTAATGGATGATATAATTAGCATGTCATTAAAATGAAAGCAAATAACTTATTTTTCTCTTAACAAATATCATATAAAATTATATCATTGCATGTACAGTCATTTGGAGTCATTTTTTCTGTTTTTTCTGTTAGCTATTTTCAAAAACAGTATTTTTTATTTTGCTAAAAATAAAATTTGCCAATTAAAAAAGAAAGTTTCTTTGGAAGTTTTCTTTTCTCAGCTGTAGTACAAGAAAGGAAAATCTCTGTTTGCACCGTCTGTATTAACACTACAGTAGAGCAGTAGCAGTTGACCTTTATTTTAAGTAGGAGTCCATTTACTATTCTTTCTCTCTCCATTAATTTGTCGCTATGTTGAGCAAGCAATGAAGTAGTAGTAAGTGGCTGTTTTTTATTATTTTTCCTATTGTGTGGCTAACATCATAACATTTTTTTTTGTTTTCTGCAGGCATGAAACCAGATTTAAGCAACGCATGCTAGAGCTGACAGACACAAACAACATAGCCTATTTATTTCTCTCAGCTGCCAACAGATGGCTGGAGGTCAGGACGGTACGTTCATTTCTTGGTTTCAAAATGGAAATCAAACAGAAATGGCCTAATACAAAGAGAGATACAATTGTAAGAATCCATCTTGTGCTGAAATTCAGCATCAGCTTTTTGTTTAACTGTCCTTTAAAACGGGCCAGGTTTGTTTGTGTTTTACATGCAATTTGTTATTTATATATATATATATATATATATATTCCAGCTAATGATAAGACAAATAACCCCCCAAACAGTTCACCCTGTGCCATATTTGTCTTTTGATTACATAAGTTAATGGAAGGGCAAATATTTGTATATCTTCGGAAAGAAAGGTCTATTCACCTGAATAAATTTGATGAGTGAACATATATTAATTTACTTTACTTCATTGTACTTGCTTGACAAATACATTTGATTTTCCATTATCCATTCTAATGGGAGGATGTTTTTAGTGCAAGTAAATCCATTGTTCCCTCTTTCTCTGTTCCTGGTGTTGCTGCTTTTTCAGGATTTCTCTGCGTCCTTTTCTTCTCCCATGATCTTTTCAGGTCTTTCTTCTTTGTCTTCATTATTCTTGTTCAAGAAGTAACCTCTTTCCTAGCCTGGCTTTCAGGGTACTAAAGTTCATCAGTTTATTTAAACAAAGTGATCGAGGGGAAGCTTCCTACACTGGCGTTTGGAGCAGATTGAGAATCTGGCTGGGACAGGTAGAGGCATTGGCGTGCAGGTGGGCATGGTGGGCAAATGATGAAAGAGCACTAGCCACACAGTTATGATAATTCCTAGTCATGAATATGAACAAGGTTACCACAGATAGTGATAAGTTGAAATATGAACAAGGTTACTATAGATAGTGATAGCTTGATAGGCTTTAAAATGTCAGCAAGCAGTGTGTTTCATTTAAAGTATCTTTATCAGTACTATCCCCATTGAATCTTAGCTGTACCTAGCTTTATCTCTGGATTTCAGGGATTGGACAACAATACATCTCTGCCCAAGCACCCCTTAATGGTTATTTTTGAGCCCTCCTGGCTCAGAGTGAATGTAAATAGTAACTGTTTCTCTTTGGCCAGCAACTCTGAAGGTCTGCCCCTCCCAGTTTGATTTTTTTTTTTTAATTAGAGGGGCCATCCCTTGATTCACTTATTAAAAAGGTCTATTCACTGAATGGGTTTTGCCTCATTCAAAGTGAGAACCTGGAAAGACCTTAGCTTAAAAGGGCCAAGGTCTCCCACTGCATTCTGGGCCATCTCCAGTTGTCCTGATCAATATCTGGCCACTGGATCCACATGGCTCTGGAGGAGAAGGTGAGGCTGGTGACCTTGCACAGCCCTCTCTCACTCAAATCAAAGTCAGTTGCAAGTCGTGTCATCATTTCCCTGATATCATGGTCCTATTGAGAACAAAGTACAATCTTCAGCCACAACTTTATATCAAGCAGTCCCTTCTAAAATAGATTTAGTTTAGATTTAAATAAATCTGTTGGAGTGTAGACAAAGCCATCTAAGACAGAATGTCTAGTGGTTTCACAGATACATTGGTGCTAACTTGGTAACTGAGGTTCTTCCTAGTGTTCCATATTCCATCACTTTGTTGACACAGATTTCCTGCTAAGCAAAAAATGACTCGGCTACACTAATTTTACTAAATTTCATGACATTTAAATTAATGTCTGGCCATCAATATTCAGTTCCTTCTAGAATGAATGGAGGGGAAAAGACTCCCCCTTGAATGACCTTTAGATATTAAAAATATTTTTCTCATTTCCATGCACAACCTGAATTTTCATTTGGATGCTAATTTTTTTATCCTCTCAGAAGAAAATAATCTCTCTTCTTAAAAACTGAATTAAAATCTCTAAAATAAAAAAATAATGCTATCAACAGACAAAGGCAGAATAAAAACAGTCTTGCATCTGTTTTTCTCCAGCTTATTGGAGAGCAATTATTTTAGGGGACAAGTATATTTACTTTGAACTTGAGGTGAGTGGGCATTGACTAATGTCTTGGGTTTCTGCCCTTTAGCACTTCCTACTGTCAGGTTTAATGGACAAAGATTTTATATGAGTCTTTGAGTAAAGTATGTGTTCTCTCCTCATGACCAAAAGGAAAGATGTTAGAGACTTAAGTCTTCCAAGAAAAGGACAGTAAGAAAAATGTAGAAAGGGAAAGAAGTCAGAGAAAAAATAGCTAAGTTTTCACTCCTACTCAGAACTCAGAAAAATGAAAATGTTTGTTTAAAGTACCTCTTTGCTAAGTGGATCTCCCAGATAATGGTTGAAGGTACTTTATGTATTAAAACCATAGATCCCTTTCTGTCTCTCTCTGTCTCTGTCTTTCTCTCCCCCTCACACACACATTACATATGCATACATATATCAATATGTGTGTATGTGAATGGTTATGTATATATTGCTCCTATTACTCATAGTTCTTAATATATATTTGCTGAACTTACTTGAGTAATGAATAGCTCTTTGGGATTGTTTCCAGAGTCTAGTATTTCTAACACGGGGGTAGAGAGCTAAATGACTCTCTACCAGGGTAGCTACATGGTAGAAATTGTTTCCTCCTGGAAAAAAGACTTTCCTGTGATCACTACTATCTCTAGGCCTTGAATCACAGTCCTTTTATTGTTGTCCTATGAGGATGCTTTCTATAAATTTTAGTCTCTGTGGAGACCATCTCATGGGGCTAATCACTTACCTTCCCAGTGGCTGTGGTAGTTAGTTAGGTTGCCAATTCACCTAAGCAGTCCAACTGTTTTTGATGCATATCATCTCCACCACTAATCTCATTTTGAGCTTATTGTTGCAATGCTTATTTCTTTCAACATCTCCCTTTTTAAAAGTCCTTATTCTGTCCCCCACTCCATGCCATATCATAGCATAAAGGAAAACACATGTCTTTCCATGGAATCTTGGGTGGAAAGAATTTCAGAGGCCAAATAATCTAACCCAAATATTAAAAAGAATTCCCACTACAAGTGGTTCAATATGAGACCTTCAGTGATAGACCATTCTTCTTTGGGATAATTGTTAGGAAGTTTTTCCTTATAGTTTTTTCCCTTTCACACCTATTTTCTTCTGGGAGCAAGCGTATCTAATTCCTCTTCCAGATAAGAAATTTTCAAATACTTGAATACATCTTCAGATACTTGGCTCTGCCACTTTACTAGCTATACGGCCTGTGGCAAGTCACCATAGATTTCTGACTCAATTTTTGAATTTTGAAAATAAGATCATATGGCATAGTAGAAAAGAAGATTTGGATTCAAAAGACTTGGCTTCAAGTTCCAGATCCTTCACTCATTAGTTATGTAATCTTGAGTAAATTACTCTGTCAATTGTTTTTATCCCAGGTGAAAATATTCTCAAGGTCTGATCACTTCTGTTCGTTTTCTATATACTGTAACCTTCTCTAGATATGCTAAAGAAGCCATTATTTTGCCTCATTTATTACCTAGCCTTAATCATTAAATGGGTGTTGACTCAGAAAAACCGAGACCTGGGAAAGGCTTTAGTTTAAAAAGTGCAAGGTCACCCACAGTATCTGGGGCCATCTCCAGTCATCCTGATCTGTGTCTTGCTATTAGACCCAGATGATTCTGGAAGAGAGAGTGAGGCTGGTGACTTAGCACAGTCTTGCCTCACTTAAATCTAATTCACTTGCAAGTCAAGACATCATCTTCCTGATGTTATTGATCCTTCTTGAGTATGAAGGATAAACAACATGAGATATGCTATCTAAACCTATTCACAAAACTGGTCTTCAAAAAGTAATACAAATAAAAAAGTTTTCCTTCTCTTTGTTTTATAAATTTTCATTTGAATAAGAATGCTTTTAATTTCCTGAAGATTCTAGTTCAATAGTTTCTTTTTTGAAACTTTTAAAAAAAATAAGTTTTATTTTTAGTTGTAACGTTCATTTCCACAAGATTTTGAGTTACAAATTTTTTCCCATCTTTCCCCTACCCCCAACCCAAAACAGTGATCCCACTGAATACACCCTCCCCCAATCTGCTCTTTCCTATATCCTCTCCCATCCCTCTCCGATTTTCCCATACGGCAGGATGGCTCTCCATACCCAGTGCCTATATATCTTATTTCCCAGTTGTGAATAAATTAATAATAATAATAATGATAATTTTTTAAACATTTGATTTTAAAACTGAATTCCAGATTCTTTCCCTTCTTTACTTGTCACCCACTCTTACTGGGAAGATAAGCAATTCAATATAGGTTGTACATGTGTAGTTACGCAAAACATTTCCAGAGAGTGGATATATTGTGAAAGACTGACTATATTTCCCTCTATCCTATCCCACCCCCAATTGTTCTGTTTTCTACTTTGACCCTGTCCCTTTTCAAAAGTGTGTGCTTCTAACTACCCTCCCCCCAGTCTGCCCTCCTTTCAGTCAATCCCCCCTTTTATCACCCTTCCCCTTACTTTCCTGTAGGGTAAGACACCCAGTTTAGTGTGTATGTTATTCCCTCCTTAAGCCAGATTCAATGAGAGTAAAGTTGACCATTCCTTTTTGCCTTACTGTTCTTCCCCTCCATTGTAACGGTTTTCCCTTGCCTCTTCTATATGATATGATTTACCCCATTCTGTCTCTCCCCATCTCCTCTCATTACATTCATCTCTCACCTCTCAATATCACCTTTTGAATATCATCCCTTCCTATTCAATTGATCCTATGCCCTCCATCTATGTATACTTGTACACATATACACACACACTCACAGATGTATTCACACACACATATAACCTCCTATATAGACATATGTATGTATACATACATATACATACACATATGCATACATACATATACACACACATTTATATTCCCTTCAACTATCCTCATGTTGAGAAAAATTTCTTAAGTTACAATTTTCATTTTTCCATGCAGGCATGCAAATAGTTCAAAGTTGATAAGTTCCTTATGATTTCTTTGCCCTGTTTACCTTCTCATGTTTTTCTTGCTTCTTGTATTTAAGTGTCAAATTTTCTATTCAACTCTGTTTTTTTCATCAAGAATGCTTTAAAGTCCTCTATTTCATTGAATAACCATGTTTTCCCCTGAAACATTACACTCAGTTTTGCTGGGTAGGTGATTCTTGGTTTTAATCCCAGCTCCTTTAACCTCCAGAATATCATATTCTAAGCCCTTTGATCCCTTAAGGTAGAAGCTGATAGATCTTGTGTTATCCTGTTTGTGTTTCTGCAATATTCATTTTTTTCCTGGGCTGCTTGTAGTATTTTCTCCTTGATCTAGGAACTCCAGAATTTTCCTAGGAGTTTTTCTTTTGGGGAGCTTTCTCAAGAGGTGATTAGTAAATCCTTTCAATTTCTATTTTGACCTCTAGTTCTAGAATATCAGGGCAATTTTCTTTGAGAATTTCTTGAATGATGATTTCTAAGTTCTTTGGTTGATCATGGTTTTCAGGTAGTCCAATAATTTTTAAATGATCTCTCCTGGATCTATTTTCCAGGTCAGTGGTTTTACTAATGAGATATTTCACATTGCCTTCTATTTTTTCATTTGTTTGGATCTGTTTAATAGTATCTTGATTTCTTATGTCATTAGATTCCATTTGCTCCCATCTAATTCTGGAGGAATTATTCTCTTCAGTGAGCTTTTGAAATTTTTTTCCATCTGGAAAATTTGGCTTATTAAGACATTCTTCTCCTCATTGGCATTTTGGGCCTCTTTTGCCATTTGAGTTAGTCTATTTCTTAAGGTGTTGTTTTCTTTAGTTCTTGACTCTATTTTCATGATTTTCCTGCATTATTCTCATTTCTCTTCCCAATTTTTCCTCCACTTCTCTTACTTGACTTTCAAAATCCTTCTTGAGCTGCTCCATGACCTGTAACTAATTCATATTTTTGTTGGAAGTTTTTGGTTCAGGAGTTCTGACTTCATTGTCTTCCTCCCATTCCATGCTTTGATCCTTTCTGTCCCTCAAAAAGGAATCTAAGGTTTGATTGCTGTGCTTGCTTTGCTTCCCTTGCTTGCTCACGTTGCCACTCAAATACTTGGCTTTTGAGCTTTTTGCCATAGTAGAGCTCTGCTTCCAGAGAGGAGAGCTTTGTCCCAAACTGCTGGGATTTTTGCAGTTGCTGCAGTTATTATTTGGATGCCATCTCTACAGCTCCCACAGTCTCTGGCTCACTTGTCACAAACCCCAGGACCTCCACGCAAGACAGCAATCCAGATCCAAGCAGGTTAAAGCAAGAGCAATTACCATCTGAATGGTTTCTTGGTCCCCCTACAATCTATAGGCCAGGCGCTCTGAAGCAGCCACATTGTGATGGCAGCTGTGCCTCCACCACTTCTTGCCCCTGGGGCAAACCCAGACCTTGCTCCTAGTCCCCTGCCTCCCAGCTCCAACATATTTCCACAGTGACCTTTTACTTTGTCTTTGGCATTTATGGGTTGATAATTCTGGAAACCTCCATTGCTGCTGGTGACCCACTCTCCTGAAGTCTGCTCCAGCCACTGTTGGTCATGGACACCCTGGAGCTAAAACCATGGGCTCATGTGGGGCTGAGCTCAGCTTCCAGACCACTGTGATGGACCCTTCCTGTAGGCCTGCAGGGCTGCCATCAGTAGGGGATTTGTTTCTCTCTGTCACTTTGTGGGTTCTGTAGCTCTAAAATTTGTTTAGAGTCATATTTTATAGGTATTTGAGGTGGTTATGGGGGGAGCTCATGGAGTTTTCCTGCTTCTGTGCTGCCATCTTGGTTCTGCCCCAATTAAATAGTTTCTTAATCTAATATCTTTCTTTAAAAGACATTTTATTTTTGTCTTTTGTTGTTACATCACTTGTATTTCCTAATATAGCCTTCTCCTTTCCCCCTTCTCAGAGAGCCTTCTGACATTATATACAGTATTCCTCACTTGTTGTCATTCCAATCTTTCCTAAGAAACAGGGGTGAGGGTGACTTTTCATAGTCTCCTTTAGGACCAAGCTGGGCCATTATAGATTTAGGACATTATTTCCATTGACAATATTGTAATCATATATATTATGTTCCAAGTTTTGCTTATTTCAGTTTGTATCATTTTAGTATCAGTCTTTCGATATTTTTCTTGATTCATCATATTCATCCTTTCTTAGAGCACAGTAAAATTCCATTATGTTCATGTACCATAATCTGTTCAGTTATCCACTGATCAATGGCTATCAGCGTACTTCATACCCAGTAATTTGCTGCCACAAAAAGCACTGGTATAAATATTTTTGTGTATGTGGGATCTTTTGGGGGGCATTCATTTTCTAAGGAAATATGACTAGTAGTGGAATTTCTGCATCAATGAATATTGACATTTTTGCTAATTTTTAGCATAATTCTAGAATGGTTATAATATTTCAGAGTTCCGTCAATAGTGCACTAGAATACCTGTCTTTCCATAACCCCTCCAAAATCAATACTCTTTATTTTTGTCATTTTTGACAATTTATTGGATGTTAGGATGTTTTGATTTTCATTTATCATGAGTGATTCATAGCATTCATTTACATGATTGCTAATGGTTTGAAATTCTTTTGACATTTAAAAATGATTAAATGTTCATATATTGGGGAAATATTGGAGCATAGTTGGATATAACTTGGAGTTCAAAATATTTCAGAATAATCTGTCATCTTTTTTTATTTATGTGTAAAAGACCATTTTAGGATATGTACACACAGACACACACACACACACACATATAACTCCGTTATTTAATAGATGGTCGCTTCACCGTCGCTTTCTTCCCCTTTGCTTTAATGGACTGAATGGAGGCAGTGGTGTAGTAGAAAGGGCGTCAGACTTGGGCTCAGAAGTCCCAGATCCAAGTCTTGAACTACTACTTAGCAGTTATGTGATCTTGAGCAAGTCATTTAACTTTCAAAATCTCATGTTTTCTCATTCATTAAACTAAGATGATAACAATTATGTTTGTCCACAAGGTGGCCTTTGGTCACTCATCTGATTCCGCGTATTATAATAATTCCAGCGGTGTTCCAGTCCCCTCAGCATATATGTAGAAGAGTCCCGGGCTATTTATGTCTTTCTGAACATAAGTTCCTTTCTATCCCTAGTGGTCCTTCTTTCAGTGCTAGGGGGCTTATATTATTGCAGATTTGCATAATGATTAACAGTTCTCAAATCCCTCACCTCTAGATAACTCCACTTCCTTTTTATTAACTTACTATATTTCACTGAACTTTAAATTGTGACATTAGTATAGTGGGATCAACTACTCACAGATACAGACACAATCCAGTTCAGAAGTTTTTACAGCATTTGACGCTTGGCATAGGACTAATAAAAGGGAATACAACAAAACAAACAAAATACCCTATCAGCTACAGCAGTGCTTCACATCTGCAGCCTTTCATGTGTCTGGGTAGCACCCAGATAGTAGACAGAATGTTCCAAAACCAAGAGGTCAAGGAAATGTTTTCATTGTCTTAGTGCCCGTAGCTACTTGTCCCACAAGTAGGCAGAGGTATGTAGACAACACAGCATAGTTCACAACTAATGACTGACTTGCATATACAGGAGGGCTGGTCATTAGGGAAAGGATAAGAAACTGTAGCTCTCTTAGCTCTGGTGTGAACAGGAACTTCCCAGTTTCTAGAACATTCCCAATTAGTATCCTATGGCTAGAAGAAACTTCTTTTTCTTGCCGCATAAAGATGATCATTTCAAGAACAGGAGTAGTAGACCCAATGGTAGGCCACAACAAGGAGGAGTCATGCTGGCCTGGAGTCTCTCTCTCACATCGAGAC
Organism: Pseudocheirus occidentalis; assembly: GCA_028646575.1. NCBI lineage: Eukaryota > Metazoa > Chordata > Mammalia > Diprotodontia > Pseudocheiridae > Pseudocheirus > Pseudocheirus occidentalis. The sequence goes on along the minus strand of CM053597.1, from coordinate 145,455,005 downwards.
TTTTGACTATTATCCCTTTTGCCATCCTTCAGATTTAATTTGAAATGTTAAAAAATAAAGGTTAAAATACCAACAAATCAAAGAATGATAAAAGTCTAAAAGAACAGAATCATTTGGCTGGTAGAAACATGCATTAGAGTGTGACCACCCGAGTTGCTCTGGCAGCAAATTAAGTATTTTTTTTTCCCTTTGTATGCCAAGTAATGAGGACTTTACTTGTGTGAAATGTATCACTACAACATAACCTTTGAAAGCTGCTTATGTTTAAAAAAACAATGTTTTCTCTTCATTCCTTTGCACTAAACAATTCCAGCTTCTCTGGCATCTGCATTCCCATTTGCAAAAATTGTGTAACTCTATCTAAAAGCTGTCTTTCCAAGGCTTTGTCTTGCTGTGTGGTGAAAGGATAAAAGAATATTCGCATATGATGAAGCCAAAAAAAAATGAAAGAATGTCTTTAGAGTCAACAGACTAAGAATTAAAATGCTCCCATGAGTGAGTCTATATGAGGAATTGTGAAACAAAGGGAAAGTTGTGTTTTAGGCAATTCTAGGTGATTTCAGGAGTCTAAAATAGACATATTCTATGCTATGGATTTTCATTTAGAAATCTTATTTTGTGTTTATATCAAACCAGATCCCCTCTTGCAGGGGATGTTGCACTAATATACCCACGAGAAAATCTATCCACCATCCTTTAGTTGTCCTCAGTGGTTTTTGCATATTTCCTAGATTTGTAGATAATCGTAACTTTCACTAGAAATCCACTTACAAGTATTTTTGAACCACTGGAAATCAGACCAGGTATTTTTTGTAGCATATGTCGCTATACCTAGGAAACAAAGCCTTCCTTTTTCCTGATGGTATGTCAGATGTGAAAAGCCTGAATCATATAGTTTCCTCTGGTCATTTCCTCTAAAAGCATAAAAACTCTTGAGTTAAAATTGTCAGCATCAATTATTCCAGGTTTGTTTTTCAGTGAATTCACTGAGGTGATTGATGATTTGGGCATTGTGTAATCTCCATACTAGCCAATGCCATTAAACCAAGTGTCCAGACTAAATATCCCATTTGAAGTTGTCCAGAATTTCTGACTTTGGCTTCTCTATTCATGTGATTGCCTTTTGACTTTTTCAGTGTCTATTTATTGACATGGAAAATTATACAGGCATGCTCTTCAGTAGCTCTTACTAAATTTTTTTTTATAATAAAGGAGATAGGAACCAGAAGCTTAAATGAGATCCATAGCTGATTTTAAAACTTTGGCTTAAGTGAAAGCCATAGCTAATCTAAGAGCCTTAGTCTTCTATACCACTATACTTGTTACTATTACAGAAAAGAAGGAAATGAAAGAGTTTTGATTTTTACTAGGAAATTACTCAGTAAATGATGACATCTATGATGCTATGCTACCTGTAAAAGAAGAGAAGAGGAAGATGAAAAATGGTAAGACATCACCAGATTGTGAAGAGTTTTGAATCCACCAGTGGAGATTTTTAACAAAGGAATGACATTTCTAGAATTATGCACAGGGAAGAAGGTATGAAGGAGAGAGCAGATATTGGAAAACTTATTATAGAAGGTTATTGTAGCAACATGGTAATACAAATCATGTGGTAATAAGAATCTATATAGAATAATGGCAGTGGGAACAGAGGGGAGGGGAGGACCATAAGAGTAATCATATGGGTAGAATTGAAAAGACTCATTAATTAATTGGTTTTCAGATGAAATATGAGGGAGAGAAGTCCAAAATAATGCAAGATTTCAAATATAAATAGACTGGTATAGTGGTACCAATGGTAATGTCATTGCCTAAAAATAGTTTTAAACTAAATAAAGCAGATTTTAGACAATAATTACAGTTTGAACATATTTAATTTGAAGGGCCAGTGATGCACTCAGTCATAGGTGTCCTGTAGGTTGGTGTAAGCATGAATTAGAAATTCCCCGAAGAAATTGAAATCAGCCGATCAATATGCATTTTTAAGAATTTAATATCTGGTAGCTACTTTACTGGATGCTAAAGATACAAAGACAATGGGGGTGGCTAGGTGGCACAGTGAATAGAGCACTGGTCCTGGAGTCAGGACTCATGAACCTGAGTTCGAATGTGGCCTCAGATACTTAACACACTCATGTGACTTTGGGCAAGTCACTTAACCCCAATTGCCCTGCATTCACCCCTCCAAAAAGAACAAAAAAGATACAAAGACAAACATAAAATAATGCCTGCCTTCAAGGAACTTATTTTCTATCAGAAGAGACAATATATACCTACAAAACAATATACACCTACAAACCTTGTGTTGGGGGAAGGGAAAAGTACTAGCAGCTGGAGAGAACCAGAAAAAGCCTCACATAGATGGTGGCATTTGAGTTGCATCTTAAATGAAACCATGGGTTTGAATAAGTTTTCTAGGGGAGGATGAGTTATTAAAGGAAAGAAGAGATGGGTATATCGCCAATGCAACCCCCATGCCAGCCGCTATGAATATGCATGCATATTTCCAGGGTAAATTCGCAAAATATAAATAACTCTCTTCCTCAAAGGCAAAACCAAAATATTTATTCAGATACCAGAAAGCCAGTTCCACCATGGTAACAAAGAAGTATATACACATCACCAATGCAGGGTGCTTCATCACCCCCTAGCCTTTCCGCCATTAGACTTCCCCACAAACAAGCTCCTTTAGGTAAAATTCCTCACTCTCTCACTCACTCTACCTGCTCTGCCTAGCTCTCTTCCACCTCTGTCTTGCTCTGTCTTCTGCTCAGCAAGCTCCTCCCACCATGGGTTCTATGTGACTCAAGCTGTGGGCTGGACCCCAGCCCAAAGCAGGTCACATGGACCTATTAAGAGGCAGGAAAGATTTTCAAATTCCCTTAAAATTACAACGGGTTAGAAAGACAATTAAGAAACTTTGGTGGAGGGAGGAAAGAAGCTATTTGAGTGGAGGAACAATGATGAATGAGGTACTGAAAGTCAAAAAAAGAAATAATACAAAAAAATGAAGGATTGTGGAAAGGTCAAGAAGGATTTCGTGGAGGTCTCCAGATTTTATGCAAATGTTATAGAGAACAAATGACATAGACGTATGTATTGGAGTAACTGACTAGATCAGAATTCTCTTCTAAACTATTTTGCAATCTCTCAAGTCAACACTATTCTTACATGAAGAATAGGGAAGACAAGGATATGTGTCTCCAGGCTCCCTCTCCCTGTTTCAGTGCCTTTTCATCCTGCTGCAGCCTTTTCTTCTTCTCCAGGTATTCTCATGACTCTGGCCCCTCCTGTCAAAGAGGAAAATGATTTGATTAACTTATTCACACCAAAGTTTTGTAAATTTTATTTGCTACCTTATCCAAAAATAGTCATATATTTAATAGACTATGAAAAGAGGCAATGTTTAATACAAAAGCACAAATTATTTATGGTAGAATTGGAAGTATTGGCATACCTCATATTGGGTCAAGTAGGCCTATCCTAGCTATACATGACCTATTTCATAAGCAAACAGGAATGAAAAAAGAACAAGGTTTATAATTAGCATGTCAAAAATACTTCCTAACAATTAGAGTTGTCCCAAAATGGAATAGTCTGCATTGAGAGGTGATGCGTCCTTCCTTCTTGTAATTCTTCATCAGAAGCTGAATGACATTATCAGGGATGTTATAATGGGGATTTCTTTCAGTCAGAAAAACAACCCCTGAAGTTCCTTCTACCTCCTGAATTCTGTGAATTTCTGCTATAGAGTACTGAAGAGACTGTTTTCAGGGAATGGAATTTGTCCAAGAAAATAAATAGTTACACGGCCCTGCCTTTTTAAAGAAGGTTCCGAAGAGGATAAGCAAAAACAAAAACGGAATGCAAAGGGTAGTGGATTTTCTACTGAAAGAGACCTTAAAGTCCATCTGGTTCATTTTCCTCATTGTATATATGAAGAAACAGAAGGTCATAGTGATGAAATGATTTGCCCACATTTATATGAAGTCACAGAGCCAGAACGTGTGCTTCACTGCTGTATTTTCAAAATTCATTTCTATCATGGTTGATAGCATCTAACCGATGGCACGTTCTTTATTTTAGGGGAAGGTCAAGAAAGGCCTAAGATCAGCCTTTGAAAATAATAAATAGCTGTGGTTTCTTACCTTCTTCTCAAACTATACCCCCCAACCAGCACACTCCTATTCATTCTAGTCCCAAGCCAGACTCAATATCTTTCTTTAATGTTTAAAAAACTTCTAAAAAATATTGCACATCAACAGTTCACCTAGTTTCATAACACTGAAATTGTGTACTGGACAATGAATCAGGAAGTCTGGGTTCCAGTACTGGCTCTTCTGTTAGTGTGTGAGCCTGGTAATTCACAATTCTTCTTATTCTCAAAATTAAGCTAATATCTGGTTTGCCTCCTTCGCAAAATGCATATGGTGTTATAATGAAGCATTGTAGAAAGACACATAGAAGAATCAATTATCAGTGTTAAGGGCTAGAGAGTGTCATCATTTCATGCAGTAATTTTACATCTTTACTGAAGTACTATGTACAGATGCATATGCATCACACTATAGAAAAGGATGAAACTACCATTTTAGCTCCTTGGAGCTGCCAATGATCTTTTAAAAACAATTGCTGACCAAGTTGTTTTTGACAGCAAATTCCACAGAGATGTAAATATTGCTTTGCTCACCTTTTGTGATGGGACAGATTAAAGTGAGGCCCTGCATCTGTGTTCATGATCCCTTTGTTAACCCATGTTATGTCTCAATTAAGTAGATCTTGATTGGTTTATTTTTAATTCAAGTTACGGTGCTAGTTGTACACAGTTGCATGAGGACAGCACCTAACCTATCTGTCTAGGTTATCTACAGTTTATGAATGTCAACGTGCTGCCAAATAACTCTGTTCTCTTTCTTTTAAAATATTTACAGCAGAAATTAATATTTGGATTTTCTTCTTTAATACTGAGCTAAAAGTAACCAAAACACACTCTTTGCACAGAAGGAAGGCACATATTTTGGAAATAAATACTATAGTTTTTTCTTCTATTTTTGAACCACCTTTCATGCAAATGTTTCAACAGATTTTAAAAACTTTAACTAATGAGACCACAGTTATCTCCCTTTTGCTTCCATAAGATATCATTAATACTACAAGATACTGCAAAGAGTGTTGGATTTGGAATTAGCTTCTAGACTCAAATGCCTGCTCTTCCACCTACTTTTTTTCTTTTTGAAAATCTGTTTATTTACTTTTAGTTTTCAACATTTAGTTCCACAATCCCTTGAGTTTCAAATTCTGCCCCTCTTCTCCTCCCCCCTCACACCCATGGCAGCATGCAATCAAATATAGGATTTATAAATACCTTCACATTAAACATTAGTCAAGTTGTAAAGAAGGATTAAAACCAAGGGAGTAAACACTGAGAAAGAAGAAACAAAACAAAACAAAACAAAACAAAACAAGAGAGCAAGTCATTTGCTTCAATCTGCATTCAAACTGTAGTTCTTTCTCTGTATGTGGATATTACTTTCCATCATGAATCTTTTGGAGATGTCTTATAACCTTGCATTGCTGAGAGGAGCCCAGGCCATCAAAGCTATTTGTCACATATACAATGTGTCTGTAATTGTCTACAAAGTTCTGGTTCTGCTCTCCTCACTCAGCATCAATTTATATAAGTCTCTCCAGGTTATTATGAAGTCCATATGCTCCTCATTACATTTATATACCACAACTTGTTTAGCAATTCCCCAATTGATGGGCATCCCCTTGATTTCCAATTCCTTGCCACTACAAAAGAGCTGCTATAAATATTTTTATACATACAGGTCCTTTTCCCACTTTTATGATCTCTTTGGGATATAGCCCTAGAATGGTATGCTGGGTCAAAGGGTATGCACTTTTTTTTATAGCCCTTTGGGCATAGTTCCAGATTGCTCTCCAAAATGGTTGAATCAGTTCAAAGCTCTGCCAACAATACATTAGTGTTCCAATTTTTCCACATCCTCTTGAGCATTTATCATTTTCTTGTTTTTTCATCTTAGACAATCTGACTGGTGAAATGTTCTACCTATTTTCTGTGTAAACTTTGATAAATTACTTCACCTTTCTAAGTCTCCGTTTCCTCATCTATAACATGTGAATGATGGTTTGATGATCTGTGATCTCTGTCGCATTAGATCATGGCTCATCTGGGGTCTTTTATCCTTTGTGATTCTTCTATGTGTCTTCTAAAAAATCTCCCATATTGGAAGGACTGGAAGCCTTCCAAGAAGCCTTTATTAAGTGCTCACTATGTGTCAGCTCCAGGGATGCAAAGAGAGGCAAAAACAGTCCTTCTTTTAAAGGAGCTCATAGTCTAATGGGAGAACAAGACTTTTAATGATTTGTTAGGTATCCATTCAGCACTCAGATTGTCCATGTATTATCCCTCATTCTTGCTATCTAACTGATCCACCTTCTTTTCCAGTCATCTATTTCCTTGATGATAGATTTACACTGACTTTTACATGCAAGCCATTGTGATGTATCATGCTACTTATGTCCACCATATGTTTATTGTACTTGAGTATTCCTTAAATTTTAATTGTTCTGAGATCTTGGTGTTCTTTTAATCAAGATCATACAACATTAGCAGCAGAATGTTGGTATTAAACAAATGGATCTTCATACCAAAAAGAAATTTGGCACTGTTGAAATTTGTGTATAATTTTTAAAATGCAATTTATCCCATTCTCCTCAATCCTGAGCCTTACCCATTCTCTCCATATGACCTATGAAGATATGTGTGTATACATATATGTCTGTATATATATATGTATATATATGTATATATGTGTGTATGTGTGTGTGTGTGTGTGTGTATATATATATATATATATATATAGTATTTACTTATCTGTGGAAATATCATATTCCCCTAGAAGGATATAAGCTACTTGGCAGCAAGGACTGTCTCACTTTTGAATTTGTATCCCTGGCATATAGACCATTTCTGACAGGAATTTATCCCGAGAGTTTAATCATATAGATTTGCCTCATTCTTATGACCATGAAATGCAGATTCTTTGTTTTATGGGTGAACCAGATTATAAAATTGAATTGGATATGAAGTTCCTTTTGTACTTATATCTTGAATAGGTAATATCGAGAGAATGGGTGAGGTTCAGAATTAAGAGAATGGGACAAATTGCAAATAGTGCCAAGTTTCTCCTTTGTATGAAGATCCATCCGTTTAATACCAGCACACACACCGACAGTGACACCGACACACACACACACACACACACACACACACACAAGTTCTGTGGTGAGCTATCTAGTCATTCTTATGTTGCCTACTCTGACTCAGTTACTACATGGGTCTCCCAGTAGAAACACTGCTTTGCTTTGGGAAATTGTGCCAGATGATCTGTAATTCTTTCTATCTTTTGTAGCTCCAAGCCTCTAGCCAGACAGTGTCCTTTCAAAACATCTCAGTGGTAGATCTTTGAAAATACTCTCTCTCCCATTGCCTTCTTGTTTCCAATAAATACACCCAGACTAGCAAAGGTCTGTGATTAACAGTATGTTTAAAGACAAAGCAAGCATGTGGAAAAGAAAGGTAAACATACTTTCCAGGGTCTAAGGTGATAGGCTTCCACAATAGAGCCCAAAGTGAGAAAGAGAATATATAGTATTCCTGTCTTGTAGTCTGTCATTCACGAGGATTTCAACAACACAGCTTCTATTCCAACCTTCCACATGCCCAGTCTGATCATGCATCTTTGTTCCAAAAGTCAAAATTTGAGTGTTGGAAAGCACTTCAATGGTCATCTATTGCAAAACCTAACTAAAAGGAATCCTATACTTAACAAATAATCATTCTGGGACGGCTAGGTGGCACAGTGAGTAGAGCACCGGCCCTGGAGTCAGGAGTACCTGAGTTCAAATCCAGCCTCAGACACTTAACACAAAAACTAGCTGTGTGACCTTGGGCAAGTCACTTAACCCCAACTGCCCTCCAAAAAAAAAGCAAAAAACAAACAAACAAAAAAACCAAATAATCATTCCCCTTCTGCTTCAAGATCTTTAAAGACCTAGAAAACCATCACCCCTAATGACATTGCATTTTTGTATAGCTCTAATATTTAGGAGGATATTTCTAATATCAACCTGAAGTTAATCCCTAAGTTCGAATGGAACAAATCTAGTCCTCCAAAGAACAACAGTTCAAATACTTCAAGACAGTTATCTTTTTTAAACTTTTTTTGGAGGGAAGAAGGCAAGGCAATTGAGTTTAAGTGACTTGCCCAAGATCACATAGCTAGTAAGTGTGTCAAGTGTCTGAGGCTGGATTTGAACTCAGAAGATAGTTATCTTGTCTACTCACCCACACTCATCTCTTTTCTAAGTTAGACATGCCTCATTCTTACAACTCATCTTCATGGAGCATGTACTCAGCATCTTCATTGTCCTCCCCTGGACACCCCTGGTTATCGATGTAATTAAAATGTACAAATTTTATTTGTAATCTGCCATTCTTTATACAAAATGATAATGCTGGTAATTCACCATTGGCAGGGTATATATCCTCTGAAATGAATTGTTTTCAGTAGTGACAATGGATTTATTACATGCATTCATACTCTTCTCCAATCCCCTTTGTGACTAGCAGTACAAGTTTTTGACAAAAGTAATAAAATATGCTACATTAATTTTGCTAATAAGAGTACACAAAAATCAACAAGTCTGAATTTTTGTTGTATTAACATAATTGCATTTTATTTGAAATAGACGTCATTTGAAATCTAGGTATTCTCTCCCACAAGGGTTCACACTTTTACAGACCTACATAGACAGGATTCATTTCTGCAGAATCTCAACCCCAAAGAAAAGGATCCATTCTTTTTCTCTTACCCTTTGGCTCATCATCTCTCCCTCCACCTGGAGTTACTTCAGGAAAATCTCCTTAAGCACATTTTAGATTCAGCTTATGTCCAGGGTCTTCCCAAAAAGTTAAGAGTCCCTTCTAGAAAAGTTACTATGTACAAGGTAGTAGATGTCAAAAATGCAACTGTAGATTTTCATCAACCATAAAAGAAACAAAATATGAAACAGTAACCTATCAAAAGAACCTACAGGAACCCATAAATAGATAATATAACTCAAAGAACTCATACTGAACACATTCGTAAACAGATACTAAAACATATTACTCATTATTCTATTATGCTCTCCTGGAGGTAAAGATTCCCTAGAGACTGACTCATGAGACTGCTAAAAGGTTTTCCTTTTTACTCCATCTCTACTGTCTGAGTAGCATTCTTAAGGACCAGATCTTCTGGCTAGCCGGGTCATATTTGGAGTTTTTAGGTACCAGGATGATCCTGCCAGCAATCTCCCTTCTCCAGAAGTGACAGTGTTGTAACCAGTATCTCCTGCTGTTAGACAGAATATGGCCTTTAGAATTCACAAAGTCATGAGTTACTTTAAGTTCATGAATTAACCACCAAGGTTAGAAGCATCCATCTCGTGATCACCAGTTCAGTCACCTTTGCTCAGGGAAAGAAAGCACAAGAGAAAGTAAGAGACATGTTATAAAGTCTCAGGCTCATTCACAGATGCTCACTGTCATATGCATGCAACTTTATATGGAGGGAGAAAAGAGCAAAATCCATTAGGAAGTTCAAGGGAAAGCTATTGCAGTCCTAGGCTAGACCTTCAAAAAAGTTGAAGAAAGAGAAAGGCAGAGATTTCATTCTCTCCTTTTAAGCTGGCTTAGTGGACAGCTCTTCTTAACTTGGACCATTTTTTCTTTGGCATATCTCCTCCTCTCACATTCCCCACCCTTATCATAGGTAACAGCCAGTAGTCTCTGGTCACGCATACACTTAATCAAGAGTCTAAAGCATGTATGTCAATAGAAATGGCCTTGCTCAGCCTCTCACTCTTATGTTATAAAAAGATTACATTTTAAAAAAATATCATTTATAAAATCTCTGTATTGTGCCAAACATATGGCTTTAACTAACTTCTGGAATGAACTGGATTACTTTCTGTATTCAGAAATTTTCAAAGAGATTGGGTACTTATTCTGAGGGGTCTGATCAGGCAGATAGAGAGACAGATAGATGCATGTATCTGCCTTGGACAAGTCATTTGTACCTTTCAGGCCTTAGTTTCCTTATCTTGTTTAGACTAAGTGATTTCCAAAGTCCCTATCAGTTCTAAAATTCTGTGGTTCTAAGTTTCTGCTTCTTTCATATGTATTGTAGTACATCTTTTCCATAGACTCTAAACCCAGTCAAGTTGGACTTTGTACCATCCCCTGTATTACCCTCCACATTTTTTAGCTTCTGTGACCTTTGCTCATATTTTTCTGCCCTGTTCTTAGAATGTATTCATGGTTTGCCATAGGAAAAAAAAAGATTTTCATCACAAGGTGCCAGCTTTCTGTTGATATTTTTTAACTGATGTTGGTCCTCAGAAAAAAGGCATTAATCTGTTCCTCTATCTAAAATTGATATCTTTCTAGCATGGTACAACATACTAGAGTTTTGCTATGCTTGCATATCCTTCTGGAATTCAGAACCACCTCCATACTACAATGAGACATTGGAGTAAGATTTTTGGAAGAAAATATAATATACCACTGTGCTTATCATCTTCTGACTATCAAAAAATGTTTGATGTAGTAGGGCAAATGTCTAAAAATTCTTAAGGCGGAATGTCTCCCGTACATACATCAAAAACAATCAGAATTCCCAGGGATATATAGCAACAGAAATAACCATATTCAATGACCCTTTGATAATATAAATCCATTGAAGCAAAAAAAAAACCCAGGGATATATATATATATATATATATATATGCATAGAAAAGATGTTTGTCATCATGATGTATCCAGCACAGAGTCCAAGTTGAGAAGGAATTCTCTGTGGATAGTGAGTGCCTCTAGATGCTGCTATTTGCAGATGACATTGTATTATATAACATCAAGCTGTAGGACACTGAAGAATCTTCTGGAAGAGGTCTGTAATAATTCAAAGTTTGGCCTGCCCACCCACATAGCAAAAACCAAGTGGATGAGGAATGTCTATCACTGATATTTCAATTAGCATTTGGATGTACATCCTGTAGCATTTGTCCAATTGGTATGATTCTTGGGACAGATTGTACAGATGGTCAGTGAGCTGAACTCTGAGTTGAAATAGTGAAGGAGATGAGACTGTCTTGCCTTTAGAAAATTATAGAGATTATTTGTTGACCCCAGGGTTTTCATTAAAGATTCAATTTTTCAATACCAGTATTCTACCAGTGTTGATATATGGCATGGAGACACAGAACAGCATTGGTTGTTTTTAATTGACTTGTTTGTTTACTTTTAGTTTACAAGATTCAGTTCCAGAATCACTTGAGTTTCAGATTTTCTCCCCTTCCTTCACCCCCTCCCCCGTGCCCAGGAACCCTGTTGTTTTTAAAGAACTAAAAATAGGCATCACACAGAGGGCAGTGAAGGGGTGTGTGTTTGATATTAATAATCTGCAACATGTAACCAATGAAGAACTCTGCAGAAGAGCAGGACTAAAGAGGGTCATGAATGAACTGTACAACAGGAAGAAAAAGTGGGACAGATCCATGACAAGAGTAAGGAATAACAGAGAAATAAGGATATTCTCTACTGGTCCCCTCACAATGGCATGAGAAATTGAGAAAGGTTTCTAGTATGTTGGGTAAATTCCTTGTAGTAAATTTTTAGGGGTAGCATTAAAAAGTCACATAGGATGAAGAAGCACAAATGGGTTGAGATCTATATTACTGGAGGGAATTGATTAATTGATGAAATTGTAGATGCATTTATATATTTGAGAATATTTGCCATAATGGCTCTTTAATTCTTACCTAATTCTGTCAATCCCAGGTCAAATTTCATACTCCCAAGGGGTAGAATGTGTGAAAGAGCAGTTTGCATTTGAGACATGTTTGAATCCCAATTTGATCTCCACTTCTTCATCTGTAGGGAAGTCTGAGCCTGGGCTTCTTCATCAGTAAAGTGAGGGAGTGGGATTCGATGACCTCCAAGATCCTTTTTATGTAAAGCCTTCCTTTATTCCTAAAAGTTAGAAGTCATGTTTTCCCTCAGCCTTCACTTAGTTCTATGCATGTACCACTCTTACATGTTTATTTTGTATGATTTTATATTATAGTGATTTTTGCGCATGTTGCCTCTCCCCAAAAGGGAGGAAGCCATGTCATATCTTACAGCATTATATACACTAGAGATGGCTAAGAAATGTTCATTGGCTTGATGAGATGCGCTGTTGTATGATAGGATGGGATGTGATATAATACCCCAGACAATAAAAAAATCTGACTGGCATTTCAGCAACTTCATTCTTTACTGAGTTTCTGAGAGAAAAATGGTCCAAATTGTAATAGGCAGCCAGGACTAGAGTCCAGCCAAGGCCACGGCTTGCATACTAAAGAGTTCTAGCACTAGCAGTCACAGCACATTGGTGAAAAGCCATGAATTAAAGCACAGACACAAAAAAGGCAAAGTGCTAAAATTAGAGACACGTAGAATTGCCAATCTAACAAAGAAATTTTCCACTTAACGTCATCTCTGACATTCCTCTAAAACTCTAGGTATTTAGGCTTATAGGACATATAGGAAATGTGGAATAGTGTGTTCTTTAGAATTCTCTGGTGGTCATTCCTTTGTGGAGACCCTTCCCTGGTCCAGTCTCATTAATTTGAAAATTGGGAAATAACTCATTTTTGGTTGCTTTTTAGGATTATCTGGGAGCATGCATTGTTCTCACCGCAGCTGTTGCATCTATTGCATCGATTACTGAAACTTCTTATTCTGGTCTGGTAGGGCTGGGCCTCCTCTATGCACTTACGGTACGTATGAAGGAGACTAATTTAAAGGAAAATGGATTTGTGCATAAGATTATGTGTGTGTGTGTATACAGACACACAGACACACACATATATACACACATATACATACCTATATTTACATACATATAAACACATACATATATATTTTTTAAACCAACATATGGATATCTGTCTAGGTCAGTTCTTGTTAATATGTGGTAGGGGAAGAACTTGAAACAAATAGCAAAATGAGTGTCTTGTATGTACTGGATTTAGACCAAAGCCAAACAAGTTCAGAACAACTTGGAGTAGATTCAGGCTCCATGAGCCAATTTTTTTTTAATTGCAAGAACTCTACCCTCCCCCTCCACCTCAGTGCACACACGAGCACACACTTACACATACACATGCACACACACACACACACACTCTCTTTCTCTCTCTCTCTCTCTCTCTCTTTCTCTCTCTCTCCCTCTCTCTCTCCCTCTCTCTCTCCCCCTTTCCCTCTCCTTCTCTCTCCCTCCCTCTCTCAATCTCTCTCTTGCGCTCTCTGTCTAAGTCTCTGTCTCTGTCTCTGTCTCTCTCTCTCTCTCTCTCTCTCACACACACACACACTAAGTGTTCCTAAGTCTATATGAAAAAATACACAATACTTATTTAACCACACTCCATTTTCTGTGTTGCCACATAATACTTTATACAGACTGTATTCATAAATTAAGAATTGAAAAATGAAATGAATTAGTGGACTAATGCAGGACACCAAAATTAAAATATTTTTTCTTCCTTCTGTCAAGTCAGTATTAAAGTCCTAGGTACATAGATTTCATTAATAGTGATTTTCATTTGGTTAAGGCAAATATATTGTTGCATATAACATTATTTAATAATAATAATTAGAACTTATGAAGTACATTATACACTATCAGATTTGGAAGTAGAATCAGAAACCATCTATATCAGGGATTTCTTAAGCAAAAGTCGATGAATTTGTGTGTATGTTTTATGTTTTAATAATTGTATTTCAATATAATTGTTTTCCTTGTAATCATATTTATTTTATGCATTTACAACAGAAATAGAAGTTCATAGTTTCCATTAGACCATGCCACAAGAAAATGTTTAAGATTAATCCAAAGAATTTTCTTTACAGTATATCTGAAAGTAGTCAATAAGCCTTAGTCTGAAGATTTCCAAGGAAGGAGAATTCACAAACTTCTAAGATTCATTCTAGTTTTGGACAGCACTATTTATTTGTAAAATGTTCTTGCATGAGGCTTTAAATTTAGTTTTTTTCAGTTTTTTAAATCAAATCAGATTGGACGATTCATCGGAGCACGTCCAATCAGCCTCCTCTGAATTCACCTAACTGTGACATCCTCTTCCTTACATCTCTCCCTTCTGTCAACAAGAACAGCAGAAGAAACTTTGCTTCAGACATTCTAGATAAATGATATCTACATAATTCCCCTGACCTACCAGTTTAATAACCCTGTCAAAAAGAAAATGAAATTAGTTTGTCATTTTCTGTTTAGGTCCCTTCCTTGAATTTTGTCTTCTATGAATTTTGGGTGTCTCTACAGTTATTCTACTTCATGCCCTGTAGCTGTTCTCTGTGAGATCTAGCTTGGTATATAAACATAGGCAGCTCCCTATCTCTCCTTCCACCCACCCCTTCCTATTCTGTTTAAATTTGATTGTGATGATCCCAAGCAAATACATTTTTTTGCCAGACTTTGTTGTTTTCCATCCCTACATACCTGTCATGGATTTTCTTTTGAGATATATTCCAGACATGCAGTCTTTTTTGTTTTTTTTCTTTTTGGACGGAGGAACGCAGGGCAGTTGGGGTTAAGTGACTTGCCCAAGGTCACACAGCTACTAAGTGTTAAAGTGTCTGAGTCTGGATTTGAACTCAGGTCCTCCTGACTCCAGGGCTGGTGTTCTAGTCACTGAGCCACCTAGCCACTCCTGCAATCTTTATTTAATCTCATATTTATAAACTTGTGGCTTCTTTAAGTATTATAGTAAAAAGTAAACTTACCTGAGAACGTCCATCTTTTGGACTGAGTATCAAGGTTTCTTGTTGTTTTGGGTGGGTTTTTTATCTTGGAGCCAGACATATTTTGTATAGGAATGCAGCTTCAATTTTATAATAGAAAAATTGAGAGAAACAATTAGATTTTTTAGAAAGTGTCTTTACAGATGACTTTTTAGGGCTACATCTCTTGTATAAATTAAGCTGTTCTGTAATAACAACAAAGTTCTATGGTTTTCATTTCAGTATGTATTACAGGTAAGTATTAATTTATAATTCTGGTTAAAATTACACTTTAATGCCTGAATCAGTCTAGTTGTCAGGGTAGTCCAGTGGAAGGAGCACTAAATCTGTCAGACAGATGTCTGGATTTGAATACATGCCGCACCAACCTGTGTGATCATGGTAAAGTCACAGATTCTCTGAAATTCAATTTCTTCATGTATAAAATGAGGGAAGTAGACCAAATAATCTCCCGGGTGGCTTCAAATTTTATATTTAGATTTGGATAAAAACTGAATCTCTGCTTTGTTTTGTCTTGTTCATACATGGTTATGGTATTATATGTGTCATATTAAAGTCAAAATATAAATAATTCATCTAAGAATTATAGTTTTTGCTATTTACTTCAGATATATTTTAGAAAATAATTTTAAAATGAGCATTTTTAAAGTTTAGTTTCTTTCTCCTTTTGATGTTATTGCATGTAACAAATCATTTTCCTTGCTTAAGTCCTTTCTTCTCTACCTATGTAAATCCTACCCATTCTTCAAGGTCTATCTCAAGGTCCCAGTATCTATGAAGTCCTTCCTACAGTTCTAGCACTTAACAAACTTCCGTGTCATGTACTCTGCTCTTCTCCTATGTCATGATTGACTTCTAAAATGCTAAACTGTGTAGTACACAAGCTAGCACTTATGATCTATACTCTTACAGTATCTTCTGATTGTTTCTTTGGTATTAATTTTATCTCCGAATTGTATGTTTTTTGAGGCCAAATCATGTCATATCTATTTTATGTCTTTATGGCATGGAGTATATGCTAAAAACGTTAGACTTATTAACACTTGATAGAATAATTTAAAAACTATTATCAAATACCAAATAGTTACTTTAAAATAGTTCAATTAAAATTATTTACTTTCTTTTCTCCTGATATAGATAACCAATTATTTGAATTGGGTTGTGAGAAACTTGGCTGATTTGGAGGTTCAAATGGGAGCTGTGAAAAAAGTGAACAGTTTCTTGACAATGGAGTCTGAAAACTATGAAGGAGCAATGGGTATTGTTTTATGTGTTATTGTCATAATCTTTATCTTTTCATCTTCTTTGCTTTGAGCTAAAAATTTCAGTGTTACTTCTTCATTTTAATAAGTAGGGAAAACTATATGGGAGGGCCAGATTCTAAAACAAAAGAGAAATGAGGCAAAGGAAGTTATCTGGATAATTCAAATTAAAAGGAACTTTTTGTTTGAACTAACCAGAAAATTGCTTGAAATCTTAGCTTCATTTAGCCATGGAGACCTTCCAAGATGTACAGTGTGTAAGCAGCAACAAACAACTTAAAGTCTAAAGAATTAATCATGAAGCTATTACAAAGTACTTCTTAGAGTTTGATAAACTGAGAGACCCCAGCTTCTGGGATAAGAACTCAACGTTTGACAGAGACTCCTGTAAAAACTGTAAAACAGTATGGCAGAAACTAGGTATAGACCAACATCTTACACTGTATACCAAGATGAGGTCAAAATAGATACATGATATGGACATAATAAGTGATGGCATAAGTAAATTAGAAGAACAAGAAATTCTTTATATTTTGGATCTATACAAAAGTAAGAATTTTATGACCAAGGGGTGGCTAGGTGATGCAGTGAATAGAGCATCTGCCCTGGAGTCAGGAGGACCTGAGTTCAAATCTGTCCTTAGATATATAACATAAAAACTAGCCATGTGACCTTGGGCAAGTCACTTAACCCCAACTACCCTACCTTCCCCTCTCCAAAAAGCAAAAAAAAGAAAGAAAAATAATTTATGACCAAAAAAGAGACAGAGAGCATTACAAAATGTAAAATGGATAATTTTAATTGTATCATATTTAAAAGTTTTTGCACAAACAAAACCAATGCAAAAAAGATTAAAAGGAAAGCAGAAAGCTAGGAAATAATTTTTATAGCAAATGTCTCTGATAAAGGCCTCATATCTCAAATATATAGAGAACCAAATCAAATTTATAAAAATCCAAGTCATTTTCCAGTTGATAAATAGTCAAAGGAAATGAACAGGCAGTTTTCCCATGAAGAAATCAAAACTATCTATGTTCATAGGAGAAAAATATTCTCCTAAATCACTATTGATTAGAAGAATGCAAACTAAAATATCTCTGAGGTACCACCAGATTAGCCATCAGGCTGGCTAATAGGTCAGAAAGGGAAAACAATAAATATTGGAAGGTATGTAGGAAAATTGGAACACTGATACACAGTTGGTGGAGTTACAAGCTGATTCAGCCATTCTGAAGAGCAATTTGGAACTATACCCAAAGGGCAGTCAAACTGTGTATGCTCTTTGATCCAGCAATACCTCTACCAGATCTGTATCCCAAAGAAATTTTTTTTAATTGCTTACTGTCTTAGAGAGCAGAGCTGAGAGAAGGAGGGAGAAAATTTGGAACTCAAATTTTTTTAAATGAATGTTAAAATGTTTTCTTTTCATATAATTAGGAAAAAATAAAATACTATGAAAATAAATCATTCCTACCTTTAGTAGGAAAAATAGATCAGGGGGGTGGAGCTAAGATGGCGGCGTAGAAGCAGCAAAGCACCGCAGCTCCCACACAAACACACTAAAAACTCATAAAATGGGACTCTAAACAGATGTTCAAGCTCCAAAACTCTCCAAAAGACAGAAAGCACATCTGTTACTACAGGCAGCTCAGCAGGTGGGGCTCTTCGCAGTAGTTGGGGAGCCGCAGCCGAAACCCTGGCCAGGTCAGGCCCCAGGGCATTAGGCGGGGAGCCACGTCTATAGGAGAGCAGATCTGCTGCACTGGAGGCACAGTTACCACATTTATCAGGTCAGAAGGAAAAAAAGGCTAAGAGAAAGGTCAGTGGATTTTGCTAACTTGGGAGGACAAGAGCGGGTCCAGCCAAACTGCTCCCAGGGCAAGGAAGCAGTGGGAGGCGGCTGTAGCAGCAGGAACAGGTGAAAGCAGCAGCGGCCTCCACTGGGCTGCTTCAGAGCCCTTGGCCTGCAGATAACAGGGGGGCTGAGGCGATTGATTAGGG
>CM053597.1:145346031-145428189 GCA_028646575.1 Pseudocheirus occidentalis | reverse complement strand
CAGTTGTCATTTTCTTCAGTCAGGTTGCTGACTCTATTTTCATGCTTTTCTTACATCATTCTCATTTCTCTTTTGAATTATCACTTCCCTCTTAAAGAAACTTTTTAATAGTTAGATCTCAGTTGCTTAACAGTTAAAAGTATCAATTCCTTAAATTAGCATTTAAACCCTCTCCAATCTAATTCAATCCTACCTTTTTAGCCTCCTTTCCTACCCATTTCCTTTGACCATTCTGTGTTCTAGACAAATAGGAAAACTCACTCTGATATAATTTTTCCTTATGCTTTTGCTCATACTGTGCCTCCAATATGTAGATTGGACTTTTATTGAATGGTCTGTTGTTGTCATTGTTCAGTCATTTTGGTCATGTCCAGCTCTTCATGACCTCATTTAGGGTTTTCTTGGCAAAGATACTGGAGTAGTTTGCTATTTCCTTCTGTTTGTTTTACAAATGAGAAAACTGAGGCAAAAGGGTTTAGTGACTTGCTCAGGGTCACATAGCTAGTAAGTGAGGCTGGATTTGAACCCAAGTCTTCCTGACTTAGGTGGCATAGAGCATTGAGCATGGAGTCAGAATGACCTGAGTTCAAATCAAGCCTCAACCACATATTAACTGAGTGACCCTGTACAAGTCTTTTAACCTCTATTTGCCTTAATCTGCTGAAGAAGGAATGGCAAATCACTGTAGTATTCTTGCCAAGAAAACCCCAGGGACAGTATTTGCATGCTGTAGTCCATGGGGTCATGAAGAGTTGGATATAACTGAATGACTGAACAACAACTGTATGAAATATTTTAAACTAAGTATAAAAATACAAAAGAAATGTAAGAAAAATGGAAAATTCATGTTTTATTGCTTTCAAAGAGTGAACTTAGCTCCCAAGGATGGCTACAGATGAGAATCAGGCAAAGAATGATAGACTGGCTGAAGTTCTTATAGTTATTTCAAACACATTACAGTTGTATATATTAGGAATTCTTTCCAGTCCACTTTTAGCCTAGTACTGTTAACACATCAGTAACTTTCACAATCTTGACTAATTCTTGGGTTGGAGTCTATATCAGCCAGTAAAATTCACTCAAATTCATGGAAGTAAGTAAGTAAAGTAAGTAAAACTTATAACACAGTGGTCTGTTACATGCAGTGATGCCTTTCTAATTTAGGTTCAGAATTTAGTTCTCTTACCAGGGTTTTCAGCTACAAGATAAATATAGCAAGTTTCTCAAATAGATGTAATCATTCTCCCCTCATTTTATCCTTTCCCCTGAAATAATAAGTAAGCAGTAACCTAATGTCTTAAAAGACTTAATGTCCTCATGGAACTTAGAAAATAAGAGTGACCAACTTATGATTTTCAGGTCTGGTTCTTTCCCTACCCATTTTAGCTTCACTCCCTTGGGGCTATTCCCAAAGAGGATAGTCTTGGTTTCTTGAACCTAGGCCTCCTTTTCCTTGAAGAAAATATTACCTCTGAACAACCATCAAACAGACAGCAGACTTTATTTGAATTTTGTTCAGTAAAATTGGTCTGGTATGGCTGGCTTCTTTTTTTTTGTTTTTGTCAATGACCCACCCCTGGAGGTGGCTAGGTGGTTCAGTGGATAGAATTCTGGGCTGGGAATCAGGAAGACTCATCTTCCTGAGTTCAAATCTATCCTTAGACACTATTCACTGTATGAGTCTGGGCAAGTCGTTTTACTGTTTGCCTCAGTTTCCTCATTTGTAAAATGAGCTGAAGAAGGAAAAGGTGGTTAATGTGTTTCATAGCTGCTGCAACTTTCATCACTGCTTCTTGAAGTAGTTTCCCCAATCTTGGCACAAACCTGGAGATCTTTATTCAATAGGTAATTATGTATTTATCATAACTGCCCTCTGTACTTTCAGTATCACTAAATTGACTATTCAGCCACAAATATCCAAGTGACAACATAGAAAACTTCCATCTTTGACGTGTATCAGACGTTGGAAATAGGTCCCATTGGTCTCTTTAACAGAAGACCAAATTTCCTTCATCAGGTTCTTACTTATCTCTGTGGCATTTCCCAGATATAGTCCATAGTCTTCCTTTCCATTTAAGTGAATACTCTACCTGAAATCACCACATTTGTCAATAGTGGGTAGTCTTACTTGACTTCTTGCTTGTCATCAGGTGGATGGTAAAAGAGAAAGGTGTCCCATTTCCTTCTTTGAAGAACTTCATCTTGTCTAGTAATGTCTTGCCATAAATAGAAGGTTTAGTAACTAGTCCCCAAGTAATTCTATTTTTCCAGGTATTTTACCTGGAGGCATCTGAGGCAAATTCACATTTTCTAGCAGTTTACATGAGGCAGCAACTGCATTGTCTCCTTTCCTGAATGAATATATTCGCTAGCAGATTACAGTTCCTTCTAGCCCCCAACAAAGAGTGTAAAGAAATGCACAGTCTTTTCAGCAATGATTTTTTCATAGTACATAAGCATTCTCCAAATCTGATATCTTTATGCTGCATTCTTAGTTGTTTTCTGTTACAGTTATTTGTGTGGATATCATGTCTTGATATAAGACTATATGCTCTACAAAGAAAGGGACCATGTCTTAGCTAAACTTTGTATCACACAGTACCAAGAATAGTGATTTTAATACATAGTTGATGCTTAATGATTCAAGCTGAACTGAAATTTTGTACACTCATTATGAGTGATCCAAAAAGCTTATCGATTGACTAAGAAAAGGAAAAGATGTTTGATACTGTCCCCATTTTGTAGTCGTACTTCTCATTTTCTAAATGTAGCCACACTGATGAGAACTTCACAAAAATAAGGTTATTTAAAGACAGCCTCTCTGCCTTTATTGTTACTATAATACAAGTCTAGCATAACAGTCAAATTCATATTGAAAGAATATCAACTGTTATTTGCCAGTAATAAAAACACAATTAACTAGATAGTCTATAACTGCCACTAAGACTGATATAAATAGAAGGATATTCAAAAGAGCCTTTTATACTAAAGAAATGTTTTTATTAAAAACTAATTTTCCTACCCTATTTTTCAGACCTAATCAATAACTTTCTAAAAAAAATTCAGGCCTTATCATGTCCTCTTTCATACCAATTCAAAAAACTCCTGAGGATCCCTATTGCCACCAAGAAAGTTGTTTGGTTTTTAAAACCCTTTAAAAATGTCTTCCTGGTTCATTTCCACCTTTTTCCAGGCTTCTTACTCATTTTCTTCCATGTATAATATGATCCAATGACACTGACCTCCTTGCTGTTCCTAAAAAATTCCTCTGGGAATTTTCACTAGCTTTCCCATGCCTGGAATTCTCTCCTTCCTCATTTGGTTCCCAGACTTCCTTTAGGGTCCAGCTAAAATCCTACCTTCTGCAAAGAATCTCTCTAGATCCTTTTCTCCCATACTAGTGCCTTCCCTTTGTTGATTATCTCCATTTTACCCTGCTTATATTTTTGTTTCTATATAGTTGCTTATGTGTTTTCTCCCTCATTAGATTGTGAAGTCCTTTTAGAGCAGGGACTGTTTTTGCCTTTCTTTGTGTTCTCAGTACTTAGTAGTAACAACAACTTAGCATAGTGCCTGGAACACAGGAGTCATTTAATAAATGCTTCTTGACTTATATGTATTGATAGTAATATAACAGATTAGAACATGTGCTTAGTTACAAGGCAAAAAAAAATTCAGTTCCTTTTTTTGGTAACATAAAAAATGTTTGATGAAGTTCTATTGAATTAAAATTTGGATTTTCCATTTTCTTAAATTTGGATTTTCTATTCTCCTATTCAATAACTGGAGTGGTAGAAAGGGCAGGTCTTACAGATTTAACCTTGGCAAACCTAACAAGAGCTGGGGCTTATGCTTCAGTAAAGTGAGTCCAATGGAAGACTTTACTAAAGTATGGGTTTGGGTCCCCTCAGCAGTAGCACTGGACAAGAGCAGAAACATAAGAGTCCCATCCAGGGTGCTTTCCCAATGTAGGAACTAGGATAAGAGGTCTGAGAATAGTGTGAGAGGAGGGAAAAAACATTTATTAAGCAGGAGGAGTGATGTGGCCTCCAACAGGGGGTTCAGAGCAACCTGAGCTCTCATCCTGGCCTGATTTCCCAAGGGCAGGGGAGCTTTAAGAAGGTCAAGAAGGAGCAGAATTGCCTCCAGTTTGTGGTCAGGGTAAGAAAGAAGGGGAAAGTTCAGAGCCATATGAAGCTTTTCTGATGGAGGTGGAAGAGAAGATTTGCCCCTGGTAAGACAAGGGAGCATCTGAGAGTAGTCTGAGTCTTCCTGAGGGTATCAAAGAGGGGAAGGAGCCTGAGCTACATGGAGACACAAACACAGTTATCTTCTGGCAGAAGACTACTTCGAGCAGGAGAAGAATTGGTGTAAGGGTAAATAGTAAAGTTCCCTCTTATTTTGGGTTGTGGAGGGGTGGCCTGGTCACCAGAAGATCCTCAAAATCTTATCAGCCATGGGCAAATGGAGGAAGACATGGGATACCCCATGGGTAATGCTTCTAGGGTTCCTCAGCTTAGGTCAACATGAGAACTAGGAATTAAAGTGGCCACAGTAACCCCTATACCCTCACTAACAAAGAGATGATGTTGTCTGTGATGTAGGGTCTCTGTCTCTTGTGCCAAGGAAAGTAATGTACCAATGAGTTAATGCTGTCTCAGATAAATAAGAGCAGTAGGACACAGAGACTCTATGGAAGTAGCTATATTCCCAAACCCCGTTGATTTTTCCAAGTTTTTTTCTTTCTTTTCTCCTTCCTTCCTTTTTTGATGGGAAAAGGAGGGAGTTGAGCAATGTTTCTGAATCTGTGAGAGCATTAGGTTTTCTTTTTACTCCTCTGTCATGCTGGATATCCCTTTCCTAGCCCTCAATTGTTTTTATTGCTAAAATAAAACTGGATGCCAAAAGAAACTAAGCCAATGAAATTCATACCATTTTTTCTCAACTGGTTTGATTTATTATTTGTTTGTTGTACTAGTCTGACTGAGCCAGTAAAGTGCTGTGTTAGCTGTGTCAGTCTAGGAGTTTTGCTTGAAGTTTGAATTTGAGCTAAAGAATCCATTCTCACCACTTGGTTGAGAAGGCTGTTTATTAGCAAGGACACTCAGAAGGCACCTGTGCCCTTTTCCCACAGTCATGCTGACCCAGATTAACAAACACATCGTCTGGTTCTGGTAGGGGGTGATGATCTTTTGTGAAATAAATGCTCAGTTGGGTGGTTGGTAGATACAGTAGTCAGTGATAGAGTTTAATCTAGAATCCACCACTGCCAACGACTCTGCCCTTGATGAGGAGCTGCCCAAAGTGAGCCCAGGAAAAAAAAATTAGTTAAGGGTTAGGTTTGGCTCAAATCTGGAGTTTCCCTCAAAGTGAGAAGGTCTAGGGTGGGGATAGAAAGGTACTTCATATATAATGTAAACCAGGCATAGAACAAACAATTATTTCCTCCACAAAAAAGAAAGGTTTAACATAAATGAATCACAAGAACACATTAACAATGACTTAAAAGAGAAGCTATAATAACTCACCAGTACCTCAATCAATTCTTCTTCCAGGAGCCTCATGCTTAAAACATCAAAACATATATATTTTTTGCAAGACTACTGAATTGACATTTCACCTTCACCTTACTTCTCTATTATTGAAATAAATTTCTCCAGGTCTATGTTTTCTGGCAAACCTGGCCAATTTTCAGACTTTTTTTTCTTGCCAGTGGTTATCTTCTTCAAAAGGGGCTGAAGTAATTTTGGATGGCTCATCACAAAGTATAATCAGCACTAAGAGCCAGGGAATCACTACCTTTCATAATCAAAAGATTGACTTCAAGATAGCACATATTCTTCTCAGGATTGCTACTCAGTCACCTATTCTCAGGAAACTTAAAAAAGAAGAGACAATTGGGGCTTCAAAATCCATTTTCTGACTTTTTTTGTTTCAATTTCTTCTGCTATGTATTTGAAGCTGTCTTATTTCTGGGATGGAGAAAGGGCAGCCCTTTCCTAATCCCACATGGGAGAGGTTTAAAGACTCCTAAGAAGATGGAAGAAGATGGGGAAAAAGATAGAAGATGGGGACACTCACTTTAAATTCTGTGGAATGAATGGAGTGTCTCTTAGTGGTCAGTTCTTGATGCTATATGAAGATAATTTTGGTACTCCTACCCAGTATAATTGGATCCCAGCACTCAGACCCATTCCCACAGAAACAGGTGTGGTCTTGTATTCAAACACCCTCATATCCATCTAGCCCAAGACAGGATCACACTACCTAAATATCTATCTTGACCAGACAGGACCACAATAGCTAGCCAATTAGAGGGCAGCACAATCAGAATGTTTAACCACTGAACCATAGGTGGGACCCCCTTTCCATGACCTAATCCCTTAACAAATTCTTCCTGCCTTTTAATATTAATCATATTCCTATATTCTATGTAAATTTTGATTGTGTAATCAGCATCTTTACCCTACAAAAAAATCCATGTTGCTTTCTCTGAAGCTGCTGGTTCCTCTTGGAGTTTAGCCTGCTTCATGAGAGGCGTCAATCTCAACAAATGCCTATACTTGGATTAGAGGTGGTCTGACTCTGAATTCTTTGAGAAGGTTCCACCACAACACATCATGAAACCCTAACAGTTTTTGGGTGGGCAAAGCTCCCACCGCAATGGTTTGTTCTTTTTTCTATGTTCACAAATGAAAAGGAAACGAAAAGAAGAATAATATATCGGTGCTAGTTCTCTGTACTTACTCTTTTCCTGTACCCTAGACCAAAGGTACAATATTAGGCTTTGCCCTTTATCTCTCATTTTTTTACCTTTCACAATTCTTTCCTAATTGAAACTTTTCTAATTGAAGTTTGTGTTGCTTGTGACTCTTTCCCCTCTAAATCCATCCTCTCTTTTAAACCCCTTAATACCTTCTTTTCTTATTCTAGCCCAGTTCAATTCCCTTTTAATCTTATTATGTTTCTACATACTCTTTCCTAGCAACTTTTATTTGCCAAGATCAGTGTTAATCAGTCATACAGGTAGAAGGAAAACCAGGAGAGACCGTGTTCCCCAACCTAGAGAGAATAGAGTATCAAGGGAAAAGAGAATGATCAACAGTGTCAAAAATTCCAGAGCAGTCAAGGAGAATGAAGATTGAGGAAAGACCATTGGATTTGGCAATTAAGAGATTATGAGTAGCTTTAGGGAGAGCAGTTTTGGTGGAGGGTTAATTGGAAGCCAGGTTGTGAGGGTCTAACAAGTAAGTTTTTAAGAAGTTTAAGAGTGAGGGGAGAGAAAGTAGAGGCATGTATTATAGATGGCTTTTATTAGGAGTTTAGCCACAAAGGGCAGAAGAGATATAGGATAGTAAATGAGAAAGGAGTGAGGTTTTTTTTTGAGAATGGTAGGACATGGGCACATTTCTAGGCACTAGGGAAGGAGCCAGTAGACAGAGGAAAATTGAAGGTAAGTGATAAAGTTGGGAAGACAGAGGGGGCAATCTGTTGGAGGAGCTAGGATGGAACAGTCTCACTTGAACAGAGGGATTAGCCATAGTAAGGAGCAAGGTCACATCCTCATATGAGGGAAGAGACAGTGGCAGAAGGCATTTGAGTGATGGGAGATGAGGAAAAAGGAAGAAGAGGGGGTTCATGGTGAATCACCTTAGTTTCTTTTCTCTAAAATATGTTTTTTCTCTAAAATTTCTCTCATTTGAGAGGGTGGGAGGATGCAGACCATGAGAAGTTTGATAAGAAGGTCTGAGACTCAAGAAAAGAGGACAGTGTAGAGTGGAATTGGTTCATTGGTCAAGATAAGAAAAAGAGGTGAGAATGGATATTGCATAGGGAGGGAGTCTGGAAGAAAACTGAGGGTTTCAAGGAATTGGAGTTCATGGTGTAGATGAAGAGTAAAGTTTTGCAAAGGAAGGCAGAGTGAGAGGTAAAGTCAATAGATTATGTTCAGAGAGGTGGATTTCAGAATTCTTGAACATGGAGTCAGTACATTCATGGAGAATAGCAAGATCAAGAGTATGATCATCTTTGTGTATGGTTGAGGTGAAATGAAAGAGTAGGTCATGGGAAGTAAGTAGGTTAAAGAACTGAGCAGTCAGAATGTTTAATATGTGTGTGTTCAATACACGCTTATACATATACATATACACATACACATACAAATATACATACATATATTGATCAAAGTGCTGAAAATATCTCCAGTGGAAAAGTTTAAGAAGCCCTGTGGGATTTTAAGTGGGCTTTTATTGTTGTTATTTTTAAAAAGATTACCTTACTGTAGATTTTTCATAAATCTCTTGTGTTTACAGTTCTTACATTTTATGCAAAGCAGCTTTTTGTTCTTGATGTAGACTTCAAGGAAGTTAGATTTAGCTAGAACTTTTCATCTGTGCCAGAAATCTCAATAAATGCTTATTAAATTGAATCAAATTCTGTACATCTGAGATAATTACTTGACTTATTTGTGCCTGGTGGTATTTGCAAGGACTTCATTTTTTAACTCTGGGAGAATGCATAAGGTGGGTAGCTTCAGGAATATAGGACAACTCATCATTTCTGCCATGTTCCCTTTCAATATGTCTGAGTAAAGCTCTAGGGTAATATTGATGACTCTCACGAGAGAATGAAAATAGTCCCAAAACCAGACCTTATTTGAGGTTTTGGTTTTGCCAGTTGGGTGTGTTTATGAATTTTATTTTTTTAAAAAAGGTGAAATATCCTGGGGCCGTGGACTGCCTCACAAAAGAATAGTAGATATTCCCTGAGAGGAAAGTAGCCTATTTGAAATTCTTCAGAGGTGCACCAGATGGCAGTAGCAGCTCAACAAAGAAGAAAACTGGTCATTTTCAGTAGTGTCCTTCATGACTCCATTTGGGGTTTTCTTGGTAAAGATACCGGAGTGGCTTGCTGTTTCCTTCTCCAGTTCATTTGACAAATGAGAAAACTGAGGAAAACAGGGGTAAGTGACTTGCCCAGGATCACACAGTTAGTAAGTGTCTGAAGCCACATTTGAACTCATGAAAATGTCTTCCTGATTCCAGACCTAGCATTCTATTCACTGTGCCACCTAGCTGTCCAAAAAAGCAGCCTATTAGGAAGAAAAGTAGCAAGTGTCAGCTTCAGAGGTTTTCCAACTAATTCACAATTATAGGAGTATGAGTTGTCCAGGATGTGAGTGTTTTCTTTATCATTGATAGCACAGGAATCTGTGAGAAAGTGTACTCTTATGAGCACAAATGAGAATGTTTCCTTATTATTTTGCTATGAAGTTTACTTAGAAGTCTTTCCCTTGAGCTAGTGTCTTTTGATGTACTCTAGAATAAGGGAAGCACTGGATGGGGTCTCATGAGCTGATATTTTGGATATGTACTAACTCAAGCAGTTATCTGGCACTTGTATGTAGCTCTCTAGAAGATAAAAGGGAAAGCCTTACACTATTATTATTGATCAAATTATTGCTTTTTAAATTTTTTTTATTATTAACGAGAAAATTATCAAACATAAATATTTCCATACATAAAGAAATATAGAAAATATGGCTTTTACTTGGAATAAATCATCTACTTTATACAGGGCATTCATTTTAATATATTAAATTTAGGTAATAACATTCCTATGAACTGGATGACTATCTGTTACAGAAGGAATTCCTGCTGATGTCTGAGTTGGAATAAATAGCTATTGAGGACACTTCCAACTCTGTATAATTCTGATAGCAATTAACGTAAAAATTCTTCTTTTACCCATGTTTCCTTAGAGAAAAATCTATTATTTGAAAATTTTAATAGATATTTTTCTTTGTATATTTTATTGTTGATTTAGTATTTTAAAATCTAGATATTTATTAAAGCTTTCAATTACTCATTTAAATGTGATTACAGAGGTAAAGAGAGTAAATTACATTGAATTTGTGAATGATAGTTTTTGTTGAATGGAATTATGTTATACAATATTATTTTAATGTTAAAATTGTTTGAACATATTGATAGCTAAATTTCTTTTTAATAAATCCACATGGAGGGGCCAGAGCCAAGATGACAGAGTAGAAGCATAGACTTGTCATGGGCTCTGGCTCCAAACAATTCCAATACCTGTAAAAAATGACTCTTAACAAATTTTAAAGCTACAGAACCCACAAAGTAACAGAGAGAAACCAATCTCCTGCTAAAGACAGCCAGTAGGCCAACAGGAAAGTTTTATCACAGCATGCTGGGAGCTGAGCACAGTCCCACAGGAACCACGTGGTTCTAGGACCAGGGAGGCCCTGATCAGCAGAGACCAGAGCAGAATTCAGGAGAGTGAATAACCAGCAGTGTGGTGGCTTTCAGATTTCTCAATTAATAAACACCAAAGACAAAGTAAAAAGTCAGTGAAGAACTTTGTTGGAACAGTGAGGGACAGAAGAGCAAGGTCCAGCTGCTGCCCTCAGAGAGAGAAGTGGAGGCTTGGCAGCTGCACAGCATGGTTGCCTCAGGAGCTCCTGTCCTGCAGATTGTAGGGGGAACCAAGCAGTCATTCAGTCATTCAGAGGGTAATCACTCTTGCTTTAACCTGCTTGGATCTGGACCATGGTCTTGGGCAGTGGTCCTGGGTTGTGTGACCATTTAGCCAGAGCTCGTGAAGGCTGTAGAGACAGTGCCCTCCTAATAGCTCCAGCAGCTGCAAAACCCTCAGCAATTTGGGACGAAAGTCTCTCCATTCTGGAAGCAGAGTTCTACCATGGTAAAGAGCTCAAGGGTCAAGTTATTGGCTGGCAATATGAACAAGCACAAGAAGCACAAACAGATTATAGAATCTTTTTTGGAGACAAAAAGGATCAAGGCATGGAGCAGAAGGAAGACAGCAAAGTCAGAACTCCTGCATCAAAAGCCTCCAAGAAAAAATATGAGTTGGTTACAGGTCACGGAGGAGCTCAAGAAGGATTTTGAAAATCTAGCAGGAAAAATGGAGGAAAAATTGGGAAGAAAAATGAGAATGATGCAGGAAAAGCATGAAAAGTGAGTCAACAGTCTGCTAAAGGAGACCCAAAAATACACTGAAGAAAATAACACGTTAAAAATAGACTAACTCAAATGGCAAAAGAGGCCAAAAAGCCCATGAGGAGAAAAATGCCTTAAAAGGCCAAATTTACCAGATGGAAAAGGAATTTCAAAAATTCACTGAAGAGAATAACTCTTTCAAAATTAGATGGAAGCAACTGGAAGCTAATGACTTTATGAGAAACCAAGATATTATTAAACAGATCCAACCAAATGAAAAAATAGAAGGCAATGTGAAATATCTCATTGGAAAAACCACTGGAAAATAGATCCATGAGAGACAATTTAAAAATTATTGGACTACCTGAAAGCCATGATCAAAAAAGAGCCTAGACACCATCTTTCAAGAAATTCTCAAGGAAAATTGCCCTGATATTCTAGAACCTGAGGGTAAAATAGAAATTGAAAGAATTCACCAATTGTCTCTTGAAAAAGATCCCAAAAAGAAAACTCCTAGGAATATTATAGCCAAATTCCAGAGTTCCCAGGTCAAGGAGAAAATATTGCCAGGAAGAAACAATTTGAGTATTGTGGAAACACAATCAAGATAACACAAGATTCAACAGCTTCTACATTAAGGGATTGAAGGGATTGGAATATGATATTCCAGAGGTTAAAGGAGCTAGGATCAAAACCAAGAATCACCTACCCAGAAAAGCTGCTGGGTAGTTCAGAGGAAAATATGGTTGTGCAATGAAATAGTGGATTTTCAAGCATTCTTGATGAAAAAAAATACCAGAGCTGAACAGAAAATGTAACTTTCAAATACAAGAATCAAGAGAAGCATGAGAAGGTAAACAGGAAAAAGAAATCATAAGGAACTTATTAAAGTTGAACCATTCACATTCCTACATGGAAAAACGATAATTGTAACTCATAATGAGTTTTTCAAAATGAGGATAATTGAAGGGAATGTATATGTATATATGTATACATATATTAATATGTATGTATAGGAGGGTATATGTGTACATAAATATATATGTGAGTGTGGGCATATGTATGTACATGTATACATAGACAGAGGGCACAGGATGAGTTGAATGTGAAGGAGTGGTATCCAAAAATAAAATTAAGAGGTGAGAGAGGAATTTATTGAGAGAAAGAGAAATGGAAAGATAGATTGGGGTAAAATATCTCATATAAAAGAGGCAAGAGAAAAATGTTACAATGGAGGGGAAGGGCAGGAAGGTGAAAGGGAATGGGACAACCTTACTCTTATTGAATTTGGCTTAAGGAGGGAATAACATACACACTCAACTGGGTATCTTACCCTACAAGAAAATGGGAGGGGGGTAGGAGATAAGTGAGAGGATGACAGAAGGCAGGGCAGATTGGGGGAGAGAGTGGTTAGAAGCAAACCTTTCTGAAAAGGGATAGGGTCAAAGGGGAAAAATATAATAAGGGGGGGTGGGACAGGATGGAGGGAAATATTTATTGAATCGAACTGTTAAGTTATGGCTACATTTCTTTGAAAATAACTGATAAATGTTTTGCCCAAATCCTGTTTGATTGAGAACAAATAGAATAGTTGCCTCCTTTCTAAAGTGTCTGTGGAATTCATTATTTTGGCTATAGATGATATATTTGCTGTATTTCAATTTAGAATAGTTTGGCAATATAAATTTAGCCTTAAAAATGTAAAGCAATTATCCAGATATTACAAACATCTGAGTTATAATTATTTTTAAGTAGGATATGGTTCAAAGCCAAGAAAGTCTTGCTGCCTCTATATGCATATATTTTCAGAATAAAGACAGCAATTTGATGCCAAGGACTGAGATAGAGCTCCATGCCTAGAAGGAGCTCAAACTAGCAGTCTTTTTATTCTCCTTTTCCACTGCCCATCCATTTACATAGGAGGTAAAAAAAATCCAGACTGGAGAAAATTGGGAGGGGGTGGGTGCTGTTAAATAGTTCTTTT
Organism: Pseudocheirus occidentalis; assembly: GCA_028646575.1. Classification (NCBI taxonomy): domain Eukaryota; kingdom Metazoa; phylum Chordata; class Mammalia; order Diprotodontia; family Pseudocheiridae; genus Pseudocheirus; species Pseudocheirus occidentalis. Next base: position 145,415,223 of record CM053597.1, on the reverse strand, counting down.
TTTTCTTTGTTTTTTTTCTCTTAAATTGATGTGTTTATTTACTTTTAGTTTACAAGATTCAGTTCCAGAGTACCTTGAGTTTCAAGTTTTCGCTCCTCCCTCTCCTCCCCTTCCCATGGCGGCATACAATCCAGTATAGAATCTGCAAATGCTTTCACATTGGACATTAGTGTGGTTGTATAGAAGGGTAGTAACCAATGGAGTGGACAACAGGAAAAAGGAAACAAAACCAAACACAGAAAAGAGCGATAGCATGTAGATTGCTGTTGAACAGTTCTTGATGATTTATTGGAAGAGCCAGATCTGAAAATTATACCATTTAGGAATACTGGTTTTGGATCACGTATTTTTGAAAGGGGAACTATGGCCTGAGTTCTGTAGGGATTCTTGATAAGTAGGAAGTGTACATTGAAAAAAAATAATAAGGCCTAGGGCACTGCTTAGCTAGATGGCTATTCTATATTTCAAAGAGCTTGGATGTTTGGATCTTAGGATTCCAAGTTTTCTCAACCCTATGACTCTTTGTTCTTTTTCAAAAAAAAAAAATGGGAAGGAAAAAAGCAGAAGGCAAAAATTCCCCTAGGTGGAGCTATTTCAAGGTATCACTCTTCCCTGTCTCAAATTTCTGGCATTATTATGTGTAATTGGTAGAGGTAAGCCTTTTTTGGCTTTAAGCTAGCATTACACCTATATTTGAAGTAAATTTGTGTTTGTATGTATGTGCTTTGGGATCAAAATTAACATATTAGTTTGAATTTGGTAAATAATTACTTCAATGATAGTGTCAAAAGAATAGACCCTTCTGCATTCTGATTATTATCACTGAAATAGCTAATGGACAAAGAAGATATTTTATAAATATTCATAGAGTAGTAGTTCATCGAATAATAATCTCTTATCTAAGAATGGGAGACTACAATAGTAAAACCAAGAGAATTTCCATGAGAACATTTTGATATTATACAACATTTTAGAGTATATTATTATAGGATGTAAATAATCTAAAATCAAATCAAGCTGTGGTTTGGCATTTTGGTCTTAAGTTTAAAAGTTAATTAAAGTTTCATGAATTTAGACTTAAGTCAGCACGACATATGTAATAAGAATCAATTATCAAGGGGTATATTCTCTAGCCTGTAGGGAAATTCCCATGATTATTGGTGAAAATTCTGCATCAAGATCATGGGAAGAGCCTGACCCTTAGTATTCCTCTTTAACAGCCTGTAGAATTTGTTATGCTTAGTTTCATGCACTAGTCCTTAGAGACACTAATCCTAGTTTTGTCCCCACCTTCCACATGCTAAAAATAACAAAAATTGGGGGCAGAGAAGAGGGGGAGAAGAAGCCAGAGGGAATGTGATTATCTTATCATCCTTGTTGTACTATTGATTTATAGTAGACATTTTGTTTTACAAATGCCAAATCACACAAAGGTTATTCCAGCTAATGGATAAGGGATTTGAAGCTTCTCCTGAGTATGTAAACTCTTCTCTGGGGGTAAACTAGGTTTACTTTTTAAAGCTGAGAGATTTCCTTGTTGTGCTATCAGGGTGGTGCTTTTTGACCTTTTTCTCAACATGCTGTGGGCCCAGAACATAGTCTTTACTCATTCAGAGAGTATAGAGCTGTGTTGCTAGGGGAAAGCTGTGGAGTACAAATTACTATGATGAAAGTTTTGCCTGTATTTCCAGTATGCTGTTTCTAGCTTAGATGAAAGAAAAGAAATCAAACCAGGGTGGAACAGCTGAGACTTTACTTGGAAGGTGCCAAATTTAGAGAATTCAAGTCAAAAGTCAACCTTAGCATCGGTATAGGGGCATTGACTATGGACCCTCACACAGGAGAGTGATGTTGGGAAGGAAAAAGGAGAGGAAATTACGTTTATTAAGCAACTGTTATGTGTTAGGTGCTTCAACATATTATCTGATTTGATCCTTATAAAAGTCCTGTGAGGTAGGTGCTATTATTTATTATTAATAGTATTTATTGTTATTATTTTCAGTTGAGGAAATTGTGGCAAACAGAGGTTTTTATGGCTTTCCTAGAGTCACATAGTTAGTAAATGTCTGAGGCAGTATTTAAATGTAGGTCCTCCTGATTGCAGGCTCAGTGCTCTATACACTGCCATTTTTCTGAATTCTTTGAGAGTAGAACTGTTCCCAGTACCTCCCAAAAGACATAGTGATAATCCCCCTTCTATACCCTGTGCCAACATTCCTGACTTTTTCAGACTGCCTAGTTCAACTGCCATGGGACCTACTCTGCTTTCATCTGCTGTCCTTACTAGAACCTGGGGAATTTGGAGTCAGGAATTTCCTCCTCTGTAAGACTGTGTGCAGCTAGTACCCAAGGACATCTCACCAAACCAAGGTTTGTAGGGAGGTATAGGGTAAGAGTAATGGGAGGCCTCCAAAGTTTTAAGCTTTTGACCTAAGAATCATTAGGTGCCTGGGCTATGGTGATGGCAAAACAAAATGGTGAATTTGAAAGCCCATCCTGGCTCCAGCAGGCCCTGAAACTCTCTGTATTACCATCTCCCCACTAGAAGGTGAGCTCAGACCCAAGGCAATGGTTGGGGAGAAGATGGGAACCAGGATTGAAGAATCTATGGGGCATCAACACTTTAGCACAAAATTGATACTAGGAGTAATAGGACAGGATATCTAATTGGCATCAATCACCATAAGTGGTCACCTCCTCCTGCCTTTGTAAGGGTATCAGTGTTTCCTCTATGAGGCCAAACCAGTTCAAAGAAGAGGGGGAGGAGACAGGTGCTGGGGCATAGGAAGTAGGTGAGAGTTATGTGCCACCCCCTCCTTCCTGAGACTATATATATATATCAAAAACAACAGGGCCTCTTCCACTAACAGGATCACCTTCTCCCCATTCACATGGTGGAAGGAGACCATGTGGGCACACATTATCTTGGCCTGAGTTATAATGGTATCACTTTCAGTGCTGCTACCATAAGATCCCACTCCTGTTACCTTCCTCCCATAAGAGAAGGTCCCTGTTCTCTGACACTTCTTTCCTGTAGCTGCACCTCACCTACTATCTGCTCAAGGAGGGAGAGAGATGCATGCTAGAGTCATTCCTGTGTGTAGGCAACAAATGGACTGTAGTGACTGAGGAGAGAGGCAGGTGAGTGGAAAAGACCTAGAGCAGGAAGAGATTTCAGAGGCCTGTCATTTTTATTGATGGAGAAACAGAGGCCTAGCAAAGTTAAATTACCTGCTCAGATCATCTAGGTGGTAAGTCCCAGAGTCAGGATTTAAATTCAGATCCTCTGACTCTAAAAATAGTACTTCCCATTATACCATCCTGCCTCCTTCTATGGCCCTGAGCCCTACCAATCTCCCAGAAATGGCTTTTCGGGGCCTTCCTAAATAGCACCTGGTTAACAAGAATAATCAGTTAAAAGAGATGGTTCTCCTCCTCTCCTCTCTCTGTCTGGTCTCCTTTTCTCCCTCTCCCCAACTGAAAGCACCTTTCCTGCTTCTTGGCCCAGATATAAAAATTCCTAGTTGTGGTTCTGGGAAGTACCAGATTTATAGTCATTGGACCTAGGTTCAAATCCCTGCTCTGTTACTACCTATGGGATCTTGTGCAAGTCATTTACTTCTCTGGATCTGGGTTTTCTCATCTGTGAAATTAAGAGGTAATATTAGCTGATATCTGAGGGCCCTTCTTTTATCTCCAAATCTTATAAACTGAATTTCTCTTCTTTTAAGGATGCTCAGCAGCAAGTTTCTGACCTCCAGATGACAGCTTCTGCTCTATATTAGGTCTGAATCACATACCAATTGAAACTCAAACTTTTTTTTTTGCTTCTGCCTCTACCCCCATGCTTGTTTTTCTTACCCCATACGACATCTTCCTTTGAATTCTTCATTTCTGTCACACACACAGTGAAAACTGGAAGGGAGCAAGGAATTCAACTGTATCATGAGTCAGTTGACTGACTGGGAGCTGATCCAAGAGCTGGCAGCCTCTGCCCCAAAGCAATAAAACAGTACCCTCCTCCCTGTCCCAGGCAACTCTGTATTTCCTCACTCTTCTGTGCATCATGTTTGTTTGTTTTCTCATTTTAAGGCCAAGGTACCAAGGGAATGAGCACTACAGGAACAGCTTTGTAGTGGGCTGCTGACTCTCAGTCACTCCTTCAGAGGTCTGCCTTTTAACAGTGCCCATCACATTTGATGATAGCATGAGATTTTTCTATTTAAGGCACAGGTGAAAGGGTGGCAAAGGAATTCTCAGCTCATACCTGATGATGCCATTCTTCCATTTTTGCTCTTCCTAGTAAGGAATTATACTTGTGTCTAGCTTTCATACTTTTTTTTCAGACACAAAATAGAAATGTAGGACTCAATTTAGATGAAACCTCAGAGGCCATTTACTTCATCTCAGTTCCATGGAGATTAAATGGATTGCCCAATATCACAATGGCAGTTTCAGGCATAGGATTTGATTCCGGAACCTTCCATTATAATATGTTGCCTTTTCTAAAAGATAAGAATACAGCCCCACATTTTATTACCTGTTTTACCTCAAAAAGGTCACTTAATCTCTTGGGGTCTCAGTTTCCTTATCAGTAAAAAGAGGGATTTGGCCTAAATGATCTCTGAGATTTTCTCCAGCTCTTCTAAATTGATGCACCTAAAGACTTTTGATTCTCCTGTTTCACAACAATTGTTCAGCTGATTAGTAAAGGGTTTTTTTTATCATGTAATTGATCCAATTACAGTACAGATAGATATCACAGAATTTGAGAATTAGAAGGGATCTCAGTGGTGGCCATCTAGTCCAACTACATGGTCCATGGAAAGAATCCCCTCTACAACTTATGCAACAAGTGGCCACTCAGCCTTTACTTGAAGACCTCCAAGGAGAAAGAATCCATTCCCTCTCCAGGCATCTACTTCTACTTTTGGACAACTGTAATTGGTAGGAAGCTTTTCCCAAAATCAAGCCTAAATTTGCCCTTTTCAGCTTCAATCCATTGCCCCTACACTCTTTAGGTCCACCAAAACAAGTCTAACACCTCCTTCACATGACAGCCCTTCAAATTTACAAAGACATTTTATCCACTCCCCCCCAAATTCTTCTCTTTTCCAGGCTAAAAATGCCCAATGACTTCACCAAATATAGAAGGACACTGCCGGCTTCTCCTACAACATCTATTCTCTGACCAGATAATGAACAGTTAAGTGAAAGACTGAGTGAAAGAATATCCATCACAGGTACTAAATGATTTCTTACAATTGGCTGAAATAGTGAGTCACATTTTCCCAGTATACAAGCTACTCCAAGGATGCAAATTAGGCACTTTTTACTCTTTGTACATTATGTATTCAATTCATGATTGAAAAAAGGCAAGCAGGAGTAGAGTCCCCTTAAAAGAATGATAACCTATTGCTCGAGCTTCACAAAGGAAGGGTAACTCTTTCCTAAGGAACCAGAGATACAGTAATCTTTACTCTATGACCCTTAGTTCCAAGCCTCTATATCCAAATCTACCATATGGCCTGTAGTGAAGAAGAAATGGAAATGACATGGAGCTATTTAGGGGTATCAAAAATAGGATCTGCTTTGGAGTGGCAAGAGCTACCTGTCTGGACTCCTAAAGGCAAACAGAAACACAATAATCTTCCTGGAGAAGCAGTGTGGTATACTATATAGTGCCCTGCACTTGGTGTAAGGAAGATGCAAGTTTGAATTCCATCTCAGATACTTACTGGCTGTATAATCTCAGGTAAATCAATTAGGTCCTTTGGGCTTCAGTTCCCTCAATTATTAAATGAGAAGGTTGGACTTAAGGACCTCTAAGGGCCCTTCCATCTCTGATGATGTAATTCTATGCTCCTTCTGATTTATAAAAACTTATCCCTGGTGAAAGAAGGAGGTGCCTTCCTGCCTGGGGGAAGGTGGTTTCATTTTAAGGGTCCAGGGTTTGTTTCCCATTTTTAAAGAAAAGGTTATGATTCAGTGAATAAAAAGATTTTCTGGCTTAGCTTTCTAAACCAAGTTATTAGTACCCAATATAATTTTCTACACCCCCTCTTGAGGCGGCATTTTGTTTGCATTAATTACAACAGTAAAAAACATATTTAAGGGCAATTTTAATTTATTTTGAGAAAATATCTTCCATCTTTAGGAATAAGAATATTTCATTTCTTTGACAACTCAAAAATTTTGGCTACAAAAACCAAATTTATAAGACAAGTGTGACTGGTGATGTCTTTGCTCTGGGTGCTATTGTTTATTGATAATATCAAGTGTTGCTGTATTGATAGGAGTACAATTTAGTGCATTGACAAAGCTGTACAACAAGTAATCGCCTTTGCAGTTCTGGGTAATAGTCAATAGTGAGTACCTGATATGGGCCTCATTGACTTGTCAAGAGATTAAATTTGTGTTGACCCAAGGTCACGTTTCAGTTGCATTCTGATTTCCCTCTGGTGTGATAAACTGTACTTTTGGCACGATCAGAGAAGAGTTGTTCCTCCTTATGGAATTGTTCCTTCTCATGGAATTGTTCCTTCTCATGGAATTGCGCTTTCTCAGAGAGTTCTGATGGGACAGCTCACTCTTCTGAAGTGTTTGAATAAGGATTGAAGGTTTCTCATCTAGCTCCCTAGCACTACATCTAGGAGCAGCCACTTTGACTGTATTGCCAAACTTGGAGTAGTCCACAGAATATACACCTTCCTCTTCTGTCACAATAGATACAAAGCGGTGACCCCACTGGATCTCCTCAGCAATATAAGAGGTTCGAGCTTGAGTGGTGATGCCTGTAGTTTCAACTACTCCTTCTAAGATAACTATGACTTCTAAGTCTTGAGTGGCCAGGTCAGTGGCTGAGATCTCATACAAGGGGCTGCGCTTATCAATTACGTGGCAAATGATCAAAGGGGCCACCAGGAAAATATTGTTACTTTCTATGGGATTGTCGACAGGGATATCAAGTTGGTGAATAGGCACGACCTCCCCTTCAGGGGTGGTTGTTTTCTTGACAACCTGGATTCGTACAGAGGCACTAATGATCATGCTTTTCCTTAAATCACCTACCCGGAACATGAAACACAGCCGGCCGTTTCGTACTGCAATTACCGCATGCCGGCTGAAAATCAAGGTCTCAGCCCGTCTGTGAGCCTGAGCTGTCTTCATGAAGATACAACCCAGCATGATTGCATTGATAATTAACCCCACAATGTTCTGAAGAATCAAAACTGTGATAGCCAAGGGGCACTCCTCAGTCATCATTCTCCCACCAAATCCAATTGTCACTTGAACTTCAATGGAGAAGAGGAAAGCAGAGGTGAAAGACCTATAAGAAATTATATACCAGACTAATGTCATTAAGGCAGATTTTGGATAGTACAATCAATACTCAAGGACCTTTAAAAATATTAATAAAATTAACTTGCCGAAACATCTGAAGAAAAGAATGAAATGTGTCTCATTTCTAGAGGCACACTATTTTCTAGACCTCCAGTTTACTGCAATTATTTCTAGTCCATTCAGGGGATTCTTCTTTTTATGAAATCATGAATACACTACCTCCTTACTGTTAACAACAGACTCAACAAAAAACACACCTAGTTTATGAGAAGCAAAAGCATCCCAAGACAGCTATATCCTCAAATGGAGAAGTCATTTCTAAAAATCCTAGTGCACAGGACAAAGATTATACTAAAATACTCTTTGAAAACTGAACTTTAATACTTATACTATTTAAGTACATAAATTGAGTAGTTTTAAGTTTGATTTTCTAAACCACTTGATAAATTATGAACTTTAAAATAATAGTCATCAACAAACATTTATAGCATATACTAGGCACTTGAGGAGACCCAGGGAGTACAAATATACATGACACAATATCCATTCAAATTTATGTAACAAAAATAAGTATATTTTATCACCTTGAAAAATAGAGTACTTTCACATAAATTATTTCATTTTTTTCCCAAAGTGATCTAGAAAAGAATATAGATAAGGAAGCTAGATAGAGAAAGGCTAGATGCCTTTCCAAAAGTCATCATTTCTAGGGCAATGATCTTTCTACTCAGGTACACCATATGTTTGTGACTTTGTTTATTACTACATCCATATTCAAGGAGTAGCCCCCATTCTCAATAATAGGATGTTTCAAGTTGTTGACGTTGAGGTCATATAATAGTAGTAATAATAGCCTTGATTTTTCTTATTATTATTCACATTTTTAGAGCACCTCAAGGTTCTTAAAATGTTTTCCTCACAAATGTGAACAGGAACTAGTTTGAGTATTGTTAGCCCAATTTTCAGATGAGGAACTGAAGTTTGGAGAGCCCAGGTGACTTACCTGCAATCACACAACCAGCAAAGATTACACAGTTATTGAACATCCAGGGAGGAATTCAAGTCCAAGGTTACTGCTTCTACTTGTCACCACACTATGGTGCTTCTATGAAAAAGAAGCCTCAACGAGGTAGTCATTCAAAACAATGCCTCACAAAGAACCCATGCTCTGAAAATGAGCAAGTAGCAACTAGCCCATTTATCAAGGAGAGGGACATGGCTGAATTGTCTCTATTTTGTACTGCTTGTAGCTGTTTCATGTCCTATCTGTACAAAACATCAAGATGTGGAATGCAGGCTCTGGGAGAGCAGAGACTGTCTCATTCCTGTGTTTGTAGCCCAAGCACCTAGCATAGTGTGTGGCACATGGAAGTCACTTGTTGGCTTGATGTATCCCATTGTCCAAACAATGACAGGAGAGCATCTTCCAAAAAGTAGTAGCAAAGAATCCATTTTTGGTTTCAAATACTGAAACAACTAAAGCAGCAACATAGCCAACTCAGTAAGACCAGTTTTTATTACGTTCATGGGGAGAATGTTTGTATAAAAATAATAGCAAGCATTTATATGGCACTTTCTGTATGAACCATGCTAACCATCCTTTACAAATATCAACTCATTTGATCCTCACATCAATAGTAATAATAATAATAGCTAATAATGATAATAGTTAATAATAGCTAGCATTTATATAGTTCTTACTATCCACCAGGCACTGGGTTAACAGGTTTTACAATGATCTCACAACAACTCAGGGAGATAGGTGCTATTATTGTCCTCATTTCACAGATGAAGAAACCAAGGCAAGCAAAGATTAAGTGACTTGCCCAGGGTCACAAAGCCAGCTAATTGTAAAAGTGCATTATTGGCTTCTCAACCTGGAATTATGGACTTCAAGTATATTGTGTGACTATTGTACTTTATGGACATCTGTGACACATGATAACTAAATGTTGGCTGGATGCTGCTACTCCTTGTGCTGCCTGATGTTGAGCTCAGCTGTATAATTAGTAGAAACTGGGAACAAATGGCAGAGCATTTTCAGAATGGAATTATAATTTCTTGCATTTCACAAAAGTATGAAATGTTGATTTTTAAAGTCTAGGGATAAAATGCTATTTGAAAATACTGGTGAGTAGCCACCAAACAATCAAATTTTGGTTTCTAATTTTTATAAAGGCAGCAGGACTCATGGCTTATAAATATGAAACAAAATATCATGGTCACTAATATTTGTGTTAAAAATAACTATGTAGTATTAACTGTTGTACCAAAATAGACTTAATGAAGTCCAGTATATGAGATCCATCATGATCTAACTATATTGTTTCCTGTATCCCGAGTTGGGAGAGAATACTATTAAAAAACAGAATTTAAAAATTATTTTAAAAACATTTTATAGGCTTTGTTAAGGGATTTTGCAATGGTTAAAACCACAATGGTTAGTTTGGCAAGTCCAGTTCTTCAATGCTCACATGAATCATGTTCCTACACCTGACCTAGCACTCATTCAGAGCTTTGAAAGCAAAAGTACAATGAAGACATGTGTTACTTTCATTTATCCAGTACATAATAAAACAGTACAATGTTTTCTTTTTTAAAAAAATCCTTAACTAACATATCCTGATAGCCTTTTCTCAATCCTAACCCTTCTTGATCTCTCTCCTACATTCGACGCTGCTGACTAGCCTTTCCTCCTGGTTCCCCTATTGTCTGATCACCCCTTGGTTTCCTTTGTTGGATCATCATTCATATCCTACTCTCTAAGTGTGAGTGTTCCCCAAGGCTATATCCTGTTATACATTAGCCCTTCTGGTGACTTCATCAGCTGTCACCAGTTTATCATTTCTGTACAAACAGTGTGTGTGTGTGTGTGTGTGTGTGTGTGTGTGTGTGTGTGTACATGTACCCAGTTTATCCCAGGCTTCAGTCCAGCAATATCAATTGTCTATCAGACATTCCATATTAGATGTCCTAAAGACATCTCAAACTCAATGAATCCAAAACTGAACATGTTAACTTTCCCCAAAATCAATTCCCCTTCCAAATTTCTCTGTTTCAAAGGCACCACCATTCTTTGTCTCCCTGGTTCTTAACCTCAGTGTTACCCTTAATTCTTCATTCTCCCTAAATTTCATATATTCAAATCACTTACCAAATTTTGTTTTTACCTCCACAATACAGTTAACTCTTTCTACTTACATGGTAACTACCTCAGTTCAACTACCTCAGTCTTGATCATCTAGTTTCCTAACTGGTCTCTCTCCCTCAGATGTCTTCCCACCCCAGCCCATCTTCCATAGTGTTGCCAAAGTGATTTTCCTTGATTGCATTTCTAGGTCATTCTCCTCAATTAATTTCAGTGGCTTTCTACTGCCTCTAGGATCAAATATCAACTACTCTGTTTAGCTTTTTAAGCTCTTCATAATTTGGTCCCAACTTATCTTTAATGAGTTACTAGACATTATTCCCTCTCCTTCACTCTGTTCCTCCCACATTATATTTTATCTCCAGAGTCTGCAACTTTGCAGCTGTCCATCCTGAAATGTACTCTCTCACCTTCCCTTTAAAGAAATCTTCTCTTCCTTAAGACACAGCTTAAGCACTACCTTCTACATAAACTTTTCCCACTGGGCCTTTGCTTTTCAAACAACTTTATGCATATGCTTTTCTTAAATTATTTTGAATTTATTTGTATTCTCTCAATATTTATTCTGTACATGCTTATAGATATATTTGTCTCCATCATTTTAATGTAAATTCTTGAAGAATAAAAATTGTTTCATTCTTTGCATTTTCGTCTCCCATGTTTAGTACAGTACTGGGCATAGGAAAGGCACTTAATAAAGGCTTGCTGATTACTGACTGAGACATCTTTTTAATACTTTAAAAGAATCACTTATAGATTACTGAATTACATTTTCATGACAAAATCCCACATTACTATGCTATTGATAAAATTAGCCATATGTTTACTAGTCATTATTTAACTTTATCCAATTATGATCAGTGATATGCTTTTATACATATATCAAAATATCTACCACAAAATAATAATAGTATGTTATTTCTCATAAAATAAATATGAGTTAACAATACCAAGTTCAACAGTGAATTAAGATTAGCTTTATAGTCAAGCATGTTATATCACCATTAACGTACAACTTGCAAGATTTTTGCTTTACTTTGGTTATTGAGCAACTATCGAATTTTATTAGTTTATTTTTTACAATGTACTCAGTAATAAAATTAATGCAATAATTTTGATAAATTTCACCTAAGCTGAATGTATAGCTTACTATCTCTAGGAAGAAAGTCTGTGTTACTGCACTTTCTAAGATTAATAAACCATCATTTTTTCACTGGCTTGTTCGTTGCTAATAAAGAAGTGCATATTGATTTTATTCTTTACACTTTCTTGAAAATAAAGATTTCTTTGAGCTAATGAAAGGTTTTAGTTATGTGTAGTATGTGAATTTGGAATACTATTTACAAAATGTCCTGGCATTTTTCCATCTCTGTTTCTGTCACCTAACAGTAACTTTGTGAAATTGTTGCAACTGGTATAAATAATATTTACTCAATGTTATAGTAAAAACAAATGAAAACAGAAGATTAAAAACCTACACAACCAAATATTCCTATCACATCTTCAATCATGAGAGTTAAAATTCTCTTTACTTAAATATCTTGGCAATATTTAAGAAATAAGATTTTTTTTAAAACACCCCAATAGTTTAAAAAATGTGGACTAATTTTTTTTCTTTAGCTTTCACAACTGGATTTCTAGAGTTTTCGATCTCCTGGAAGGGCCTTCAAAGGTTACTGAGAACAGCTGTTCCTGAAGTATGAATCCTTTCTACATCCATTTGGAAATGAGAAGGCACCATTAAATTCATTCCTTGTAAACAGCTCCCCCAATGACAATTCTAGCTGAACACTCTTAAAAATACATGTCTTATAGCACTGACTTATGCTTAAATGTCTAATTTCAAAAACAGCTGTTCATAGCAAAATACATAAAGATGAATCATAATAGGGAAGATTTTGCCTTTAGATAAGTTATTTTATATCTTATGATATAAGTTATTTTATATCTTATGATATTTTAATTAAGGACTCCACTGAATCTAGTTATCTGACCTTTTTTTCAATATATGAAAATGTTAAGGGGAAAATCCCATGATGCAATCAATTTGTTACTTGTATCTATAGATTTGTCTGTGTGCATTTAAAATAGAGACTACAATATTTCTGTATTAAAAAGTAAATATTTTGCTTTGTATTCTTTCCTCTAGTATGTATTGCTAGAATAAAATACCCTATTAAAAGTTACATTGGGAAATGCCCAATGAAAACTCATTTTAGATCAGTCTAAAATATATCAGATAATATATTTTAAGAAGGCAGGACTTTAAGGGAGACATGTAAATAAGTTTTAACTTAAATTGGTTTTTTAGACATAGACTATATGAAAAGTAGCAGCTCTTGTTTTTAGATGTCCCAGGTTACCTGTTGTAATTAAGGTGTTTCGTTTTTGTTTTGGAAGATTGTATCAAGCCCTTCACTTTTTTTCCAGGCAAACTTACAGTAAAGTGGAGTTCTTAACCAGGGATCCATGATCTGGCCACTAAGGGGTCCATGGATAGATTTCAGGAGTCCATGAACTCAGATGAGAAAAATAAATCATCTTTATTTTCACCCATCTTTGATTTCTTTTACAAAATTATTTATTTTATTCCATTTATTTAAAAATATTATTCTAAAAAGGAATTTGTATGCAGTACCAGAGTGACGAAGGGGTCTATGAAACAAAAAAAAAGGTTAAGAACCCAATATAAAGATAATTGATAAGGCATTTTGGTTCTGATTATTACACCAGACTCACTTTCTTTGTGATCTAACTGCATTCTTACCTGACATTAGTCACACAAGCACTGGAATCGACGCCAGTTTTCTCCATACCACTTTTCTCCATGTAAGCGTGAATGTCACCGTGGGCAAAAGCCACCAGCCACCACATGATGGCAAAGAGCAGCCAACTGCAGAGGAAGGACATGGTGAAAATCACCAGTGTGTGGCGCCATTTCAGGTCCACCAAGGTAGTGAAGATGTCTTGGAGGAAGCGCCCTTGCTCTCGAATGTTCTTATGGGCCAGGTTACAGGCCCCACTCTTGGCGATAAAGCGAGCTCTAGGAAGCCTGTCTCTGATGCGTGGCTTGCGCAGGTTCTCTGCAGCAATCCGGGCCAGCACATACTCTTCTGGAATAATGCTTTTTCTGGCCAACATCTTCCTTTTATCATAGCCAACCTATATTATAAGCTGCTTCTCCACCTATCTCCTCCTCTCTGATTTGTCTTCCTGCACAGGGAGAAAGATGATTTTTTAAAATCTCATTTTCTTATCTCTGCAATACTTTTATTCAAAGAATCCATGCTCATACATTGCAGGACTGAGACCATTACCTATGTCATTTAAATTAAATTCACTTTCTTGCCTGAATATTGGCTATTACTTACATACCTGCAAAGTAATATGGAAAATTGAGCTATTTTCTGGATTATTTGAGCAAAATTCTGATTTTTCCTAAATATCTGTTTCAGATGAAGATTTTTGGCCTGACTTCAATTTTCCCCTTCATTCTTGATGTAAACACATCCAAACCTCATTTAAAACAAAACAAAACAAATGAGGAGCTCCCCCCTCCCTACAGAGTTTTCTGAATAAATTATATTTGTTAATAGGACTTCTCAAAGGAATAATCAGAACCAAAACTCCAGAGCTGTATTTAGGCCAGTAAAGAATGATAATGCACATTAAATAATTATAATGAAATAGCAAAATCCACAGAACTGGAAGAAAACTTCCTTGAACTTTTTTAGAAGCAGGCAGTGTCTAAAGACATTCATTACTTTTGCATCACATAAGTTATATTTTCATTATATTTGATAAAATAATAGACATGAACCATCCTTCAAATTCAAACTGCAAATTATGAGTTGCAAAGCAATTAGTTAATTTATTCTAACTACAGAATTAATGCAGAAACCGCGAAGTAGTTACAAGAGAACAAGAAAAATGAACTTCGGTCTAAGCAAAGGAAATTCCAGAATTTAGGGGACACAAAATACACACCAGAGACTTTTACTTTGTTCTCCATTTTTTTACCTTCTTGGAAAACGTGAAGGGAGAAGACGATGCCCCGGCCCCAGGAGAAGAGATGAAACTTACAGGAATCTGTTGCAGTTGGAAAGGCTGGAGTCCTCACCCTCGCTGCGGTCTGACCACCAGTCAAGTCACTGAAGCTTCCATCCATCCCAGTGCACAGAAACAGGCTGTTATTAGTCACTAAGGGGACAGATCTCGGAAGGAATAGTTAAAAATAATAAAAAGGTACAAATGAACTGTTAAATGTGGGGGAGGGAGTGGAGGAAACAGCATCCTCCTCCCCCAGCTTAATTGTCTTCCCTTTGTGTATGGGATTGGGGTAGAGAACATAAGGAGAAAAGATAAAGTTGGGGGAGGGGTGGTGCTCAATAAATCACCCTCTGGTTAGTGGTTTGACGTGCGCCAGGGTTACGATGCTGTGGAGCAAAGGAGCGACGTGCTAGGAAGGGGGGGCGGCTGAGGCAAGTCCCGGGGAGTTACAGGGCAAGCCAGAGGGAGCTGCGATCCGAAGGGGAAGGATGGGGAAAGATGAGGGCGGGAACCTCGGAAGAAAGCTCATTTCCCTGTAGCCACAGCCTCTTGCCTCCTAGCATGGAGTTTTTAAAAGGCTCCGGGCAGACAGGGGGAGGACATTTCAGAGTTCACTGACGTAAAGGAGAAAGTTACTTTTCTTTCTTTTTTTTTTTTTTTCCAAACCTAGAAACAGACGTGATACTCCAAGCAGCCAAGGAAACACCAAAGAATTTATACAAGGAAGACTTCCAAACTGTATCCTAAGATTTTAACCCTAGAACTAAAAGGAACCTTAAAGGTCATCTGGTCCAACCCTCTCATTTAACTGATTACGGAAACTGAGAATCAGAGAGGTTAAGTGTCTTACACAAGACCACATGGGTTGTAGATGGCAGAAATGAGATTTAAATCCAGATCCTCTGACCCCAATTCTAGCACTTTCTTCACAATTCCACAATAAATGCTACACACTAAATCATACAACATAGAAGTGAAAGGAACTTTAGAAGTCATTTATAGGCCAATTCCTCCCCCCCCCCTTTTTTTTGCAGATGAAGAAAACAAGGTTAAAATAGAATTAGGTGTTTAATGGGAATGTATGTGTAGAGCCTATATTAGATTCCACCCTGACTTAGGGAGGGAAGAAAAGAGGGAGGGGGAGAAAATTTAAAACTTATGGAAGTGAATGCTGAAAAGTGAAAACAAATGAATAAATTGGAAACAAATAGAATGGCTATATAACAAGTCACTAGAGATGAAAAAAACTGCAGGATGAAATGTAATTCAAACCCAGATCCTTTGACTGCAGATGTCACTCTTCCCACTTAGTGTAGTGTAGCCATGCACCATGCAGTTTTTTTCCTAATGAGGAAATTGTGCCTTAAATAGAGACACCTGCCTTCCCAAAGCTAACTTCAGCTTGCAAAAGACCAATTGGCTTATGATTAGGACCTGTAAAGATAAAGTTCTGTCTTTTTGTTAAGACCATATGGAAGATAAACTAGTGCAAGTAAGAACAAGAAAGGATACATTTTGTGCATTGCTTTTGCTATTGGGTTTTAAAAGAACCAGGAAAAAGGAAACTGTAATTTACCTACCACAAATTCAAGGCTTGAGATTTTGACATTTAACAGTTAAAAAAACCTTCAATTCTTGGAACTCTGATGTATCTTCCAAGTCTCAGAATCTGAAGGACACAGAATAAACAATGCATTCATTAAATACTAGCTGGTCTTAAATTAGACTTTAATTAATTCAAATGTACTGTTTCTTATAGATGAATTCGTTTAACTCCTTCAGCACTAGTTTTCATAGTATTAATAGCAAGATTCTAGTCCACTTTTCTTAAATCGATGCATATGCCTCCACAAAGCTTTTCCAGCAAAGAGACCAACATCACTGGATCAGAGTATGTAAAGCATAAAAAGGGAGCTAAGCAAAGGGAGTCAAGAGGTTAAGTTATGAAGGGCTTTTAATGTCGAACAGAGGGTTTTATATTTGATCCCCGAGGTCATAGGGAGTCACTGGAATTTATTGAGTAGAACCAAGACATGACATGCTCAGACCTGTGCCTTAGGAAAATCACTTTGGCAGTTAAATGGAGGATGAGTTGAAGTGAAGAGAGATTTGTGACAGGAAGACCAACAAGTAGGCTATTTCAATAGTTCAGACATGAGGTAATAAGGGTCTGAGCTAGGTTCAGAAGGAGGCATATTCTGGATATGTTTCAAAGGTGAAATCAAGAGGTTTTGTCAACAGATTTGATATGGGGGGGTGAGAGATAGTGAAGAGTTAAAAATGACAGATTGGAAGCCTAGGGGACTGGGACGATGGTACTGTTGATGTTAATAGGAAATTAGGGTTCAAGTGCTACCTTCTTTAAGAGACCTTTTCTGATTACCCCATCTGTGAAATTCCCCATCAACCATAGTACCCAACCCTCCAGGAAGTAATTTTGTATTTATTTTTTATGTCCTTTTTTTTTTTACTTCTCTATCAACATGTACTATACCACCACCACCCACTGATAAAATGTGAGATTCTTAAGGACAAATGCTCTATCACTTCCTCAACTCTGCCTATTGACCTCTCTGCCTTCGTTTAGGTCCCAATTAAAATCCCATCTTGTATAAGAAGACTTTTTTTTGATGCCTCTTAATTCTAGTTGGTTCCCTCTGTCATTTATTTATCCCATATATATCTTGCTTTGTATGTATTTGTTTGCACATTGTTTCCCCATTAGATTATAAGCTTCTTGAGAGCAGGGATCATCATTTGCCCCTTTTTTTTGTATTACCAGGGCTTAGCACAATGCCTGGCACATAGACATTTAATAAATGTTTATTGATTGATTTGTATTTCTTTCCCAGTACCTAGCACAAAGCTTAGTTTATAGTAAGCACTTAACACATGGTTGCTGATAACTACCAAATGGTCGACCTATTCATGCTGAAGTCATGCTGCTCTTTATGAGTACTGCTTCCTTTTTAAATGATTTTCAAAGAAATGTCCTAGAATTCTACCAAGATTTAAAGTCAAAGTCATTGACCTTTGTCAATGTAAATTGTAATTTAGTTCCCCTTCATTTTTAAATGGGAACAACATTTACCCTTCTCTATTGGTCTGTTTTTCAAGTATCTTTCAAATATCACTGATGGCAACTAAAAACACTTGCAGTTCTATTAGTAACCAAAGATCTAGTTAATTTTTGGCCAGGTGACATGAACTCAACATGTGCAGTTACATCATGTCTTGCTATCTTCTTATTTCATTTTGGGTATCAACTCTCTATTAGCCATGTTTGTTCCAGCCTTTTCAGTCCCAAAGTCTTTCTTCTTGGCAGAGAAAAGAAAAGTAAAGAAGCCTCAAGCAGCAACACTTTCTCTTTGTTGTTGGTCATTATCATCTTGTCCACCCTTAACAGTGTTCCCATAACTATTAATACCATAATACTTAAGGGAACATTTTCTTTTTCATTGAAGGTTTATTTTATTGGTTTAGTTATGAAATCTCTAAAATATACCACATAATCCAAAGTTTACGAAAATCATTTTTCTTTTTCTTTTTCATTTTTTTATGCACGAGGACTAATTCGAACAGAAGTGGCAACCATACCCGAGAGACTTCTTAGTTTGAATGTTGAAGACACTTGAAAGTGTTTAGTAAATTAAATATTTCCAATTTTAGTTGTAAGAAAGGGAGTGACGTTCAGTTAGGAACTGTCCACTTTCCATGGGAGAGAAGCTCAGGCAATCAGATAATAATTGATTATTACAGATTTGGGTACCCTATTTATTCATATGCAGGTTAGCTGCTATCTAGTTCCCCTAAAACCTGCTGACTGTGTGAAACTCTGTTTCATAACTTTTCCATTTTATATTTTTACTTCCATCATTTTGCATAGTCTCAGCTTTGGCAAGAACTGAGGTCTACCTATAAATAAATGAAGCCACTGTTAAGCAAATGCTTTGGCAATTATCTCTATTGCTTTCTTAGCAAATATAAGCAGTAGAGAAAAAATAGAAACTGAAACAAATAGAATCTCCAATGATAATAAAGGATAAAGGTGCTCCCTGACCTTCAGTTTGCTTCTGTTTGTGGATTTTCTATTGTTGGACTCCCATCCTTATTAGAGTGGATTCAGAAAGTCTCCAAAAAAGGAGATGAGGGAGTTTTATGTTAGCAGACCAAAGAAATGGTTGTTTGGTCTAGCTGCTTGGTATTCTGCTTTATTAGTGTCCTCATTTAAACCACTTTGGAACATGCTACTCTGGAATCAGCTTAATAAAAGTGTTACATAAACTAGTAATCAAAACAGCATGTTAGAAATTCACTTTTGTAGAGTTTTCTTGAAATGGGAGAAGCAGCTTAATTTTCTTGGTGGCGGGAGGTAGCGCTGTGTTGTGGATAAAACAATGTATTGAGATTTGCAAGATTTAACTAGAGAGCTAGCAATCAATCAGTTGATTGATAAATGCTTACTAAACATCACCTATGTGCTGGCTACTGTAGTAGGTGCTGGGCTACTAAGACAAAAGTTCTCAAGGAGCTTATATATTTTATCAGTGGAGAAAAATGCATGTGCAAGTATGTAAAGAAGAAGTATATGCAGAACAAATACTAAATGAATATAAGATAAGGAGAAGGAAGTTAGGGAAGAAAGGCAGTGGTGGGGGGGAATCAGAAAAGGCATTGTATAGGTGGTGGTACTTGAACATCCTTGAAATATATTAGTGGTTTTATGACATTGAGATTAGGAAGGAGTAAATTCTAGGTGCAGGGGATGCCAATACAAAGGCACAGAGATGGGAAATGGAGTGCTTTGTATAAAGAACAGAGAGAAGTTCAGTTTGGTAGACCATATAGAGAAGGAGAATAATGTGTAAAGAGGTATGGGACCAAGTTCTGAAAGGCTAAGCAGAAAAATTTAAAGCTTACAAAGAAATTTATATTTGATCATAGAGGCAATAGGAAAACACCAGGATTATTTTGCAGGGTAGTGTTTTGGTCAGATCTGAGCTCAAGGCAAATAAATTTGTTGAGTGAAGGGTGGATTGGAATGCAGAGAAACTTGAGGCAGGGGGACCTTTGCAATAGTTCAGGGGAGAGCTGATGTAGCCCTGGCTTAGGACAGTGATTATATAAATAAAGACAAGTAGGATTTGAGAGATATTCTTTCATTTTACTCCTGTAGAGGCAGTTCCTCCTTTATTCTTTCTCAAAAGTCACCTTTTAATTGAATCACGTGGAATTAAGGGCAAATTAGGAAAGTTAAGAACAGAACAAGGAAGCAGAAACAAAAGCTTTTCCTTTTGCACTCACACCCTTGCCCCCAATGAACTAGCCCAATCTCAGAAATACTGCTAATAATAATAATACTCTCTGCCAAAGTACAAGGATAGATAAAACTACAAATTAATGTATAAGGAGCCTGTATCAAACCTCAGGGAGGTTTGTGAGTGATGCTAAGGGCCTGCAGTTTGCTTTCTTGATGTGCTCACGCCAAAAAAAGAAAGTCACTTTGTGCCTGAAATCTATCACATCCTTCAACTCTTACAGAACATTTGCCAAAACTTTTGTGAGAAGGGCAGTTCCCAGGGATGGGATGTCCAGTACCTTTGCTATGTTTTCATGTCATGATGTTTTACAGAGTGGCTGATTCATAAAACCCTTGGAAGGGGGACTCTTACATTTTCCAGGACTCTGTGCAATATGACTGCCTATTGCCACCTTTGAAAAATGTCAGCAACAGAAGGCACAGCTACAGTGCCTGGGAGTTGAGGATATTTGAGGAGACAGTGTGGGATAAAGGAGAGACTACTGGCCTGAGAGTTAGGAACCTGGTCCTCTGTGGCTTGCTATTAACTGAAATAATTTAGACAAGTCACTCAAGTTTTCTGGGCCTGTTTCATTAGATGTAAAAAAGTGAAGGGATTCTTCTGTATGATCTCTAGAGTTTATATCAGTTCCAGTAACTTAGAATTTTTTGTCCTGACCATTAATATAATGAGGAATAGTTCTTAGAAATCTTTTTAAAAGAAAAAATAAAAAAGAGAGAAAAGAAGCAAAATAAATGTCTTAAAGCATTTGATAATATATGCAGTGTTGCACACCTATGAATGACGCTCTTTCCCTTCCCCCTCCCTTTATAAGGTATTCTATTATTCTAAAACTCTAGGAAGGTTCTGACCTGCATTGGTAGAAAGTTTCTTTATCTGGGAATTCCCTATAGCAATGAAATTATGGGTCTAGTGCCTATTTATATATAGAATAAAATATTATGCTGGAGGAATAAGAAAATCCCCTTCATTTTCTCAGGTGTTCATTTTCTGAATTCCTTGCTATCAAGTTACCATCTCCACCACTCATCTCAAAATTCTTTCTCCACAGTTAACCAGTGATCTCTATTAAGAAATACAGTGGTGTCTTCTTGATATTAATTCTTTTTTTTCATTAAAGAAGCCATCCCTTGGCTTGCTTCTTAAACAGGCCTTTTCACTGAACGGGCTTTGCCACACTCAAAGTGAGACCTCAGAAAGACCTTTGCTTAGGAAGGCCAGAGTCTCCCACTACATCCTGAGCCACCTCCAGTTGTCCTAATTTATATGGCCACTGGACCCAGATGGTTCTGGAGAAAAAGTGAGTCTGGTGACTTTGCACAGCCCTCTCTCACTCAAATCCAATTCATTTTCAAGTCGTTTCATTACCTTCCTGATGTCATGGTCCTATTTGAGAATGAAGGACAAACTACAACCACAACAAATTCTTCATTTTACTCTGGCCTACCTGGGTATGGTAGGCAGGATTCTGATGCTTGCAGTTCAGGTTTGATGCTGGGATGAAATGAAGCACTTATAAGTCACTGAACATTTAACATTTAATAAAGGAGAAGATTTACTCTGCCCTCATGCATAAAGGATATGCAACGAGGATACTACATTGGCACTCAGGTTTTCTGGATTCAGCCCCTTTCATCACCATCTGAAAATTACTCTGATCAGTCAGTCATCAAAATATACTGACTTTTATGGTTTTGGGCCCTGACTATCAGAGGTTAGGACTTTCTATCCCCTGAGCCCAGGAAGCTATATTAGGGAAGATCTGGCCAATAAATTTGTGTGGAAGAAGGAAGCTATATCAGGGTAAGGAAAGCAATGTTAGGAAACTGGGTCTTTGTGACCTCTGTAGATATCAAAAAGGTCTGTCCTAGGTCTTTACTTCTCTTTTCTTCCTCTTCGCTCTTTGTTGTTGACTTTATCAACAATCATGGATTCAACTATCTTCTCTATGTAGACTAATTCCAGATGTAGAAAGTCAGCTTTAATCTTTATCCTGAGTTCCAAACCTGCATCTCCATCTACCAGGGAACATCTCTACCTGAATGTCTTAGAGAAATCTGAAACTCAACAAGTTGAAAAAATCCCCTCATTTCCCTGCCTAAAACCTACTCCTTCCCAATTTCCTATTTTTGTTGAGGGGACCATCATTTTTCTAGTAACCCAAGTTCATAACCTAGGAGCCACCTCTACTTTTAACTCTCACTATCCACATAAAAATAGTTGCCAAGTCTTATATATTCTACATCCTCAATATATTTTCATTCATCTCCTCTCTGTTCACACCACAACTATCCTATTTCATGCCTTCATTACCTCTTGGCTAGATTAGTACAACAGCCTCCTAATTGGTCTCCATTTTCATCTCTCTCATCTATCCTCCTAACGTGCACATTAGGCTATGTCCCCCCTCACTCCCTCTTTTGCTTAAGATGCTTTAATGTTCTCAGTTGCCATTAGGATAAATACAATCTCATATTTAGAATTGAAGTCCTTGAGTTAGCTTCCAGTTTATTTTTCAGGGACAATTACACATTGCTTCTTCTCCTACACCCTAAGCTCCAACCTAACTGGGTAACTTTCTGCTCTGTTTGGGACATTTTCTCTCTCACCTCTGCCTTTGCACACATTATCATCCATGCCTGGAATTCTAATCCACATCATCTCTATCTCTGTGAACCCTTAGCTTCCTCTGAGACTCAACTTGAATGTCACTTTGTTCAAGAGAGATATTCTAATTTTACCAGTTTTTAGTGCCCTTCCCCCCAATTACTCAGCATTTATTTTTTTGTGCTACACACACACACACACACACACACACACACACACACACGTATCTGTGAAAATGTTGTATCTTCCAAGTAGAATGTAAACTCCTTAAGGGAGTTTATTTATACCTCCAGCACCAAGGATAGTGCCTAGTGTATAAGGGTATTTAGTAAATGTGTGTGAATTGGAACACAAAGGTAGTCTAGACTTTGAACCAAAAATATCAGATATCAAGTACTATATGTGGAAAAAAATCTTAATTTTAATAAAGTGACATTAAATATATATATATATATATATATATATATATATATATATATATATATAAGCAAAAGGCAATATAACCCTGGAATTTATTGTTTCAATATCATAAGATTGAGGATTAGGTTAATTTTTTTTTCTATGAAGAGGCAAGGTACTAAAGAATTAGAATTATTGAGTGGAAAAAAGAGGAGCAAGCACCATCCAGAAATCAAGAGATCTAGATTCTTGTCTTGGCTCTCTCACAATTATGTATATAACCTTATACAAAGCATTTAACTCACTGGGGCTCTTTTTCCTCATCAATAAAATGAGGTGGTTGGACCAGACTATTGCTATAGTCCCTTCCAGATTTTAATTCTTTGAGTAAATATGAAATCAATTTATCTGTCATGCCACTCTACCTAATTTCCTCCATACCACTCCCCCCTGCCATGCAAACATAATGATTATTTTTTTCAGGAGTGAAACTACCAGGAAAGCTAAAGAGGAATTGGACATTGGAAGTGCCATGACTCAGAAGTTGCAGAGAAGGGCACTACACTTAAGGTCAGAATGGGACACTTTGCTGGGACCAGCCACAGGCTTAACTCATTCTTTTCTCTGAGTGATGAGCTAGCAGAAGTAAGAAGCTGGAGGCCCCATTCAGTATCAGGGCATCTAAGACCAAGAGAAGCACTGACTTTGGGAGTTTCTGGCTTCTGAGTCCCTCCTACTTCACCATCTCCTCCACTGCTAGGGCAACTTCCTTGGCCATTCCAACATGGAGCCCTGCTGCATTGAGTGCTAACTGCCTCTCCCAGAATACCATTCAAGAAATTACCAGTCACCATGCTTACTTCTCTGCAGTGATCTCCATATCACCAATCACTTGATACCATGATCAAACGCTATTTTCTTTCCAAGATAGTCAATGTGATGTGTTGATTAAACATGCTCAGAATCCATGCCCTGCATGTGTGTGTGTTTGTGTGTGTGTGTGTGTGTGTGTGTGTGTGAAATGATAATTCGACTCATTGGCGCAGGTGGCCTTCTCCATGTATTTACTACTAATGAAAATCATTCAGGATTTCTATATAGTTTAATGATTAACTAATTTGTTGAAATATTGCTGACTGATAATGGCTACAGATGTTAAATCTTCCCAAATGATATATTTGCATTTTGACAATGGTATTTAATGCCTTAATCCAGAGGGAGAATTTTTGGTGAAATTTTTAGGCACTATGGATGAAATATTTGGGAAAATAGGAGCTTTAGGTAACCTCTCAACTGACACCATATAGATAACTGTTCACTCTGCCTGCCATTAAAATTAGCTCTGCTCTTCATGATTGATAAGTACTGCATATGAATCTTGTCCCACAGCCACCATTTATAGTAAACGATGCCATGTGCAATTACAGCATTAACATTGCCCAGAAAGACATAATACCCCATCTGGAAGTATGTTAATGGCTTTCGAGAGGCGAAGTTTTAGACCCAAGGGACAGATAAATCTCATGCAAAGAATGAAAAAAGACACTTAACTGGAATGGGGACTGCCATCCCTCTGATGCTCTTTGATAGGCAAAGCAGAGGTTCAGCCATAATCTATACCTTCTACCTTCTCTCTCAGTCCTGTTCATTCCTATGGCCAAACTCAGGCTTCTTCATTCTTTCTCAACCTGACTCCTGGGAAGACACAGCTGCATCCACTTGCTCCATTGTCATGCTTGATTTGCAGCTGGTAGGCTGCAAAATATTCTGTTAAGTAAGCTGTATCAGTGGGACTCCAGGAGATGTACAGATCTGTAATCTATTTCTATCCTATGTAAGTTGAAAAATATGGCATAGTAGAAATGAGTGAACCTTAAATCAGAAGACTTTGCTTCAAGTTCTAGCTCTGAAATTTGTTTTCTTTGCCAGATCTTCACCATCTACAGCATGACCTTCTTAAGCCAACAAGAAAACCATCTTGCTGAGATTACTCCTTCTCTCAGCAACTCATTCACCAACTGACCTTTATCCTGCTATTTCAGTCCCTGCATCCAGGCATGAATCTCGGGAGTCCTGATTTGTTGGGGCTTATTTGGGTTCTTCCAATGAGCCCCTTTGCCTTAGATATTATGGACAATGGGATGGAACAAGAGTCACTTATTCTTGACAAGGACCAATATCTCCTTATTATCTTTTTTAATGAATGCTATGGAAAAAAAACCTCTTTTGTAAACCTCCATGTGCTCTACTTGACTTATTATTAATGTTAATACTATTAGATGCTTATGCCTATGGTTATTGTTAAGAGTTAATATGTCGATTTATAGAGGTCAATGATGAAGGATTTATATATTTGTATTAAGCTAGTTAATCTATATGATTACAAGTGTTTGCTAAATGCTAGAATTATATGTTACAGCTTGGTGGAAAATGATATTAATTGTACTAGACTGAGATTCAGCAAGCCTAGTGATCTATGGCATTGGCTGAAATATCTCAAGATTTTTCTTGCTATGAAGGGAGCACCTAAATAATTTAGAAGGTAGTATACATAATTTGTGACAAAGAATGTAATAATGGTATTCATCACACATGCTTCAAAGCCCACCTCAAACAGCCAGGCACACACATGTTGTTCACTCTTATATACCATTTTATTTTATTATATGTTTATGTCTTCTTTTCCCTATTAGAATAGTGCCCTTTCCATTCTGTCTGTTCACTACCCATGCTCCACATGGATCCAAGAAAAATTGTGCTGGGACTGTAGGTAGGAAATGAGGAAAGATACAATTGTGGCAGAGAGGGGCCCTCTACTAAATTAGGTCAGGGAGATGAAGAAATGGCAGAACAATGATGTGATGACTGGTGAGTCTACCCTGCTCCCAGCTGGCCTAGTCTGGGCAAGAAGAAGTCAAAGAACTCTACCAGCAACCATACAGATGAGACTGAAGCTTGAAAAAGGACCGTCAGTTTTGGTTCATACTAGAATCTAGAGACAATTTCTCATCACCTCATCCTCCCCTGCTATTCTATTCCCCTTTCCCTTTCATTGAGTTACTGAATCTATATTTGGACCTCTATTTCAGGTAATGTCAGGTTAGACAATAATTCTCTAGCTTGTCTTAATGATCATTTGATCATTCAAAAGGTAGAGGAACCTATGAGCAGAACTGCTATTCTGGATCTGATTCTCAGCAATGTGGAGGAACTGGTTGGTAAAATAAATATTAGCAAAGTAAATGAAGTAAAAATTAGGATGAGCATATGGGGAAGTAACCACTCCATCTTAGAATTTGTGATAGAGTAGAGAAAAACTTGGCCTAGAAAATCAGCAATAATAGATCAACCAACAAACATTAATTAAGCACCAACTATATACAAGGCACTATGCTAAACACTGGATATATAGTGATCAAAACCAAATTGTCCCTATTCTTAAGGAAGTTACATTCCAGTCAAGGAAAACAACATGCACATACATAGGTATATACAAAATACAGAACAGATACAAGATAACTTTGGATGGCAGACACCCCGTTAGGGGGAATCATGAAAAGCTTCCAGGAGAAAGTAGAGTTTGATCTAAAACTTAAGGAAACTAGAGAATCTAAGAAGTGGAAGGAGTTCATTCTAGGAAGGAAGAGCAATAAATAAAAAATCAAAAGATATGAGATATAGTGCCATCTATGAAGGAAGGAAAATAAGGTTAGTTTGATTAGATTGTTACGCATCCATATAAATACATAATAATGCTGGAAAGGAAGATTAGAGTTAGGGTGTGATAAATTTTAAATGCCAAATAGAACATATATTTGATTCTTGAAGTAATAGAGAGCCATTGGAGTTTGCTGAACAAGGGAATGGTATGTAGTCAGATCTGCAATTCAAGAAAATCACCTTGGTGGCTGTGTGTATGACAGATAGGAAGGGAGAAGGATTTAAGGTAGGGAAGTCAATTAGCAGTCTACTGTAAAAATCTAGGTAAGAGGTGATGAGCATCTGATCTAGGGTCATGCCTGTGTGAGTGATATATGTGAATGTTGGAGGCAGGCCCAACACCATTTCTCTCTCGGTTCAATTTTGGAATGAAATGCAATACTTGAAAGTTACTGAGCCATAAAATACTATATTAAAAAAGAAAGTCATTGAGCATTTAACAAAAAGAGATTGCACTTTGCCATAACACAGTAAAGATGTGCAAAAAAAAAAGATACATAGCATTTATCACCAGTTATGGTAGATGGAGCCTCCTTTGCCTTTTTTGAATTTTGTAAAGTATGTACTTATAGGAGGAATTAGTGACAGCAAATTCAGTGGTGTAGCAAATTCAGTGGTGTCTTATGGTGAATTTCCTAGGTTTTCTAGGTGGGTTTAATGAATCAAGAGGTGGGAAATCCCTTTAAGTATGCTTAGGCCCTTTATGTCACGTGGAAGCCTCTGACACAAGGGTTATGCATACGGATTCTCTTCTCCCATGGCATGATAACCTTAAAGCACAACTGGGCTCTATTGTTTCATCTAGATGCATTGATGGACTGAGCTCATCCTCTTTGTCTGTCATTAATGGTTCTTACTCCCATGCTTCCCCATCTCCCAACTACTTGAAAAAGCAGTTGTGATCACCTAAGATGTGATCACAAGAGTCTAAAAGCTCTCTCTAGTCACAAAGTGCCATCCTACCTCATGTCCTTATGACCTCTCAACTGGATCTGGAAATGATCTTTTGATTGGTCTCCTTGTCTCAAGCCTCTGACTTCCTCAATCCACCATCTATATTGGTGGTGTCAAACTCAAATAGAAATAGGGCCAATGAGCCATATGTAAGGATCTCTGGGAGCTGTGTATTGACTTAGGAAATCATAAAGTAACATTGTTTGTTCAGTCACATCCAACTCTTTGTGGTTCCATTTGGGGTTTTCTTGGCAAAGGTAGTAGAGTGATTTGTCATTTCATTCTCCAGTGGATTGAGATAAATTGAGATTAAGTGACTTGCCCAGGGTCACACAATTAGTAAGTGTCCAAGGATAGATTTGATACAGGTCCTCCTGACTCCAGGCCCAGAATTCTATCCACTGAGTCATTTAGCTGCCTCAAGGAAACATTATCTATGTTCTATTGTGTGTATATATATATATATGCTTTTGCTAAATATTTCCCAATTACATTTTTGACCTGGTTCCCAGGTCATCAAAGCAATTTTCCTAAAGCTCAAGTCTGATCATATCACCCCACTATTCAATAAACTCCCTACTACCTCTAACATAAACTCTTTTTTGGCATCCAAAGCTCTTCATGGCCTGAGCCCATCCTGTCTTTCCAGTTTTATTACATATGACCCCCTCCTCCATTGCTTACATGTTCTGGTCTTATTGTCCTACTTGCTGTTCCTTTCACATGACACTCCCTCTCTTGTCTCATTTTCCTCCATAGAATGTTTTGCCTCTTCATCTCAGCTTCTAGTTTCTACCAACCACCACCTTCTACATAAAGCATTTCCTGTTGCAGTCATTGCTGTCTCCACACCCCTCACCCTGGGTACCTTTTATATGTGTATTTTGTGTATGTGTATTTTTCTATATCTGTGAGAACTGATTAGAAACCTGAGGCTTGTAGTTCTGAGGGACAAGTATTCCTCCTCAACACTGAGAGCAATTTAGGACAATTATATCCTTTGAAATAGAAGACACATTTGAGTCAAACTTGGGAGTTTGTAAAGACACATGTAGTCCTAAAGACATGAAAGAGGAAAGAGTAGGAACTTCAAGAACTAAGTGGGTATCTGCAATGGGATGACTGCACCCCTAGCCTTTCTTTCTTTTTTTTTTTTTTTGCTTTTTTTTGGAGGGGGAAGGTGGGGCAATTGGGGTCAAGTGACTTGTACAAGGTCACAGGGTTAGTAAGAAGTGTTTGAGACTGGATTTGAGCTCAGGTTCTCCTTATTCCAGGGTGTGTGCTCTACTCACTGCACTACTGAGCTACCCTGCTAGCTTTTCTTAAGACCCAATGATTTGAGCCACAAATAATTGATGGCATAGGATAAGGATAATAGACAAAAGAAGAAACTGAAAAGAGACTGATAGGAGAAAATGAAAAGAAAATTGAATTTTGACAGGAAGAAAGAAATAAAAAAGGACCTTCATTTTCCCATAGGCATCTCAGAGCTGAAGACTCAGGATAAAATTGTAGATTTGTACTCCTCTCTTTAAGGACTGAGGATACTTAAGAAAAAGTTTATTTTCCCCCAACTATCCCTCCTGTGCCTCTCTTTTACAGGCATGGTAATACATTCTGATCTCTTCTTTTCCTAAACATGCTCTGTATCTCGATTTTTCATTCAGACATCAAGAGAAAAGGGATTAGCTAGAGATAAACTAAATTTAAATTATGGCAGAGAGGCACGCTTCTGCCTTAGGGTTAGAAATTTTCCTAACTGAGAACTCTGAAACATCATAATTACATTCCTAAATTTTCATTTGATATGAGCTCCATCAGATAAAACTTTATAATTTGATACAAACTCCATAACACAGAAAAGGAAAGGACTATATTATATAACATATTTCACTTTTTAAAACTGACTGATTAAATATCCTTAGAGAAGAGGAGGTAGGAAGGAGAAATTGGTAGCTGAAAAAAAAGATTACAACATAAACCACCACCAACAGCCTCTTCCCTAATCCCAGGGACATAGCCCAGATCTGCTCCACAGGAACATCCAATGATGTTAAAGCTATATATGTATATATATGTACATAGTATCTCCCCTATAAGAATGTAAGTTCCTTGAGAACAATGCCTGTTCTTTATTTTTGCATTTCTAGTCTCTAGTACTATGCCTGTAACAGTAGTCACTTAATAAATGATTATGGATTAATTGATTGTTGTATGATAATAGTAACCACAAAAACTAACACTTCTCTTTAGTTGTGAAATATTTCACATATACGACCTCATTAATTCTTACAACTATGTAGACAAATGGCATGGATCATGAAAAAAATCCTAGATTAAACAACATAAATCCATTGTCCACATTTGCCTTAAGCAGATACCCACTGAATACTGTTTTGCTTGGATCTCTTTGCGGGGGGGGGGGCAAGAAAGAAAACTACATTAAACAGGTCTTTGAATCTCTACGCATGTTGTATATTCAGATCAAGTTTGATGACACAGTTATCCTGCCCCTGTGATTCTGCTGAGATAACCCCCAAAGGTTGAATTTGATCAGTTGGATGCTTTTTGCATGCTCTAAGCTAGGGGTGGGGAACCTGTGACCTTGAGGCCACATGTGGCCTTCTAGGTCTTTGGGTGCAGTCTTTTGATTGTGTCCAAGTTTTACAGAACAAACTCTTTTATTAAGAGGATTTGTTCTGTGAAGTTTGGATTCAATCAAAGCACTGCACTTGAGGACCTAGAGGACCACATGTGGTCTTGAGGCTGCAAGTTCCCCACCTCTGTCTTAGTCCTAGTCATTACCAGTGTTACTAACAGGCCTATCAGTAATGTGAGCACAACTATCCTTAGTTTCCAGGATGCTGCACTATCATGGTACTCAGTTTAATCCCATGAGTATTCATTAGGCAGCTAGATTATATACCAGGAACTGGCACTTGGGGCTAAGGATACAAAACCAAAAATTATCCAGGACTTGCCACAGGGAGCTTACATTCTACAGAGGAAATACCACATATGCAGATAAAGATATACAAATTAGGCACAAAGTAAATACAAATCAGTTTTATGGAGAGGAAGAGCACCAACAATTGTGTGTGTGTGTGTGTGTTGTTTGTGTGTTGGGTGGGGAGGAGGAGGACAAATCAGGACAGCCATTGGCTATTAGGTGGCATCTGAGCTGGACTCTGAAGGAAGCCAGGTAGGTATTCTAAGAAGCAGAAGCAAGGAGGGAAGCTATTCTAGATATAGTGGTCATCCTGTACATATAAGAGGGGGATGGAATGTTGTGCATGTTAAAAAGAAAATAGGCCAGTTTGACTGGAAGATAGAATGCATGGGGGCATGAGGGGGGAATGTGAGCTAAGTCTGGAAAGAGAGTTTAGAGTTAAATTATGTAGGATTTTAAATGCAAGACAGGAGATTTGCATTTTATCCTAGAGGCAACAGGAATCACTGAAGTTTCTTGCATCAGGAAGTGACTTAGATTTGTTGACATCTGTGTAGTAGCAACTAATGGGATTTAGGGGCTATGTGAAAGTTAAGAGTTGAAGATGACTGAACCTGCTTGTGAACCTGAATGACTGGAATGGTGGTAGTGCCATTGACAGAAATAGAAAAGCTAGGAGAAGGTTGGGAAGATAATGAGTTCCCTTTTGCCTGATGTGAGGCATCTTTGGGCCCTCAAAGTGGAGATGTCCCACAGGGAGCTGGTGATGCAGAATTAGAGCTTAGGAAAAAAATGAGGGATCAATGTGGATGCAGATTTGAAAGCCATCTGCATGATGACATGGGGAAATAGAGATCATCTTGATTCCAAAAAGATCTTCATTTGTGTCCACTTCAGACAAATACTGGCTGTGGGACCCTGGGCAAGCCACTTAATGTCTTAGTGTTCTAAGGCAGAAGTGTCAATCACGCAGGCAGCAACACCCTGAGTGTGGCCTTAACTGGATTAGAGTGTAATTGGTAAATACTCAACAAAACAAATAAAATAGAATAAAGCACAGGTGGCATTACATTTTAAAAGTCCATAAACTAAGTTACAAGGATTCTGAAGTGGAAATTAGTGACCCCATTTCTATTTGACACCATTGCTCTAGGCAACTCTCTCATAACCATGAGTTGCAGGGAAGGTGCCTACAGTGACAGAAAGTTCCCTATACCACTGAAATCTCAGGTCTAGTCCTATTTCACATAGAGAAGATAACATGGAGCTGAGGAGGAGGAAGAGGACAGAGACAGAGACAGAGAACCATAGAAGTGGGCTCCTAATAGAGCCTTGGGCTACATTCATTCAAAGCTGAGTGGTGGTGGTGGTGGATGGATTGGTGGGGCTGAATCATGACACAACAAAGGATATTAAGAAGAAAGTATAACACAAGAAGAGAAATAAGATTGAAATGTTATAAAAAATCTAATGAGGAGAGAACATCTAGAAGGAGGAAGGAGTAATCAATAGTGTCCAAATGATGATGTCTGAGAAAAAGTCATTGGATCTGACATCATTTATAGATTCTTCTTTTTGTTTCCTTCAATATATGATTTTTTTGCTCCATAACTCACAAAATTGTGGAATTCCCATGTATGAAAGGTATCTTGATGGTTATATATTTGAAAAGTGGGGATCTGACCCCTGTCTGAAGACCTCCAAGAAGGGGAAATCCACTTACTTATCAAAAAAGGTCATTCCACTTTCAATCATCTTTAATCTTCAGGAAGTTTTTCCTGATGTTAGGTCTAAATTTGTCTCTGCAGTTTTCACCTATCACTTTTGGTTTGCCTCTCTGGGACCAAATAGATTAAATCTAACCTCCCCTCTACATGACAGTACTCTGATTGAAGACAGTTATCATATCCCTGCCCTCCTCCCTCCCCCAATCTTATTTTCTCCAGGCTAATCCCGACCTTCATTCAATCCTCATATGTAATGTACTCAAGGGCCTTCACCGTAATGTCTTCCCTCCACTGGACACTCTACAGTTTCTTGTTATCCTTCTTACATCTTGGTTCCCATCTGGTGAGGGCAGAATTAAATGGGACTATTTTTTATTTCTGGAAGCCATCCCCCTCACCATACATATGCATTTAATGTAACCCATTTGTTTTCTGGGCTGCTACATTCTATTTCTGAATCATATTGAGCTTTTAAACCATTACAATCCGCAGATGTTTTTCAGAACAACTTGTGAAGATGATTGTTTTTGTTCCCAGGGATAACACTTTACATTTATCCCTATTGAATTTCATCAGCCCAGTCCTCTGACTTCTCAAGCTCTTTTTGGATCCTTACTGCGAGAATGCATCCTCTCCAAATTTAACAAGAATATAATTTACTCTATATACAGGTTACTCATAAAAATATTAAAGAGCATAGGGCCAAGCAGAGGTCTACACGCTTTTGAAATTCCATAGGGCTCATTCCCTCCCCTCCACTCCTCTTCTTTTTAAGAAAAAGAAGGAAACTATTGAATAATAGTTTATATTGAACTAATCTATTGAAGAAAAACAACTACCTACATCACTAGAATATTGTGAGAATCAAATGGGATGGATAATGCATATAATGTCCTCTGAAACCGATAGTGTTCTAGGTCTAGACAGCTGTTAGTTATTATTATTTAGGTTTATTATTTTTTCATTTTATTTTTGCAAAGAACCCTTTCTGGAGTACTCTCCCAAGCTTGCACTCTCACTGGCAAATTAGATCCCCCTAGGAACCGCTATCTCAGGTTCAAGGGTTAATCCAATGGATTCTCAATCCTAACACAATGTTTTATGAGCACCCACCAGTAAGCTTCCCATTAACAATCAGCCAATAGATTCAACTAATGCTCAGTAAATTAATTTACTCAAATGACATAGCAAAAACAATAATTACAGAGCATCTCCTCTCACCCCAACCTCCCCAAGAAAAACTTAGTTTGCACTCTCCCACGAACACACAGAGTCTGTGCTCGTGGGCATCTTTATAGAGAGTAGGTGAAAATTTAAAGTATAACAAGAGTGAGGCATAGGTTTAAGGAACATATATGGCCAAGAGAACATACAGTCCTGGAACTGTAGGACTTTGATGTTCCTTTTTCTACCAGAGAATACTCATAAACTTCACTGGGAGGTATGTCAATGGGATGGACAGATCACTCCATTGCCAGGCTGTGCCAGCTCTTTACAAGGTATAGCATCCTGTCTGGTTGAATGGTGAGTTTATTGCCAGGCTCAACTTGGTATGCCATTCAATTGAACACATCCCCAGTGGATGGGTCAATACTCAGGTACCTTCTTCAGCCTCAAACTCAGCTGTGGACTAGTTGGCTCTTTCAGCTGAGGTGCTACTGTGCCCTATAAGAAAAGGCAGAGATTCTTAGACTAGAACTGGAAGAAGATTCTTTCAGTTCTGTGCCAATAGATTCTTGTTTCTGAGGTTTGTCACCTCCAGTAAGGCAATGAGCCAGGTATAGCTTCTCCTTTCAACAACACCTCCTCATTTAGAACTGAGTTCTCTCAATGAAGGACTCATCCTAACTTATGGTGATCATCTAGTGCATTTCCCAAATCTTCATCTCTGATGATGATAACAGCAGAATAATTCAATCAAATTTATCATCATAGAGCATCTCGCTTATGGGCCACTGCTAACATTTTAGTGATACCCATCTCATTCATTCACATAACAAACACTGACAAATGTGCTTACAGACAAATTTATCCTTTTGGTGAGCATGGGGGCAAAAACAACTTGAAAACATTCACGTACCAATAGATTTATAACCAGCTTTTGATTATTAGGGGAAAAGTTGTGTCTGGATCTTAAGATTCCTGTATTATGGTTTTATACTCCATAGCAGGGGTTCTTTACCTGATGTTCACAGACCCCTAAAGGTCCATAGATAGATTCAAGGGTATCTATAAGCTTGGAAGATAAAAAAGCAAATTGCATCTTTATTTTTACTAACCTCTAATTGAAATTTAGCATTTATGGTGTGATCAATATCCTAACCCTTATTCTCGTGCAAGTTAGGTTCATTTTTCCTCTAAAAGTATTAAAACCATCCTTGAAACTTGATTGGCTCAGAGTGCTTAAAGATTCAGTCTTGCTGAAATCATTTCTTTGTCTCCTGATTATAAAACAACCATGAGAATCTCCAGAGACTCTCTCCAGTGACCTTCTCTTGGTAGACAATGACAACTTAGATAAGGGAGCCTTATTTAGCTGAATCAGCTGTGTCCTCCTTACCTAAACTTGCTGAATGTCCTTTTCTGGCTATGATGAATTACATTTCTCTTCATTTTTGTTGAATTACCAAGAGTATTTCATTTTGTTTCAGTATCAAACACAGACTACCAGAAGCCTGACCTGAATCAGACTCAGCCCAGAACAATATGTTCTTTAATTATGTAGGCAACAAACCACAGTAGTATTAGGCTTCAAGAGACCACCAGAGGAGTCCATGACACACAAAGAGAGATTCTCTACTCCAGAAGGAAAAATCCTCCTGAAGTAGCTTTCAGAGTAGGAGAGGTATCTGTAAAGATTTCCTCTCCTGCTAGCATTCATACTAAGTGTAAGGGCATTTACCTTATTTATATATTTTATTAAGTTGATTATGTGTTGTTTATATTAATAGCCACACTATGCAAATATTATTTAAGAAAACAGCAAGATACAGTGAAAACTAATGCTGTGTATATGTATGGGGGCAGGGATTTGGTTGGGAATCAGGGTTAGCAACGTAATTTAACAAATACAAATTTTTCGGGATTTCTGTTTATGTTCTATTTCAAAGGATAAATGTCTGAAGTAAAGAGATAAGAATACATTTTCAAGACTCCTCTCTCTGTAGCAGATACCAGGACTGGAAAAAAGCCCAAACTACCATGAGTTAAGAGAGCAAATGCCTAGAAACAGACAGGTTGGCCTAAATCCATCTGGTTCTGGTAATAGCAAAGGTCAATGGTCTTTTACTTAATAAC
The DNA here is from genome assembly GCA_028646575.1 of Pseudocheirus occidentalis. Classification (NCBI taxonomy): domain Eukaryota; kingdom Metazoa; phylum Chordata; class Mammalia; order Diprotodontia; family Pseudocheiridae; genus Pseudocheirus; species Pseudocheirus occidentalis. The sequence goes on along the minus strand of CM053597.1, from coordinate 145,379,706 downwards.
AACTGATAATTTATATAAACAATTACATTCTGTAGCTCACTCTCAGAATAGAAAAATGAAGATAATGAAGTAACATTAAATCTATTGTGCAGTTGCACTATAAACTTGAGTTATTCATTTTAGACCTTAAATAATAGCTGTTTCAGGGGAGTGACTTTTAGTTACTAATAAGTGGTATGAAGTTTTTTATAAATTGGTCTTGTTGGCTAGAGAATTGTGTCAATAAGACCAATGTTACAAAATCAAACTTCAAATGGAAAAATAAACTAGGTGGTACAATAGATAAGAGTCCTAGACTCAGAGTCAGGAAGACTCACCTTCTTGAGTTCAAATCTGGCCTCAAATTTGAGGATATGTGACCCTGGGCAAGTCATTTAACCCTGTTTGCCTCAGTTTTCTCATTTATAAAGTGAGCTGGAGAAGGAAATGGCAAACCACTCCAGTACATTTACCAAGAAAACCCTAAATGATATCATGAAAAGTCGGACATGATTGAAATGACTGAACAACAAACAACTACCAAGGCATAAACCCTCAAGTCACAAAAGGCCTCCAGTTCTGATTATCATTAAGCACCATTTGTCACAAGAAGGACTCAACAAACCTTTATGGATGACATAGTGTAATTTGCAATTTAATCATTCATTCATTCATTCAATAAGCATAATTAAGTGGCTACTATTTCTCTGGCACAGGAAAAACAGAGGCAAAAAATGTATCGAACTCTTCCCCTCAAGGATTTTAATTTAGACTGTACATGTACACAAGTAAATACAGAATTGTGTGTGTGTGTGTGTGTGTGAGTGTGTGTAGTGAATACAAAGTAATGGGGGGGCATTAGGGAACCAGAAAAAGTGTGGAAGAGATATCACTTGAACTGAGTTTGTGATTCTAAGAGGCAGAAGTGAAGGAATACCTTCTGCGCTCAAGAGGGACAGAAGAGGAAGATGTAATATCATGTCCTAGGAAGAGCAAATGATCTAAGTGAATGGAACACAGGGTATGTGAAATATTTAATGTAGGATTAATGTGTAATAAGCCTGGAAAGGTAACCTGATGCTAGATTGTGAAAGGCTTTAAATGTCCAACAGAAAAGTTGGTAGTTCATTCTAGAAAAAGTTTTGAGATACTAAAGATTTTTGAGCATTTATTAAGTACTAACCAGATGCCAAGCACTATGCTAAATGTTGGAGTTAGAAAGTCAAAGACATAGTTCCTGCCCTCAAGGAGCTCATAGTCTAATGGAGAAGACAAGCAATAGGTAACTATATGCACATAAGACATATACAGTGTAAATGGGGAGTAATTTCACATAGAAGGAACTAGTCACGGATGAGTAGGAGACCAGGAAAAGCATCTTACAGAAAGTAAGAGTTGAGCTGAGCTTTGAAGAAAGTCAGAGAAGCCAGGAGTCAGAAGAAAGGATGGAGAGCATTCCAGCCATGGGAAATAGCCAATGAAAAGGGAGGGTCATGAGATGAAGTGTCATGTATAAAGAATAGCAATAAGACCAATATTGCTGAAAGGTAGTATATGTGGAAGAGAGTAAAATGTAAGAAGAATAGAAAAAAAACAGGTAGGGACCAGATAATGAAGGACTTTAAAAGCCAGAGGATTTTGCATTGGATACTGGAAATAATGGGGAGCCATTGGAGTTTTCTGAGTAGGGAGGCAACATGGTCAGACCTATAGTCTAGAAAGATCACTTTGACTGAGTGCAGGATGGATTGGAGGAAGGGCAAACTTGAAGCAGGGAGACAAACCAACAAGTCTGTTTCAATAGTCCTGGTGTGAAGTAATGAGGGCCTGCCCCAGAGTAGTGGTTATGTGATTAGAGAGAAGAAAATGTACATATATAGGAGATGTTGTTAAATAAGAAGTCACAAAATTTGACAATGGATTGGATGTGTAGGGTGAATATAAGTGAGAAGTTGAAGATGATACTGATGTTTTGAACCTGTGTTACTGAGTAGATTGTGGTACATTTAATAGCAACAGAGGAATTCAAAAGAGAGTCTGGGTTGGGGGAAAAGATGATGAGTTGTGTTGGGAAGATGATTTTGGAAGATATGTGGAAGACAGATTATAGAAAAAAGTTTGAAAGCTATGAGACCAATTAGGATTACATTGGTCTTTGTGAGAGATGATAAAGTCCTAAGGGAGGGTGGACAGAAAAAAGGATTTGAGAGATACTATGGAAGTGAGATCATCAGGTCTTGGCAACTAATGGCATAGTCAAGATCAGTGGGAATATGTGAAATAGCACATCTTCTTCTAAGGTTGCATACCTGGATGACTAGAAGAAGAAGAATGCCCTCAATAGAAACAGAGAAATAAAGTAGGGGGAAAGATATGAGATAATCTTAAATATATTGAGTTTTGGTAGATAGCTGTGATGGTGGCTGGGAACTCAAGGGAAATGAGAGCTGTATTTCTGAATCTGAACATTGCATAGAGATGATAATGAAACCCACAGAAGTTGATGAAAGAAAGTATGTGCAGAGAGAGAGAGAAGAAAAAAAAACCTTGGAAAAGTAGGTTACAGAAGATGATCCAGCAAAGAGATTGAGGAGTAGTTACATAGATAGAAAGAGAACTAGGAGTAAGCAGCAGCACAAAAGCCTAGGCAAAGTAGAGGAGAGGACAGTCTACAGAATTAAAAAACAACTAGTAGGAGTTCAACAAAGATTAGAAAAGAGAAAAGTAATTAGATTGGATAATTAACAGATCACTGGTAATCTGAATCATTGGTTCACTTGAGTGATGCAGTCAGAATCAAGATTATAAGAACTTATGAAGTGATTTGGAGGTGATGAAGTAGAATCACATACAAAGTTGTTTGTTTGGCTTAAGGAGAAATAGACTGAAAAGAGATACAGGATAATAGCTTGAGGAAATGGTAAAGCCAAGTAAAAGTTTTATAAGGACGGAAGAAGGAGAAGACAAAACTCTGTGTGTGTGTGTGTGTGTGTGTGTGTGTGTGAGAGAGAGAGAGAGAGAGAGAGAGAGAGAGAGAGAGAGAGAGAGAGAGAGAGACGTGGGGGGGGGGGATGACAGATGACAAGAAGGGGCAATTATCTGAACACAAGGGTAGAGAGGGACTTGAAGTGAATGGGAGGAGAAGGAAACTATGGAGGTGATTTTGGGGGAAAATTTGGGATACCTTGAAGAATAATCTGATATGAAGGAGAAAAAAGAGAAGTATTCAAACTGAAGGAGAAGAATTGGTAAATAGGACCTGTGGAAGAAAAAAGATACAAGGAGAAGAACAGTTGGTAATCAAGGTTAAAATAAAACAAAGTAAGAAGTTAGTGAGATAATAAAGAAGATGGTTGTGACTTTCAAATGGCTAAGGCAAAAGAAGTTTTCATAGTGTTGACAAGAGGTTAAGAAAGTGAGTTGTAAGCACCCTCAAACAATTTGAGAGACAAAGATTAAGGATCTTACTCTCTAAGGAGAGTTGGTTCACAGTGACAAATGGAGTGTGATGCTAATTGAATTAGTTAATATTTGGAAAGTGTTTTATAAACCTGAAACCACTATATAAATGGTAGGGATGATGATGATGATGATATTTGTATTCTTGCAATGGCCTAATTGGTCTCTCTGCCTCAGGTTTCTTCTCACTTCTCACAGTCACCAAAGTGATTTTCCTAAGGTGTCCATGTGACCATATCACTCCATTTTACAATAAATTCCACCAAAGAATCATAGCAATTCTTCCTCTTCAACCTAAGGTCAACAGGGAGGATCCAGTGGCAGACTTTTGTATTTATTCTTAATTCAGCTCAGCAGTCAATTAAAAGCCTTTGCTCACCAGATAGCAGAGAATAAACTGTAATAGAGTACTTGCTCAAGCTCTAAAGTCCTATGAAAGTTTGCTTTAGGTAGAGTACATTGTGCATGCTCAAAAGGAAAGGGCCTTTACTGATCAGTTCCATAATATGTCTCCCATTACATATCCAAGACAGTGGATTCCCAAAACTAGTCCAAAGAGACAGTTAGTAGTCACTTGTGATGATTTACATGAATACAAATGATGCTACCAGAAGTAACCTAAATATTTTTTTCCAAAGAATATTGGCAAGAAACCAAAGACCATAGAGATGCAGGTGTTGCATGTATTGTAAGTGTGTGTCCGTGTATGTGTTTACCACTGCTACCCATTAAATGCAAAGGATACAAAAGTTAAAATAGTATCTAAGAAATAGAAAATTAAGAAAATTATCTTTGAGAATGATATCTAATGTTTAGACCTCAGTTTGAAATACAAAAATGAAAATTTCCTGGCTATGTATGGAGTGTACCAAATGAGAAGGTTTTTTTTTTTGGAGGGGGGAAGGCAAAGGCAATTGGGGTTAAGTGGCTTGCCCAAGGTCACACAGCTAGTAGGTGTCAAGTGTCTGAGCTTAGAATTGAACTCAGGTCCTCATGACGTGGGGGTCCATGCTCTATTCACTGTACCACCTAGCCACCCCAAAATGAGAAATATTAAGAAGGTACTTCCTTGGGGTTTTGCAAATCTAATCAAAAGTATTTTCAACTGAAAAGGAAGAAGGAAAATGAAAGCTTTGTACATGTATCCAACAACCTAAATAACACAAAATATCTAGCATGAAAAAACCAATAGTGGTGGTGGTGGCGGCAGTTTTATTACTACTACTGCTACTACTATACTACTACCACCACCATCACCACCACCACCACCAACCACCACACTATTTTTCTATCAACCTTTTAGGAGAGTGTAACTGTAGTTATGAATTAAGTCACTGAATCCTGTTTTAAAGCTTTTTGTCAGAGTGCACTGTCTGTTTTTTGGATATTTTAGTCTTTTTTGTGTATAGGGAAGGAATTCATATTTGCCCTATACTTGGTTTACATTGTACATTAAGCACTTTTCAATGTCTCTGTTCTCACTCAGCTCCTATAAAGAGAACCAAAAATGAAACAATATCTAATCTTTTTTTTTGCTTTTTTTTTTGGAGGGCAGTTGGGGTTAAGTGACTTGCCCAAGGTCACATGGCTAGTTTTTGTGTTAAGTGTCTGAGGCCGGATTTGAACTCAGGTACTCCTGACTCCAGGTCCGGTGCTCTATTCACTGCACCACCTATCTGCCCCGAAATCTAATCTTTATAAATTACTTATATCCCTATCAAAATACTTATGTAATTTAATGGGAGGATAAAGAGACAAAAATGTGAGAAAAGGGAGCCTAATTCTGTTTACTAGAGACTAGACACGTACCCATCCAGATCAAGTAGCTGGGTCCAGAGCAGATGGGTGCCTTAGTGGAAAGTAAGTGTGAATAGTGCCCCATGTACCATGAAGGAGCTTATAATCTAGCAGGGGAAGACAGTACACAAATAGAATGTTTTCCTTTGAGGAGTATAGCAGAGGGAACCCAGTGTGATGATGAAGGTAGAATCAAAACCAAGCCAGTGGTGACTATCTTATCCAAAGATGATAAGGAATGATGCACACCCAGAAGATGTACTATGCAGGCACAGGGTACATGGCTCCTGTGCAGGTCTGAAGTATGACTTATATTAGGTCCAGACAGTCTTGGAGACTGGGTACTCTGTATTTATGGAAGGCCACAGAAGCTTGGTACAGTAGGAAGAACACTATGTTGAATCAAAGGACCTGGGTTCAAATCTCACCTGCAATGCTTACTACCTGTATGGCTTTGGACTAGTCACCCAACCTTCTTGGACCTCAGTTTCCTCATGTGTAAAAGGAAGGGGTTAGGAGAGTTAGTCTTTGTGGCTTCATCCAGCTGCAGATCTCTGATATTATGATCATATGACATGGTTGTTTATCTCTGAAGTGGGAATTCAACCTATAAAAGTTGCTGAGAACTGGTCATCATTTTTAGTTACCTAAAGTTGTATTAATATAGTAAAATTTACAAAATGACACATCAGTTAATTCAGCTGTGTAAATAAAAACAAGTTCAGTGTCTCTATATCCTTAGGTTAGGTAGAGTTGTGAAGAAAAAGCTGTTGCCATTTAAAACTAAACCAAGGCAGCTCTTTCTGTGATATCAAAGACTACTAACTCTGGCTGAAAGCACAAAATGTGACTTTAACGCAGTAAGGATTATTCTACTGTCATTACTGATCACATTATTGTATATTGAAAGCAAATGTCTTTCAGCTAGTTAGCCACCATAATAGCTGGGGTTAATATAGATGTCTCAAGACCAGGCTAGATCTGGAAGACAGATGCTGCAAATTAATATTGTAAAAAAATTTTCATATTTGTTTATTTCATTAACTATTTCCCAATTACATGGAAATTTTTTTAACTATCATTCTTTTTTAAAATTGAATTCCATATTCTTTCCCTCCCTCCCAGGACTCTCCCCTCTTTGAGAAGGCAAGCAATTTGATATCAGTTATACATCTGAAATCATACAAAACATTTCCATAGTAGCCATGTTGCAAAATACAAACAAAATAAAACAACAAAAATAAAGTTTAAAAAGTGTGATTCAATCTGCCTTAAGAGTTCATCAGTTCTCTCTCTGGAGGTAGATAGATATCATCATGGGTCTCTTGGAATTCTCTAGGATTACTGACTTGATCAGAGTAGCTAAGCTTTCCCTAGTTAATCTGCCTTATGTGCACAATGTTCTTCTGGTTCTGCTCACTTCATTTTACATAGTAAAGTGGCAAACATGGTAAACAAAATGTTCGTTGTAAGTCTTTCCAGGTTTTTCTGAAACCATCCTACTTGTCGGCAAGTTAAAAACTAGCCTAACTTGCATGGGGGAAGTGGTTAGGATATTGCTCCCCCCAACAATAGCTGAACTACTTTTACTTTTCTCCCCATCCTTCTGTCGTTCCACAGGTAGACTTTTAAGACAGATTTTAGAGAAATATAGGCCAAAAGACTATCCTCTTGTCAAATCTAGATCTCTCTAAGTACCTGCCAAACCAGAAAGATTTAACTTGCCGACAAGTAGGATGGTTTCAGAAAAACTAGGAGCTAGACTGAAGAAATGATGCTGCTAAGGAGCCTAAGGATGCATAGGCCCAGAGGCCTATCCAATATTTTGCTTGATCAAGTAGTCCAGGGTTTGACAATAGTAAATCTGAACTGAAAATGGGTAAAGATAGGTCAGAAATATAGGAATTGAGAAAGGAATATGGGAATATAGGAATTAAGTGCAACAGGTTATGTTATGTAGTTATGTACTAGGTAAGTGGTTAGGCCCAGAAAAGCTCAGATGTGGTAGGGTCTGGGAAAAGTATGGTAATGGTTGTACTAAGAATAGGGTTGTTCTAAAAGGGTGAATTTAACTGAAGATAGCTATTTTTTAATCTACTCACATCTTTCTGGTTTGGCAGGTACTTAGAGAGATCTAGATTTGACAAGAGGATAGTCTTTTGGCCTATATTTCTCTAAAATCTGTCTTAGAAGTCTACCTGTGGAACGACAGAAGGATGGGGAGAAAAGCGAAAGTAGTTCAGCTATTGTTGGAGGGAGCAATATCCTAACCATTTCCCCCATGCAAGTTAGGCTAGTTTTTCCTTAAAGGGTATTGAGACTATCTTTGAAAATCGTGTGGCTCAGGATTCTAAAGATTAGGCTATTGACATCACTCCTTTGTTGCCCAAGTACAAATCAGTCAAAAGGATCTTCAGATACTCTTGATATTTAATTAGTGGAAAATAATAGGTAGCTAAGCTGAATCAACTCAAGGTATCTTCAGTGCCTATCCTTGCTAAATAATCTTCCTACTTCAGCTTAGTAAATCTTTTGTTAACTGTTGAATGATCTCCAAGTGTCCTGTTTTGTCCTTGTATTCAGCCTGAGCTCATAGGGTACCAGCTTGAGTAAGGCCCACAACAACAACCAGCATCATAGCAAGGAATACTGTAAGACCTTGGGGTCACTGTAATTCAATTGGTTCCCAAGAGTCAGGACTAAGGTTTCTGCCATAGAGAGTTTTAACAGTTTGGACCATCATTATCAACAATGTCTATTGACAAAATCATTGAACATGATAGAAGGATATGTTCACTAGGCTGCTATGTATTACACCAACAGGCACAGGGATCTTGCTAAGAATAAGCACCTGCAGTTCACCTTAATCAAGGGCTGTTACGGCAGTTGATATATTACTATCTATCACAGTACTAAAATGTTAACTTAAGAATCTGATACAAAATAATCAGTAAGAAATTTATTGGGATAGAACCAGAAAATCAAATTTAAAAATCCTGAAAAACAGAGCAAGCACTATTTGATTTATAAAGTAACAAAATGCATTGATGTCACTGTTGCACTTAGTAGAATTTTCCTCCAAAATCTATGAAGAAAAAATTAATGAAGCAAGTAGCTCTGTAAAGGCACCTAAAGTAACCGTAAAGCAAGACAACGCAAGCAGAATCATATGCCCTCTCAACAGCTAGAATAACGGTGTTATCACTAATAATTCAGAATTTTTTGAAAGCTAGCAAAAATCTAAATAAGAGAATAGTCACTCCTATGAATAAAGTAAGAATATTTTAACATGTAAAAGAAGAGTGGAATATAGACATGTAATGTTAATGGAATCTGAAGTTCTTCCATGCCTCTTTGTATTGGCAAGTAAGCAGGTATGTAGCACCTCGTTTCAAATTAACACCTTGTTTAAGCTATTTAATTAACACAGAAGTAGTTAACACCTTGAGAGGAAGTCAATGATGTAACAGGAAGGGGCAGAACAGGGAGGAGCTAGCCTGTATATATGGAAGAGAACCAGCAGGACAGTCAGATGTTCTCTCAGTGAGCACCTGGGGGCTGCAACTTTTGCCAAGACCCTCCTTCTGGGAACTTTTTGCTGAGACTCTCTTTCTGCAAATTTTGCTGAGAACTTCCAAGAACCAGGCGGAGGAGCTGTCATGAGTGAGAGAAGGATCCCTGCTTGAGGGAGCCTGTTCGATTGTGAAGGTTTGGGAATGCGGGTGTTCACTGCATTAACCATGTGTATCAACTTGGTGACTACTGTAATGACTTTGGCTTTCTGGTTCTGGGACTTGGATTTCTGGTATTTGAATAAAGGCTTTGGTTCTGTCCTCCATGTGGAGAGTTTGCTACATTTTGTGATTCACAACTATACCAGCATATTCATAACCACTGTGGGTGTTGGAAATATTTCATTATTGTTACAGGACACGTCTTTTGAAAAGTGATAACTTCATTACATCACAGGTGAAGAAATTTAATCTGAGAACTCGAATGTTACCCATAGTCACACACCTAGTGGTAGAATCTAGTATCCTCACATAATCTGTTACCTTCCCATTATGCCATGCTGATTTCATGTTAGCTGGATTCAGAAATTCAAATGATACTCAAACTGGAATTCTAGCTCCTTCATAATTGTAGCAGGTGATTGGCAAATGGTTGTTGAATTGGAGGAATAATTTGAGTTGTAAAAGGAAATCTAGAGAAAACACATTTATTTGAGAATTTCTTTTTGTAGCAGTTAAACCAATTATACTTAACATAGATACATGAACTTGTGTTTTGGTTTTTATTTTTTACAAACGTTAAGGAAAATTATAGATGTGGATAATTTTTTCATTTAAATATTACATATATAGATGTATTTATATTTAGGAAAAAGTTTTATTCTTTTCATTTAAGAACTCACTTGTTTACTTAAGAGATAATATAACAAAATAATTAATCTAACTAAATAAAATAAAAATATTTTTTATTCATTCATGGTAGCTTTGTAAATATGTGGGCATCCATTCAACTTCAATGATGAACAATTATGGGTGTAAAAGCAAAGTTAATTTAACTTCAAATTGCTTTTGGGATGGTTGTGTTAGTACTTAGTGGTATGGCATCATATTATCAGAGGGAATCACTGTGTGTATAGTAATACAGATTTCTAGACTGAAAATTCCATGATCATAGGGATTGTGCCTTATATAATATTTGTATTTCCCTACTGTCCCTAACAGTGCTCTTCTCACAGTACGTATAATAAAAACTTCTTGAACAAATGTGTGTCATTCTGTTCTTTCTTAGAAGATACATCCTGGGAGAAAGAGACATTGCCAGGGAGCCAAGAAGTGAACCAAATCAGCTCTGGTTTGTTCAGTGAAATTTTTATGGTGCTAATAGATTTTGGGAAAATATTTACAAAGCTGAATTATAGGTGGTTAATTTGATTCTATTCAGCCTTTAGGAATGTTAAAAAGGAAAGTCACTTAACCCTGTTTGTCTCAGTTCCTCATCTGTAAAATAGGCTGGAGAAGAAAATGGCAAACCATTCCAGTATCTTTGCCAACCCCAAGAAAACCCCAAACGGGGTCAGACAAATGCTTAAGAGAATTATCTCTGTATTAGATGTGTACAGAATTATACAAGAGAACTTTTGACTGATGGAAAGCCTATTTAAATTGGATTTTATTATATTTCATTTTATGCTTTTAGATTTCAAGAATAGAAAAAACATTATCCATGTAGCTAAAGTGTTAAAATATTTTTACACATTTTTTACATACTCATTAAAATGAAATTTGGACAAGATGAGCCAAAGAGAAAGTTCTGTCAGCATCGTTAGACATCTCTATCTAGAACAAATAAATTCTACTTAGACTGACCACAAATAACTAGGGCAAATATTTGAATTTTGAATATATTGACATTAGAAAATTTCAATGTTCTGAGTTCCAAATGAAAGACTAGGATGTTGTCTATATAGAGAGAGCACTTCTTTGCTGAGAAGCAAACAAAAGAATACCAATGAGGTTTTGTTCCTGGCAGATATACACACTAAGGACAGGGATGTGGACTACGGATGGAGAGTGATGGCTTTGGCTTCTTCGCTTAGCTTTTGTTCATTTGCATGCCAAAGTGGGAATGAAGCTAATACATAGGCTTCCATATAGTACCTGCTTCTGGTTTGTTTGTTTTTTCCTAGCACAATCCCTGAAACAGATTTTAGGGACACAGGTTCACAGTAAGGGAGATAAAAGGAGTTACAAGTAACATTATTCCTAAGACAGTTGTTTGATACTAAAGACCCATGACTCAACCTCAGAAGTAAAAAATATATATAATAGATATCAGCTTGAAGTATTCTGTTAGTTTTTGTTGTCTGCTGCTTCATCTGTTTTGACTCACAGTCTGGTACAGACTGTGCATGAACAGAAATATAGCCTGCTCTGTCAAGGAGAAGCCTTCTAGCCATTGCATTTCAGACAAGGATAGAACCGCAGGTAGCCCTGAAGAGGCTAGGTTGCTGAAACCCAGAAGATGGTAGAAGATCACCAATAGCTTGGTGAACAAGAGGCCACAGGACACACCCATCAGAGACAACTTGAAAGTGAAGATGTGTTGTCCAGCCCAGAATTGTGATACCTAGCAGAAAGCTGAGTCATGACATCACCAGATGACATCTGTATTCTTCAGTGTTGGTCAGTTGTCCCAGCTAGGCATGCGTCCTTGATATCTGGATCATTAATAGTGTGCTCTCCATGAAAGATTCCTAGCCATGTAGATATGTGTGACACCCCCAAAACCTGTTCTTTGCAGGCGTGGCACACCTGTAGAAGAATATGCCCTATGTGTACTTAAGAGGACTTTTTCTTATCTCCCTTTGATTAAATATATTTTGTTTTGAGCTAATGTGGTATCTGCATATCTGAAAAAACAAACACATTGATGGAGAGTCATGAGCTATACCTTTAATTGGGTACCCAGAAAATGCTTCAAATCTAAGACAGTGCTCTGGGGCTCACAGGTGAGAGGGCATAACAGGTAGAGTATGTAACTGGGCAATCATTGAATGAATAAGGATTTCATTTTACCCTAGTTAACATCTGAACTTGTGACTTCTAGTTCTATAAGGTAAAATTCACTTGTCCAACAAACACTTATTAAACATTTACTGAGTATGAGGAACTATTCTAGAGGATATGGGGGGGTATAAAGATGATTAAGATGGTACCTAACCTCAAGAAACCTCCAGAAGAAAGTATTCTTGGCCTGTTGAACTCTCTTCTGGCTAAGTGTAGATGGATGAAAGCTTGAGTTTTTCAAATCCTTCAGTAGTTTGAATAAGAACTGCTAAATTAGAGTGTGATTTAATATTTACTAGAAGTTTGATGATTTTATTTCCAACAGTACAAAACAAGAGACAGAGACTTAAGACTAGAGCTATTCCTATAGTTAAGGATTGTGCCAAAAGTACAACAAATAGAGAGTGAATTCTTTTTTCTCCCTTAATCTTCTGAAGACAGCAATTCAAACTATGACTGCTTAGTGATCAGTATTTATGAAAATATATTAATACAAATAAGATGGTTATGTTTCTGAGCACCTACTGCAAATAACTAGAAGTCTTAAGGTCAGATCAAACAAAACATGACTTTGTATCCCTACCCTCATAAGTAGCCTAACCATTCCCATATAATCTGCCATTCACTGAGTTAATAAGGCCTTCCGATCACTACTTTATTGACAGTAAAACAATAAGAAGTAATTAATAACTGGCAGAAACAAAAACATTAATAAAGTTAGTGCTGGAAACATGTGTATGCTCTTTGGTAAAGTGATATTTTTAATCATTTTTAAAATATCATTCATATGGGAAGGATTCTTCCTAAGCTACAAATTGAGAAAAGCTAAAATGGCACTTTTTTCCAAGGACTAGAAAAGATACTCCATTAAGCAGACAATAGTTGTTACATTTTGCTTTAACGATGTAAATTATATTCAGGCACCCTTTCACATGTCTGCTCGAACAAAGGAAGCAAATACGCCATCTTCCTGAGCCAAGAGGCTTTCTGGCGTGTCGTATTCTAAAATATTCCCTCTCCTCATCACGATGACCAGATCTGCTGTCAGGATAGTGTGAACCCGATGCTGCATGGGGAGAAGACAAACCCAATATATTATTACTATAATCTTTTATGAGCATAAATTAAGAGTTTTACAATGAAATATTTTAGACATTATCAAAAAATTATTCTTGGGGTATAAGTGAAGAAATGCAGAAGGTACGTTAACTTTCTCATAATGAGGTACCATTTGCTTGCAGGTTTCTAAATCTTGGTTACTAAGGGCTAGAGATATAAAAAAGTCAGAATTTGACTTAGATTATTACATAAAATCTCTACAGCTTATCTTTATAATGATGTGCTAGAATTTCAAGTGAACTAGGTCAATAGCTACTTTTTGAATGAATGAATGAGGAGCTGTGGCAGATCAATGTTCAGAGGTCCAAGAGGGAATTCTGGTGTCTGTGATGGTAAAATTGTCCTGGGACAGGGAACAATCTGTTCCCCAGGGTACACCTCTACCCACTCTGACACAGATGGTGCCTCTCTACAACCAAACTCTGAAGGGGGCCTTCTAAAGTGCATCTATTACTCTATACCTTGAAGTTCACTATTATTTCTTAATGTCTTCTAGTGCCCTTACTACTTCAACCCTCAAAACTCTGTTGGGGCTCCTCAGCAACAAGAAATTTATTGAGGCCACTTCCAATGTCTAAGCAAGATACTATAGTTGTCCCCAGTTAAACAGATTATACTCATGGAATGTGACAGGAATTAGAAGTTGCTCATTGATTTTTTTTTTAATCTATGCATTGATAGTACTATCATAAACTGTATTAGCTTTGAATAGACACAATCAGCATATTTTTAAGTGGCACCCTTGAGGAGAAGGAGGGAGTGAGTTGCTTTCTCTTTTATAAGGTTTATAAGGACTTTTCTTTGAATAAGGTCAGCCCCTCATGTCTGCGTCAAAAATAGACTTAATGGACTGTGTAAGATTTACTGTAAACTTTTGTACATTTTAATCAAAAACTAAACTAAACCCCAATTCTTCCATTTTCCTAGCAATTGGTATTAAAAAAATAATTCAACCATTCACTGAGAGAAACAAGTAGTTCTCCAAATCCATAAATAGACTGTCATAAACATTGGCTTGCTACACTAAAATTGTGTTTATATAAAAATGAAGAACAAAAAGCTAGAAACTTTGGCCAAAGAACAAATGTGGCTTAGTTTCATCTGATTATCCAAATTATTATTATTACTTTTACAAAATTCTGTCAGTGCTAATAATGTTGATGAAATTCTTAATTCTTTCCCAGGGAATTAACCTAATCACCAGTGGGAATAATCCAATTTAGTAAGTGATTTACATTTAATACTTCAGTACTTGAGAGTTACTGATTAGAAAAAATGCCTTCTTAAGACTTTCACATAATTTTCTAGGTCATCCAACAAAATCAACAGAAAAGTTCTCAGTCAAGGGGAAAAAAAACAAATACTACTACTGTAGAAATAAAAACGAATGGCAAATTCAAATTCCTCCCTATTTCATTCCTTACAAAGGCTTTTTCTTGACCTTCAAAGGGGAGACAGTCTGACCTTTGGCTCCAACCATGATTCTCTCGCAGCAAGATCCACAGTTGAAAAAAAAAAGATTTCTGTTAAGTAAGTAGTACCTTATCCTCCAAATGTGTTGCAGAAAGGAAGGTAGTTAAAGAAACACATGGATAGAGTAATGAGGAAGCATTGACAATATAATAGAGGAGCAGGAATCAGGCAAAAGATATAATGTTCTTGTCTATACCGAATTCATGTCCCAGTTAATCTCCCAGCAATGCACCATGCCAGCTTATGCAGTAGTCCCACATTCTATGCATAATGGGAATAATGACAAGTTTTGCAAGATATAGAGTAGATGGTTTCTTACATGATTTGATTTAAGTGGTACCAGTGATCCTTCCATGGAATAAGGAACCATGGTGTCATCATTATTCAACAACAACAAGAGCAATAGCAACATTTATATAATATTTTGAGGTTTGCAAAATGCTTTGCAAATATATTACCTCATTTTCAGCTCATTTGGTATCTAGGATAAATAAGATAGAAGAGGGGAACTGAAAGAGTACAGAAAATTAGGTAATGGGGGCAGGTGCAAAAGAAAACCTTTACTTCACAATTTTGTCTTTATCAACCTTGGTGGAGAACAATTCTCTCCTAATTTGTGTAAGGTGTGCCCTTAAAACGATGTCTTCTTCTTTGTCCATCTTTCCCATATGCCCTTTCTCAGCCTCCCCCCAATAACACAGAGCCAAACTGGGCCAACAGAGCAACTTCATGCATGTTATCTTCTCTAGACTTTAAACCACAGAAAACCAATTTCACCAAATCATGCACTCTCTAAAAGCAAGCAAGAAACATGAATGACATAGTACTCATGAAGCGCATAAGGAATACACTTAGAAACACTGAAACTGGCCCTTTAGATCAGAGGTTTCCAAACTTATTTGGCCTACCAACCCCCTTTAAAAAATTACTCAATGCCCCCCCCATGGAAATCTTTAACCCTTCAACTTTTTTTTTTGAAATTTATGTCATTAAAATATTTTTAATGACATCTTAAATTCAATAATTTATTGTAAATTTGGGGGTATTTTCCTTCCACTGAAATTTTGATGATGCAATATTGCACAATATAACAGTATAGTATCATGTTGTAAACAAGTCATTACGTACATATATTCTTGCCCATGCATACTGGACTTCCTGACAATATGCTAAATGCTCACCTGCCCACGCTTGCTTATTAAGATCTGTCAGCGGACTTGATCACTAATTGGTTGTAACTTGCATTTTGTGTATTTACTTGGAAAATAATGTAATCAATAAAACTTTTACTCTGTTACACAACAGATGAAACATGTATGAACGGTTTTTAAAAAAATTATCTTCTCTCCTTATTCTTCAACCACTCCCTTATTTTTATTCATTGCTCCCCAATTGTACCTGAGGCACTACTGCCAATCTGGATCATTCCAGCACCCCCAGGGGATGGTATCATCCACTTTGGGAACCTCTGCTGTAGATGAAAAATTAATCTGGAGGCAATAGATTCACTCTTGATGTGCATATATGAAATCATTATTTTACTCCATTTATGATAATACACATATGTTTATATATGTGTGCAGAATTTAAATAATATAAATTTATCCCATTCAGGGAAATTTTTTCTTTTAGGTAATATAGACAAGTGGCAAGCCCCACTTCACTCCCACACCTTTGCATTCAGCCATTATGGTAAATTTGTATTATGGTACAGAAGCTGATGAAGTAACTACCAGAGAATGAGATGCTTTGTATGCTGAGTAGATTTTGATGGTCTATTTGTTGGTCATCACCAAAGTAGAAAAGAGGCCATTCTTGTGAGCAAGCAAGTTTGGAACAGAATCACATTCCACTAAAATGCCCTCAGAAAAGACTAAAACAAGGCCTGCATCCATAATAGAAGACACACGATGCTAGAGAGAAAAGAAGAACAGAAAGAAGAACAAGAGGAAGAGTCAGCAGAAGGGAAAATGTGCAGTTGGCTTATTGAAAGATGACTGTTGTTGAGTGGTGAGGTTGAATACAACCAAGAATTTTCCCAACAGACAATGAAGGGGAAAAGAGTCGGATTACATTAAGTAGGAAGTAGAATAAATTATACAAAAGTTCTGACATGAAGGAACAAACATAAACATGACTAGGCAGTCATTTTTATGACATGGAAATAGCACTTTCCAAAATTTCTAACTATACTGCAAGGTAGAACTGATTATTTTTCTCCAGATGTATCAATAAAAGCACTTAAATTAGGTGCAGAAAGCTGGTAGCAGAGTTGGCATTCAAATTTAGGAATCTTCATTCCTAAACTGCTGCTCAGACCACCAGATTATGCTCCTGGGAAAGAAACTGAGACATCTGTTGAAGGACAGAATTATTCCATATGAACAAACATCTGTGCTAGGGAAGAGTTAGCCTTAGACTGCAAAAGAGTGGGATTGAATGTGTAAACATTAGATGAGTTCCTCTGGATTCTATAGCATTAGGTCCTAGCTTAGTTTCCAACTGAGGAACCCAAATGTAGTTTGGAAATGTTGATGAAAGTATGTTTAAGCTGTAGATAATTTTCTCTCTTTTGGGGGGTGGGTCACATATGCAATAACTGTTTGTAGAATAACTAATCAAATATATAAATGTATTTTAATCATTCAAAGCTGAAGAAAGATGTTCAAATTAACAATGTTTCTCATACTTACGGCAATTGTTACAACTGTGCGATCTGCAAAGGCCGTCATTACCACTTTTTGCAAAATATTTTCCTGTAAAAACAAGTGCCAGAAGTTGCTCATTTTCTCCCTTTTCATGCCAATTAAGCTAAGAGGAAAAACTACTTTTTGTTGTCCTTAGTTTCTCCTCAATATAGCTTTAAAAACATTCATTTTGTGGTCCTTCATTAACCTAATATCATTCTGGACTTTGTGATTCAACTGTTTTTATAGGACTGTTCCTCATTCTATCCACTTTTTGTTACCTGTTCTTGATTCATCTTCCATACTTTCTTTTACTCTTTAAAAATATCAAATTAAATCTATCTTTTATTTTTATATCATTTTTTTATTTCCAATTATATCCATCTTCCCTCTCCTCTCCAGCATCATTCCTTCTAACTAAGAATTTAAAAAGAAAAGGAATGGAGGCTGCTTAGGAAAAACCCAATACATGCATCAGCTATATCTGACAGAATATATAATATTCTACACTAATGGAGTCCCTCCCTTCACCCCTCCCCCCACCACATACACCTCTACCAAGAGTGCACCAAGATGTATTGTTGCAAAACTTCTTTAGGGTTAATATTAGTCATTATGATCTTATTTTGACTCTTATTAAGTTCTTTTTTAAGGGGAGGGCTATAAATATTAAAACTAAGTTAATTGGTCATTTCTGAATGCATATACCTCAGTCTATAGAGAGAACTTCCATTTTTCCTTCTCATTTGAATTGTTTCTCTTTGTGTCTTCAGAATCTCATTCTTGAGATTTAGCCACTCTTCCTAGGCTGACTCCCTATAGAATTTCAGTCCATTGATTCTTCCTCTAATCTTTGACATTTGCTTTCCTCAAATATAGGATATATCCCTAATTATGCCTGGTTTGCCTCTCCTTTTCAATCACAAACTTTTATAAGGAATGGATACTTCTTTCTCCCCTAAACCTATAAGGTACACACAATTTTCTCCTCAGTGGCTACTTCTTGTTGGTGAGAACCAAATTCATAATAAAAATGTGAAATCAAATAATCATGAAATGGTTAAATTTAAAATATGTAAAAAATAAAAACAACCACTATATTAAGATAAGTTAATCCACATCTCTGATAGTAGCATCTTTAATAGGGTAAAGTTTCTTTATCCCATGAAGAAAGCAGAACTATGACATCTGATTGTCAATATATTAAAACAGTGCCCAAAGAACTCTACAGTTAGAGTCAGAATAGAATCTAGAAGTCTTCTAATCCAACCAAATACTTTTTTTTTTACAGATGAGGAAAATGAGGACCTAAGAGGTTGAATGACCTATTTGAAAGTCACATGGGTTAGTGACAGCAATTGAAATTGAATTCCAAATACACAACTCTTTCCATTATGTGGTGCTGTTTTCCATCAACGGTGGGAAGGAAAGGGCTAAAGGGTTTAAGGTAAGGGTTCTTGCTCATTTTTTGTGTCATGGACGCCTTTGGCCATCTGCTAAAGCCCAAGGACCCCTTCTTAGAATGCTTTTAAGTGGATAAAATCAAATATATACGATTACAAAAGAAACCAATGCTATTTAAATACTGCTGTCAAATATATATGTATATATATAAAGTTCATAGATACCTGATTAAGAATCTCTGCTCTAAAGTCACCACTTTCAATCCCCTAAGCCAATCCTTACAATTCTAACTGGAAGAACTCCTTCATTTTAGAAATGAGGAAAGTAAGATCCAGATTTAGCACTTGTAGCTCTTACTTCTTTAGTGGGTTTAGTTCTATTTTCCCCATTCCTAAATAAAAGAAATTTATCCAAAATTCATCTTTATCTTCTTTTTTCTTCTTTATTCTGTCATTCCCTCATTTCTCTCCTGTTTTTCTTATATATATTTATAGATAGGTCTGGGGGTAAGCAATGGTCAACACTTTTGCAAGAGAATTATTTTTATTCCTTATTTTCTTTACTTTGAGGTTTGGCTAACTTTCCCACATAACCCTAAAAATTTCCATGGATCAAGATTCTGCATCTTTCTTAGTAGACTCCTTCAGCAATTAAGAAATCTTCCAGTGAAGACATTCTATTCTTCTGATCTAAATGTCTCTTATGGCCACTTAATCTCGTTTCCTCTTTCTTTATTCTCTAAGGAGATACAGACCAGCAAGCGGCTCAGGACTCTCGACTTCATCAGTCTGGAATAGTTTGGTCACATCCAGTATAAGAATTTGTGAAATAGTTCAATCACAGAATATTTTAGAGAAATTTGTTATTTTGTGTGCGTATGTGTGTTTTTTCCCTGAATACACATGGTAATGAACTAAACTGTGTTGGCTAGTCCTTAGTGGACAGTATTTAATGAACAGATAAAAATGATATGAAGCTAGCAAGTCAGTATGAAACAGTACTTTCTTCACTGCTTGAGGACACCTGGAAATTTTGTGTTTGTTTCTTGTTTTCCAAGTTCAGAGATGAAAAGGGTATTACAAGCAAATGTATTATTTTATGAAGTTCTAAAGGTTGTGTTTAAGGTTTGTAGGAGAATCTGGAGCTGGGGGTAATGGAGAGATAGATATATTGAATACTTTGCTACAGTTTGCTCAAGTTACTATTGGATGAGCTTTGTTATTTTTTTCTGCAGCTATATTTTGAATAAATGCAATTAGGAAGGGCTGTCCCTTAATGATCCTACAGTGATTTTAGAAGTACTGTGTGTGTGGGGGGGAGATTAATGACTATAAAACACCACATAAATATGTAAAACAGAAAATCTTGAATCCAAATAAGCACTGTTGCCATATAATGATATTAAACAGTTTCAGTTGTTTTTGTGCTAATCCAAAAAATTGGCTTACAGGCCAATGCTCATTTGGAATCCCACAGCCCAGACTTCAGTTTTTAAAGGTTGCTTATTCTTGTCAAAGGAAATGAAAAAATATTTTAGAATGATATAATATGCATTGATTGCCAATAAATTACATATATACATACAGTAAACACATACACACATGCATATAGTCCCATCCTTTTGTGAGTTTTCTGAAAGGGGGTCCTCATCTAATCTGTGTAACTCTAAAGGGTACGTAATGGACACTTCCAATAAATCATATTAGTTAGGGGTGTGTGTGTTTGTGTGTGTGTGTGTGTATGTGTGTGTGTGTAGCAACATGGTGAAGTTGATAGGAAGCTAGCCTCATCATCTGAAGTTCAATCTCACCTCTGATACATTGATATATCCTGGCTGTCACTTAAACTTCTCAGGCAACTCTCTGGTACTACATGTTGCAGAATAGTTTCAAATCTGCATTCATAAATATTCAGAGTATTACATATGTATGTATATATATGTATATATGCACACATGTACCTATATATGCATATATAAATATACACATATGAATAAAATTTTGTGGTTTTTTTACATAGACCAATAATCTAGGTCAACCAGCTGGACTTTTAAGAAGCTCAGGTTCTCATATACATTATATTCCCTTAATAGTTAATAAGTTAATAGTTAATAAATAGTTAACAAGTCAACTCTAAAAACTAAAGCTATTCACTCACTGTAGCCATATCAATAGAAGCTGTGGCTTCATCCATGATGAGAATGCTGCTCTTGCGCACAAAGGCTCTGGCAAGGCAGAAAAGCTGCCTTTGTCCCACACTAAAATTTTCTCCACCTTCGGTGACAACAGCATCTAGATAAGAAGAAGCAAGGATCGTATCAGAGAAGCACAACTGAAAATTTCCATTAACAAAATAGGATGTATTGGGAAGCAGCCACTGTGTCCCAAGACTACACACAGGCCACTGACAATATTGTTTTTCAGAGGCAAAGCACTATTTGGACTGTATCCAGTAACAGATGATTTCATTTTTTTTTGGAGACTAATGAGGGAGCTTGGATGAGGCAGAAAAACTTGAATTATCTCAATTTTGGCAAAAGTGGGTTGTATCTTTCCCAGTAGAATGTAAAATCTTTGAGGGCAGGGATTGTCTCAGCTTTGTGTTTTTATCCTTAGCACCAAGTACATAAGCATTTTATTATAGTGCCCACTTTGGGTCCAAATGTGACTTCCTTGGTCAAGAAGTATGGGTTTGCCAGTCCAAAGTCCTAAAGGAAAAGAAGGATGGGGAGAATGGGTCAGGGGTTTAAGACTTTCAGACTTACAGATTAGCTTGTGGGTGCCCGTTTGGATTGCGATACACTAGTCTTCGATTGAGAGCATTACCCTAATATGGTAGGGTCTGTTTTTCCTACATGCTTATTCTGTCTTGTTTTGGTTCTTAACTGCCTCAGGTGGAGAAGGGAACATTGGAATGGACTCTTAGAAAGGAAGAGCACATCATATTTCTAATTTCATAAGCATTCAGAGAGTCACTGAGAGTATGGGAGAGGTGATGAAGAGAAAAAGGAATCCTATCCTATCTCATTCATTCTAGGGACAACAGGCCCCAGGAACATTTACAGATAATACATGTATTAATAGAGCATTTCTTATTTAATTTAATGACCTCATGTATTTAATTAATTGAGTACCATACTTCTGTGTCATTTCAGTATGTCCTTGGTTTGGAATTATTTCCTCAGGGAGCTCCATTTCTCTCTCCATACCTCCATTAAAAAAGATTAAACAATACAAAACTAACAAGATGAAGCTTAAAAATGTTTCCCTTCTATAATGTAGACCACAATCACATATTAGAACTAGAAAAAAAAAACTATTCCAACACTCCCATTTTACAGACGGGGAAACTGAGATCCAAGTGTAGGGCATCTCAAAGCCTAATAAAGTTTTGTCAACAAAATTTGCTTATGGAAAGCGGGGAACAATCTGTTTCCTCTAGAACAACTGTCCTAGAGAAACAGAGAAAGCTTTTTTGTTTCTTGTCTTATTTTATCTATTCATTTGCATGGAAGACCTAGAGCATTTTGAAAACTGAGGGAAGCTATAGTATCTCAGAACCCCCTCTCCCCCATAACCCTTTGTGCTTTGATGGAAAGCAGCCACTGTGGGGCAATGAAGGCTGGCAATCAGGAAATACCTCAGGGCAATGAAGTTAGAAAGAGGATTGTAACAGGGACTTTTGTTCTGATACCAGAAGGAAGTTCAGTTCGAAAAAACAGGCTAAACACTTTTCAACTCAATTAGCTTATCAGATCCATGTAAGTCCATGCATGTGCTCTGGCTACATGTTTGCTGCACGTGTGTTTTGTCATGTGTGATGCCCCAATGTGTTCATTCTTCATACTAAAAGTATCTACATTGTCCGAAAGTGTTTTATAGGTGAAATGTTTAATTCGTTTAAATTGCAACAGTCTTTTAAAGTATGCTATTCATCAAAAGCCTTTGCTTTGAGCTAATCTCATCCTCTGGATCATTACCACAAGCAAACACTTTCGTGGTACTTTTATGTGGTTTTAAGTTAACATGGATCCATGGAATACCTCGAACCTAAAGAAACTTTTCTAGGAGCCATTAATGACAACCCTGAACCTAGCAAAATCTATCTAAAGGTTCTATCACTCCACATTTCTCCATCTTTTCTACAAGAATAGTATGAAATATTCTATAAAATGCTGAACTAAATTCTAGATAAGCTGTCTACAACATAGTTCATTGTCTGTTTATAATACCTGTTTACATGTTTACAATATCCTGTTCTATTAGTTTAATAATGCTGATACAAAAGTAAATACGACTGCCAGGCAATTAGAATTTATGTGCCAGGTACTGTACTAAGTTGTAAAGATACAAGGAAAGAAAAAAAATGGTCTCTGCCCTTAAAGAGCTCATATTCTAATGGTAATATGCAAAAATATACATAGAAGATGTATGTAGTCTAAATGGAAGGTAATATCATAGGGAAGGCATTAACAATGGGGGAGATAGGGAATGGAGAAGACTACTTGCATGAGTAGGATTTGAACTGAGTCTTAAAGGAAGCCATGAAGCAGAGATTAGGAGGAAAAGCTATTCTGGGCAATAGGGGCAATCAGTGAAAAGGCAGAGAGTAAGAAGATGGAGTGCCATGTGTGAAGAGCAAGAAAGTTACTTTCACTGGATCATGGAGTAAGTGGAGAAGAGGAGTAAAGTGTAAGAAGACTGGAAATATAGAATGGGCCAGGTCATGAAGAGCTTTAAAATGCCAAACAGATGACTTTATATTTGATCTTGCGCCTGCAAGGGAACCAGTAGAGTTTCTTAATTAGGGGGAGGGGTGACATGGTCAGACCTGTGCTTTGACAATAGCATTTTGTCAGATAAGAGGAGGATGGGTTGGAACAGAGAGAGAGATATGACCCACTTGAAGGCTATTACAATATGACAGGAGTGAGAAGATGAGGAACTCAACTAGGGTGATGGTTATGTAAGTAGAGAGAAGTTGTTAAGGTGAAAATGACAAAACTTAAGTGTGACTGGAGGGTGGCTGTTTCCTCCATACAGAGGAATTTCAAAAAAAAGAGAGAGTTTGGATGTTGAGCCTGAGATTTCTATGGGAAAGCCAGTTGGAGATGTTCAAAAAGCAGCTAGTGATATGAGAGTGGAGCTTAGCAGGCTGGTTAGGGTAGGATGGCAAGTAGTGACAATTGTCTGCATGGAGATGATCACTGAATCCATGAGCACTGATAAGAGATCTCCAACAGAGGTAATGTAGAGGGAAAAAAGAAGAAAACCCTGGGCAGAGCCTCTTAGTGGTCTTTACTTAGGTGAAGAGCTAATAAAAGAAGTCCAGAAAAGGCAGGCATAACTCATTCTTAATGAAGCTGCTCTAGCTCTTGGTGATCACCACTTCCTTTTCTATAGGCTGGCTAAGCATCTCTATAATAATCTGTTCTGCAGGGCACGTAGGTGGTACAGGGAATAGAGTACTGCCCCTGGAGTCAGGAGGACCTGAGTTCAAATCCAGTTCCAGACACTTAACACTTACTGGCTGTGTGACCTTGGGCAAGTCACTTAGCCCCAATTGCCCTGCCTTTCCCCCTCCAAAAAGCAAAAATAGAAATATAATAATAATCTGCTCTGCAATGCTGGTGGCAGTTATTTTTGGAATTTAATTAAAAGATACATCCTGATCTCTCTACTTAGCTACAAAATTTTGTATGCTTGTTATTTTTGGAACATAATTAAAAGACTTACTCTGTGAACATCCCAAAAGACATATCTCTACTTACCTACTAAACTTTGCACCTTACTTAGTCCCTAGCACAGCGCTGTTCACACAGTAGGTACACATAATGTTTTTAATTGATTCTAGGAAGTCATACAATTCAAGCCCTTGGCACAGTAAAGCAAAAAATATATCCTGATATAATGATAATTAATAATAATAATGATAATAATAGCTAACATTTATATTACATCTACAATGTGTCAGGTGCTGAACGAAACTTCTTTTTTTTGCTTTTTTTTTTTGGAGGGGGGAAGGTAGGGCAATTGGGGTTAAGTGACTTGCCCAAAGTCACATGGCTAGTTAAGTGTCTGACGCTGGATATGAACTCAGGTCCTCCTGACTCCAGGGCTGGTGCTCTATTCACTGTGCCACCTAGCTACCCCTGAACTAAACATTTTACAATTATTCTCTCATTTGATTCTTACAAAAACCCTGGGAGGTAGGTGCTATTACTGTTCCCATTTTATAGATGAATAAACTGAAACAAGGGTTAAGTGACTTATCCACAGCCACACAGGTTGGTGTGATAGGAGGTAATTATATTAGAGTAAAAATTTACTGAAAACTAGTATAGTCCCTGTAGCAAAATAAAAGCCTGCCTAGATGGAAGGTTGTTTTCTTCTACACAATTCTACCCACTTTGTGAACACTGCAATACCTAACGGACCTTTCAATAAAAGTATTTAGTATTGTGTATTGTATGCAAAGGGAAGACTAATTTAAAGTGTCACATGCCTACAATGATAGGCTTTTGGTGAGCATGGGGAAAATGTGTAGGTTTGCATTTTCGGGTAATTTTTTTCCTCAAAATGTGCATAGGATACACACACACACACACACACACACACACACACAAGAACCCTGTTATGATTCTCTGAAGCAAGATCTTTTGGCATAAAACAGGTCCTCTTGGATATCATTCTAAGTGATTTAACTTCTGAAGAACAACAACAACAAAACCTTGTATAAAGTGATAGTGTAATGAGGCTAATTCCATGGTACTCTAATGAACCTACTATAAATGTACATATGAACTCACTATAAATGAACAGATCACAAATGTAACAAATATCTGTTTAAAAAAACTCACAGAGACACAAAATTGGAGTGTTCAAAGACATACCCAGGCCTCCTGGAAGTGACTTGACCATATTCTTGAGCTGAGCAATTTCTAGAGCTTCCCAAAGTCTATCATCAGTACATTTACATTCAGGATCTAAATTAAATCTGTAGGGGAAAACAAATTAATTTATCAATTAAGTGGAATTTGTTGAGCAATTAAAAAGTGAATATTTATTCAGTCATGGTCTAATGCATAGTAAAACATATTGTGTTAGGTAAAAATAGTGATAATGGTAGTGATATTATTTGATATTTATTAATAATACAATATATTTATTCATTTTACTAAACGGCAAATTATTATAAAGGAAGAAGAGTCTAAGAATCACAGGGAAGTGACAATGATATTTTTTAAAAAGATAATGCAGATGGGACATCACAGATATGTTGTAAAAGAGAAATATGAACTGCTATCATGCCTGGCATTATCTTATGTTTTAATTCTTTGAGAACATTCTGTTTTATATTTTTCAGATAAGGCTAACCACAATAACAATTGGTTAATCTAAGCACTACACTTCTGATGGAAAAACTTCAGACATGATCACTTGGATAATTTTGTCTTGCATAAACGTGGCTAGTCCTAAATTGAAGATATCTTTATATACATATTTAAAGATAATAGCACCTTCCGTGAACTTTAGCATATATGTGGAGAGCTCAAAGTAACATTCATCTTGTTTCTTGACTTTCCCTCTCTACCTTAATTCACATGTGGAATTCATATCCATCTTTTAAATCAAATTTAAAAGCCATGTCTACGAAGTTTCCCTGATCCTGCAAACCAGTAACAACCTACTCTCTTGAAGCTAACAATGCATTTTTTCTAGAAGTTTTTATAAATCAATCCTTCAAAAAGTATATGTTAAGTATCTATTTTTGAGGGTTTTTTACATTTAAATTGATCTGTTTATTTACTTTTAGTTTACAAGATTCAGTTCCAGAGTCCCTTGAGTTTCAAGTTTTCTCTCCTCCCTCTCCCCTCCACTCCCTCACCCAAGGCAGCATACAATCAAGTATAGAATCTGCAAATACTTTCACATTGGATATTATTCTGGTTGTATAGAAGGGTTGTAAGCAATGGAGTGGACAATGGGAAAAAGGAAACAAAACCAAACATGGAAAAGAATGATAGAATGTAGATTGCTTCAGTCTCCATTTAAACTCTGTTCTTTCTAGATCCTTCTCTGAATGTAGGTATCTCCTTCCATCCTGAGACTTGTAGAGTTGTCTTATAACTGTGTATTGCTGAGAAGAGTTCAGTTTATCAAGGTTGGTCATTGCACATACGATGTGTCTGTGATTGTATACAAATTTTTCCTGGTTCTGTTCTTCTCACTTAGCATCAATTCGTATAAGCCTCTCCAGTAAATATGAAGTCCATCTCCTCCCCATTTCTTATAGCACAATAGTATTCCACTACATTTGTATACCACAACTTGTTTAGCCAATTCCCAATTGATGAGCATCCCTTTAATTTCCAGTTTTTTGCCACCACAAAGAGAGCTGCAATAAATATTTTTGTACATATGGGTCTTCCTCCGGCTTCTATGATTTCTTTGGGATACAACCCCAGAAGTAGTATTACTGGGTCAAAGGGTAAGTAATTATTTATAGCCCTTTGAGCATAGTTCCAGATTGCTCTCCAGAATGGTTGTATCAGTTCACAGCTCCACCAACAATGCATTAGAGTTCCAATTTTTCCACATCCTCTCCAGCATTTGTCATTTTCCTGTTGTGTCATCTCAGCCAATCTGAATGGTGAGATGCGGTACCTCAGAATTGTTTTGATTTGCATTTCTTGAATCAAGAGTGATTTAGAGCATTTTTCCATATGCTTATAGATATCTTTAATTTCTACCCCTGAGAATTGCCTGCTCATATCCTTTGACCATTTATCAATTGAGGAATGAATTGTATTCTTATAGATTTTACTTAATTCCCTATATATTTTAGAGATGAGGCCTTTATCAGAGACACTGGTTGTAAAAATTCTTTCCCAGTTTCCCACTTCTTGAGGGTTTTTTTTTTTGAGGATAGAAAGAGAGACGGGCATGTTTGTAGGCAGGAGACAAGGAAACAGATAAAAGAGACTGAAGGTTGGAGAGAATGTGAAGATAATGCTGGGGGTAATCTGATGGAGAAGAGAGGAAAGGATGGCATCAAGATTGACTATAGAGGGGTCGGATTTAGTAAAAAGAAGGGGCCCTTCTTCAGACTGAAGTGAAGGAGGAGAAAGTAAGGAAAGAGATCAGAAGGGTATGATATGGGAAAAAGTACAAAAAGAAAGAGCTCTTGGCAAATGGCTTCATGTAATATTTTACATATACTTGTATCTATTTCCCCACTAACTAAAATCCATTTGAGGGTAGAGACTATGTCTTATCTAAAGCTTATATCTCCCCAGCACCTCAGCCTGATAATAAATGCTTAATGCTTAATAAATGTTTCTTGAATGAAGGAGTTTTAGCATTCCTCACACCAAGTCAGAGACTTACCGAATAGAACCACTGAATAATATTGGGTCTTGTAGAATGATAGAAAGTCTTGAACGGAGAGTGTGTAGTGGGAGTTTAGAAATGTCTATCCCATCAATGACAATCTTTCCTGTTTAAAATAAACATATATGATAAACACGTGGGAAAATTAACATAGAATTATGTCTGTTTTTAAAAGATGGAATACTTCTTTGCCTGATAGATGGAATGTCAGAGTTAAACACTAGATTTTAATGATAAAAATTACCAAATTACCACATAGAAATTTTATATGCATACATACATATAAATGTATATAAGTGGAGAGAGAGCAAAATTATAATTTCCTTTGTTTTCCTTTAAAGTAATTGTTTTATTTCTTTGAAGTTATATAGCTCACAGAAACCAACAAAGATATTTTTCCAGGATTCCTTATATTGTATGAAAAGAATGGAAAAGAAAATCAAATGACAAAAATGTCAAGTTTTAAGTGTTCCACCAATATAGTGAAAGAATTATTGAATTTTTAAATACCTAGATCTTATTGATCATTTATCAAACATGGTAGATTTGCCCAATTTCACCCCTTCGCCCCAATATATTTCAGGCATTAAATTTTAGTCAACTCATTCTTCATCACCTGGGGTCCTGTTATGGCTAATTCAAAATGGTTGAGCAGGTTATAAGTACTGTCTATGGTTAAGAATTAGAGAAAAATTAATTGATATGCCTGAATATATAAATCATAAACCTGGTCTTATTGACATCATGTGTTACTAAGTACCAAGATTTTTAAGTCTAAGGACATTATAAATGCCATGGGTCATCTTTTATTTATGTAAGAGGAACAGGAAACGCTGCTACAGTGCCAACAATTCCTGGCATAGGTCATCCACTCTGCCTTTGACCTTGCAGAATTCCTGGTATTTTCTCTGAGGTTAGTCAGAGTTTTAGGAATGCCTTTCAGGATTGAAAATTGTTGAAATATTAATATCACTCTTTAGAGATGCTCAATAGAAGGTCATAATCTGTTCTGGGGGCATAATATCTACCCCCCTGGTACACAGAAAAGGGATTTCAGTTGTTAAAGCTCATCTAAGAAAAAGGGCTGTGTGACCTTCCTGATTTGTTCTTCCCATGGAATTTTACAGCCCTTACTCTGAGTTGAGCAATAAGCTTAGAATGTGGGTGTCATAAATGCAACACACTACTCCCTTTTTTGGAGGCCACAAGGAGGCACAGTGGAAATATCACTAGACTGGAATCAGGAGGACCTGAGTTCAAATGTAGCCTCGGACACCTACTAGCTATGTGAACCTGAACAAGTTGCTTAACCTCTGTTTGCCTTAGTTTCTTCAACTGTAAAATGGGGGAAATTACAGCATCTACCTTACAAGATTGTTGTGCAGATCAAATGAGATATTTATAAAGTGATTAGCTCGGTGCCTGGCACACCTGTGAGTGCTATATAATTATCTGTTCCTTTCTCTCCCCTCAACTCCCCTCTTTTCTCTTCCTTTTTCCTTTCTTTCTCTTTCTTTCCCTTTTATTTCCTTCCCTTCCCTACCATTCTGCTTCAGAAGAATGCAACTGCTGATCCACAAGATCATCTGTTCCTGACCTCTCTCCTCACATAATCTCAGAGCTGGAAAAGACCTCAGGAATCATCTAGCCAACGTTATGCCTCCTTGATTTAATAGTTAAGTTGGATGACTGGTACTCACTTTTTCAAGAATACACATTGAAATTGTTATATCAAGCAATATGATGGATCCCCTTCATGGATGAATTTCTATTATTTCCATGGCTTTATTTGTCATGATAATAGTAATCATTAGTACTAACAATTTCATGTAAATATTATTGGATGAGATATGTTTTGTAAAAACACTGTGCCTTCCTCACAAAATATGCGATTTCATTTTAAAAGTTCATACATTATTTTTAAAAATCCCACGAAATTCATTCACAAAGTTTGTTATTATGATTAAATGTTATTCTGCCTTCAAATTTCCCTATTCCTGTTGGTTCCAATCACTCATATTGGAAACTTGTGAGTCCTCTTTGATTCCTTCTCCCTTTCTCTCTACATTCAATCAATTGCCAAGTCCTATCAATTCTACCTCCCTGACATCTTCTCATCCATTTCCTTTGCCATACTACCATATCTTAATCCAATTTAACATGATTTATAAAGAAGAGAGGATAATGAAGGCTAAATGCTTTACTTTTTCAAATGCAATAATCTGTGGGCTTTTCTTTCCTATATTTAAAACAGAATTTTGACCCTGACATGCTTGATGTGGGAAGCCAGACTTAAAACCATTGGGATTTCAACACACTTTACTGCACTTGGTTCTAGAAATTTTTTTTTATTTTTGCCACTACATAAATAACAAGTTAGTAAGAAATTTTTTTTCAGGGAAAAAGAAAGCTCCAGCAGAAAATTCCTAGCAACTCACCATCAAAGATATCCACCATTCTGAAGAAAGCCAGGGATAACGATGATTTTCCACTGCCAGTCCGACCACATATGCCAACCTAAGACAATTACAACAAACATTTAGGTGATTATGTGACAATTAAAGTACTTGGCTGTGGAATTAGAGCTACAAAAAATCCCTCCCTGCCAAGAACTTATATTCTAATGGAGAGTGGAGGGGTAGGGATGGGCCACATGTACAGGAGTTAGTCAAGACAAAGTAATTTGGGGGGGGGGTTAGGGGGATAGGGACTAGGACTAATTAGAAAAATTAGCCTGTGGAAGATGGTACATGAGTTGGGCCTTGAGGGGAGCTAAGGATTCCAAGTAGATATGGAGGTAGAGCATTCCAGGAATAGGAGACAATCTGTTCAAAGGTAGAGATGCAGAAGATGTAATGTATGGATAACATAAGTAAGCTATTCTGCCTGATGTGGAGTATGTGTGAGTGAGTAAAGAGAAAACACTCTAGGTAGATAGACTGAACAAAGGGTATGTGTGTGTGTGTGTGTGTGTGTGTGTGTGTGTGTAATGGGGGTGGGGCACTAAGAAATCAGAGAACATCATCACAAACACCAAGTCGATAAAAAAGAACAGAAGTACATTACTTTTAACTCAAAAAGACCATGATAGAAAAAAATGCCAAAAGTCTTTTTACATACTCATAGTATAATCATTTATTTGTGGATTTTTTTTATTGATCTTCCTCTTCACTGATACCATGAGCTGTCATTAATAAGACGCAAACTTGGGTTTCCTAGTTAAATTTCTCTACTAATAATTCCAGTCTACATCAGCTTTTTTTGTATCCACTCACAGTCTTGTTCTTTCTTTACCACTGGTCTCTGTATTTAGTTGGATTTCTGAACATTAAATTGCCTTACTCCATCATAAAGGTGATCATTTCAAGAATAATAACTAGTAAAAGAAAACTGATAGTCGTTGCTTTTCAAATACCATAACTAAAATAACTATGGGACCAAAGCCAATCTAAATGTGAAAATTCTCAAGGGGCTGTTTGGTGTGACCTCAAGTAAAAAAAGTTGCCTATTTGCTTTCCTTCCTTCCTTCCCTCCTTCCTTCCTTCCTTCCTTCCTTTCTTCCTTCCTTCCTTCCTTCTTTCCTTCCTTCCTTCCTTTTTTCTGTCTCTGCATATCTGTGTCTGTCTCTCTGTGTCATGCTCTCTCTATCTCTGTCTCTCCCTGTCCCTATTTCTCTGTCTCTGTCTGTCTCTCTTTTTCTTGACAAAGAAGAAGCTTTGGGACATTAATAGCCAGAGACATGTTGGAAGAAAGGGTATAGGAAAATAGTTGTCACTTTAAAAATAAAACGAATGTGCTAAAGGTAGATAAGACGCCAAACTCTGAGGTATCAAGGACAGCCTGCTGAGGAAGCTTTGCTGCCACTGTTCAATTCTCTATCTCATCAGCTCAGTCCCTTGAAAGCTTTCTCTTAGTCATCTGGGAATCTTCTCTGACTACTTTTCTTGGGGAATAACTTTATATCCATGAAGGTCAGTGGCAGTATTCCTCCCATAGTAAATTTAAAACTCAACTAATTTCAGTAGATGTGAGGTATCCAGAAATTGGGATTTCTCTGAGCACTACCTACCTGCAGCAAAGTTTCTTATTATACACTCTTTCAAAGTAAATGTCCTATGGGTATATCAAACCCAACACATACAGAACAGAACTCAGTAGATTTTTCCAAAACCCATCTTTCTTCTGAACTTTACTATTTATGTTGAGGATATCACCAGCTTTCCAATCTCACATGATAGTGACTTTGGTGTCATCCTTACTCTTCACTTTCATTCATTCTATATAACCAATCAATTACCAAACCTCATATTAACCAAATGATGACACTAAGAACTCCCATACCTTTTGCCCTGGTTTGATGTAAGCCTTGACATGTTTAAGAACTGGTTTGAGATTGTTTTCATATCTGACACACAGATCATGAATTTTGATTTCTCCTTCCTGTGGCCAGTGTTCTGGAACTTGAGATGGATCTGGGAAAAGATAAACAAAATTTAAAACAATAAACCATATACTTCCTTTACTCAGACTAAACTCTTTTTAAATTTAAAATAACACTAATATGAATTTTGTGGTATTTATTTATGTAAAAGTAGATTCTGGGTGAGAAGTTCAGAACTAAAACTTCAACTTTTTCTTTGTATTGGGATAGTTAACAAGGATCCTGCTTCCCTAAATTCCAAATGCTCCTTTCAGATGTCAGATTTGAAATTTTTGCCAATCATTTTTGCCCATCAAAGCTCAGAATCAGAGCTTTAAAAGATACTAATACTAAGGTCCACATTTTTATCATATTACCTTATAGGGTCTAGATCTCTGAAGAACTGGGAGCCTTTTGAACTGCTAGTCTCAACTGTTCCATTTGTTTAACCTTTCTCAGACTCAGATTCCTCATCTGCAAACTGAGGGGTTTGGGTTAGATTACTTTTTTTTTTTTTTTGGGAGGGCAGTTGGGGTTAAGTGACTTGCCCAAGGTCACATGGCTAGTTTTTGTGTTAAGTGTCTGAGGCCGGATTTGAACTCAGGTACTCCTGACTCCAGGGCCAGTGCTCTACTCACTGCGCCACCTAGTCGCCCCGGGTTAGATTACTTTTAAGGTTCACATCTAGGTCCAAAATTAAATGATTTTTTGACATTTTAATTCTGGAGTAGATAGTAAAGAATCTATTGTTGGATGAGTAATTAAACCAGTAAAACAAATGTTTTATAAATACTGATCTATTTTTCTTTTTTTTTTAATTTTAATTTATTTTCTTGGTTACAGCATTCATTTCCGCAAGGTTTTGAGTTATAAATTTTGTCCCCTTCTTTCCCCTACCCCCCAGCCCAAAACATTGATCCTACCGTAAAACCCCTCCCACAATCTGTTCCCTTTTATGTCCTCCTCCAATGCCTCTCTAGCTTTCTAGTAGGGCAGGGAGGGTCTCCCTGCACCCGTCTCTGTATGTATTGTTTCCCGGTTGCATTTGATTGTATATCTTTAAATTCTAGATTCTTGCAATTCTTCCCCTGTCACCCACTCCCACTGGAAGAAGCAGCAATTCAATACAGGCTGTACATGTGTAATTACACAGGACATCTCCATGGTGGGCAAATTGTGAGAGGCTGATTGTATGTCCCTCCCTCCTATCCTGCACCCCCCCCTTGTTTTGTTCTCTACACTGTCCCTGTCTCTTTACTGAGGTGTGTGCTTCCCGCAACCCTCCCCCCACCCTGTCCTTCCCTCCATCGCCCCCCCCCCTCTTATCCCCATCCCCCCTATTCTCCTGTGTGGCAAGATACTCAGTT
>CM053597.1:145291014-145345531 GCA_028646575.1 Pseudocheirus occidentalis | reverse complement strand
TGAACAGAAAATTTGACAATCAAACACAAGAGGCATGAGAAGGTAAACATGGGAAAGAAATCATAGGGAACTTATCAAACTTGAATTATTTGCATGCCAATATGGAAAAACGATAATAGTAACTTGTGAAACTTTTCTTAGTATGAGGATAGGTGAAGGGAATACAAATGGATATATATGTATACTTACACATATGTCTATATAGGGGGCTATATATCCATATGAATACATGTCTGAGCATGTGTATGTATGGGTATATAGAGGGCATAGGATCAATTGAATACAAAGGGATGATACTTTAAAAGGCAAAATCTGATGTGCAAGAGGACTAGAATGAGAGGAGACAAGGAGAGACAAGATGGTTTTAATCATCCCATGTGGAAGAGGCAAGGGATAACTGTTACAACTTTACTTTCATTTACTCTCATTGAATCTGGCTTACGGAAGAAAGGGCATAAACTCTAAACTGGGCATCATGCCACACAAGAGAATTGGGGGGGCGTGGGGACGAAAGGCAGGATGATGGAGGGGAAGGCAGGGTCTGGGGGAGGGATGCTGGATCCTCACACTTCGATGAAGGGACAGGGACAGGGTAGAGAACAGAACAAGGCAGGGGATGGATAGGAAAGAGGGACATATGATCGCTGTCACAATATGTCCACTATGAAGATGTCCTGTATAATCACACCTACACACCCTGTATTTAATTGGTTATTCTTCCAAGCAGGGGTGGGTGACAAGGGAGGAATCAAAAGAATCTAGAATTTAAAGCTCTGCAATACCTGAAACTAGGAATTAAGATATACAGGGGCTGGGGTAGGGAGATCCTCCCTGCTCTATCAGAATGTTAGAGAGCAGACCAGGGGAGGGGCTGTACAGTGGGGTAGGGGAAAGACAGGGAGAAAATTTGTAATTCAAAAATCTCATGAAAATGAATGATGTAAACAAGAAAACAAATAAAATTTATTTCAACTGAAAAAAGGAATTTATTTATTTTTAACATTGATTTCTTTTTAAATTTTGAGTTCCAGATTTTCTCTTTCCCTCTCCTCCTTCCCCTACCAACTGAGAATACAAACAATATAGTATCAATTATATATATATGTGAAATCGTGAAAAACATATTTCCATATTAGCCATATAACAAAACTGAGCAAAAAAGTGAGAAAATTATACTTCAATTTGCATTCAGAGTTCATCAGTTCTGTCTCTGGAAGTGGATAGCATTTTTTCCTCATAAGTCCTTTGGAATTGTCTTGGATCGTTGTATTGATCAAAGTAGCCAAGTCTTTCATTTTGGTCATCATTAAAACACAGCTGTTACTGTGGAAAATGATCCAGTTCTTGTCACTTCTCTTGGTATCAGTACATATAGGTCTTATCATACTTTTCTGAAACCACCCCCTTTGTCATTTCCCTCAACACAAGAATACTTCATCACAGCTTGTTTAGCCATTCCCCAGTTGATGAGCATTCCCTCAGTTTTTAATTCTTTGCTACCACTAAAAGAGCTATTATAAATATTTTTGTATATGTAGGTCTTTTTTTCCTTTTTCTCTGACTATGTTTTATTATTTATTGATGTCTCACTGAGTCATTAGCTTCCACTTGCCCAATTCTAATTTTCAAGGATTTTCTTTAGTGAACTTTTCTAACTCTTGTTCCATTTGAACAATTCTTTTTTTAAGGAGTTCTTTTCTTCAGTGAACTTTTGTACCTCTTTTACCATTAGTCCAATTCTGTATTTTTAGGTGGTATTTTCTTCAGTATTTTTGTGCCTCTTTTGCCAAAATGTTAATTCTATTTTCATAATTTTCTTTCATCACTCATTTTCCCCCTAATTTATCCTCTCCTACTCTTATCTCTTTTTTAAAAAACTCTTTCAGGAATTCTTTTTGGGTTTGGGTCCAATTAACAATTCTTTTTTAGACTTTTTTTGGGGTAGCTGTTTTTTACATTGTTGTCTTCTTCAGGGTTTCTATCTTGCAACTATTTTTAGCTTTTTAACAACTTTTGTTGTTGTTGCTTGCTTACTCATTTTTTCAGTCTATTTTTTCACTTTGAACTTTATGTTAAAGTTTGGCTTCATTCCTCTGGGGGTGAAAAGGCACTGGGGCAAGCTTCAGACTTTTTCATGCTGCTGTTTTCAGAGCTGGTTCTGAGATTCTGCAAATTTTTAGTGCCTCCAAAGTGGTGTGATCCTGGGAAAGGCGTGGTCATTGCTCTGCTGGTCTGTGCTTAAGACCCCCAATTCAAAATGGAGTGGAAACACCCTACCTACTTCTCATAGACCTGGACACTTTCATCTGTGATTTCTTGAAATATAGTGTTCAGGCTTTTGTTCTAAAAATCATATTTGGGAATCCAATGATTCTTAAATCATCTCAATGAGTGGTTTTCTGGTTCAGTTGTTCCTCTTTTTGGTTTTTACATAAGATAACTTACATTTTTATCTTTTTTTCAATGTTTTGGTTTTGTTTTAACATTTATTATTATCTCATAGAGTCATTAATTTCCATTTTATTCTACTTTTGGGAAGTCCAGAGTGAGTTTTACTACTTTCTCTTCTGGGCTATTTATTCCTCTTCTGAGTCTTTCTTCTGGAACTTTTATTTCATTTTTATCTTTTGCTTCATTTCTTCTAGATATGGATGTATTCTGTGTGTGGGGGGGGAAGAATCACTTTTTCCTTTGAGTCTCTGCTTCTAATTATATATGCTCCTACTTTATGGAATCTCTGGTTTTTCAAGAATTTTTTTGTACTGGCCAATGTTTTGCTTTATTCACCTTTCCAGCTTTAGTTCCTTAATTGGAGATAAGTGCCAGGTGCTGGTTCTGCCCTATGTTGCACTTTTGGTAGAGTGGTGATCCTGACTGGTCTAGTCCTTAGTTTCCTGGGTTTCCATGCCTACCTAGAACTCCTAGAGTTAAGTGTCCCTAGATCTTTGATGTTCAGAGTGCTGGAACTTCAATGTACTGTCTGGGATCTCAAGTTGGAGTGATAGGTATCTTAGAGCTCCTGCATATAATCTTAACAAAAATGTGAAATTTTCACAGATTATAGCAGATTATGTCTTTACCATCTCATAACTGATGGAAAGATGCAAGGAATATAATACTAAGTTGTATTTATAGTTTCTTCATTACAAAAAAGCATTTGATTCAGTTTTTGGCAAGATGTCCTCAATAAGTTAAGTCCATGCAAAATTCCTTTGATCATATTACTGTAGAGATAACTTTGTTCAATAATTCCCTATTAATATAAAGCAAAACATAAAATAGGAAGACATACAGTCAGTTCTGCTGTAATATGACAAAT
Source organism: Pseudocheirus occidentalis (assembly GCA_028646575.1). Lineage (NCBI taxonomy): Eukaryota > Metazoa > Chordata > Mammalia > Diprotodontia > Pseudocheiridae > Pseudocheirus > Pseudocheirus occidentalis. The sequence continues at coordinate 145,342,212 of CM053597.1, read as the reverse complement.
ATATCCATAAAAATCACTGAGCTATGCAGAATCACAAGATAAAAAGCATGGAGCTAACAGGGAAAATGGGGTTAGGCCTCAGTATTTAAAAACTTTATCAGTGGCACATAAGAAAAAGATAGGAACCTAATAAAATGGTAGAACAGCTTTATACATGTTAAATGGTCAAGAAATAAATAAATATTTCAGATATAAATATTTGAATATATTAGTATAAATATATAAGAAATATAAAATACTAAAATAAATAATGGAAATACTGTGACCCAACATGGAAATATGTTTAACATGATTACACATGTATAACCTATATCAGATTAATTGCCATTTTGGGGAGGTAAGGATGGAGGGAGAAAAATTTGGAACTCAAAATCTTATTAAAAAAATGAATGTTGAAAACTATCTTTACATGTAATTGGAAAAAATAAAATGCTATTTAAGGAAATAAAAGAAATGTCTATGGCCTTGGACTGCTCCTTATCCTGTGCTCTTGGTAGCACAGGGCCTAGATTGGCAAAGTTGAGTCACTGTGGACAGGGGCACTCAGTCATGATGGAGGGGGAACCATCCCTCCTTAGCCCATAGTTCCTATCATATCAGAAGCATCACAACAAATAAGGCACTTTACCGTGAAAAAATCAGAAATTTGCTTGTAGATGTGGCCTTTGGAAGGATTGCTGCTTATGAGTTCTTGTAAAATGGCATAATTTCCTGTGTTCTCTAGCTGTTTCTGAAAGAAAAAACATGATGTATCAATAATGCAATATTCACAACACCGATAGTGGTTATGAATATTCTGGTATAGTTATGAATCACAAAATGTAGCAAACTCTTCACATGGAGGGCAGAACCGAGGTCTTTATTTAGGAACCAGAACACCGAGTTCCAGAACCAGAAGGACAAGTCCCAGAACCAGAAAGCCAAAGTCATTATAGTGATCACGAAGTTGATACACATGGTTAATGCAGTGAACACCCACATTCCCAAGCCTTCACAAATAGAACAGGCTCCCTCAAGCAGGGATCCCTCTCAGACTCATGATAGTTCCTCAGCCTGGTCCTTGGACATTCTCGGTAAAAGCTGCAGAAGGAGGATCTCAGCAAAAGGTGCAGTGTCCAGGTGGTGACTGAGAGAAAATCTGAGGTCCTGCTGGTTCTCTTCCTTATATACAGTATAGCTCCTCCCTGTTCTGCCCCTTCCTGTTAAGCTGTTAGCTACTCCCAGGGAGTTAAATTGAAGTAAGGAGCTAAGTTCCTTTACTAGGTGCCAATAGAAAGGAGCATGGAAGATCTTCTAATTTCATTAACATTACACATGAGCAAACACAAAATTTTAGTTGTGCTCAAATTGTTCCCTAATATAGCAATGACATGGAAGAAATTCATATTTTAAGAACAGTTGTTAACAGCAGAACAAACTGTACATTCAACAATGGTGTTCACCACTAATATTTTTGTGTATTCTATGCAAAGTCTAAAAGAATTTCGACTCCCCAGTGAGAACTACAGACACTTACAAAAGACTGGCCTAGCAAGCCACAAGTGGATGAAGGGTGCATATATAAAGATTATGGCATGCAGTTGTGTGAACACCATGAACTTTGGGAAATTGTGCAAAGCTCCCATGATCCTAGGACGCTTCCTGCTGTCCAAACCCATTTTTTGTCACCAACATGCTCTTGCAGGTATAATACAGCTATGAATCACAGGATGCTATCATCTCAGAAGAATATAAATAGGCAGAAACTTAGAGGATAATGGACAAATCACATAGTATATACTGGTAGACTGCATTATACCAATGATATAAGAAATGGTATAAATGGCCTTATTAAGGGCATGTATGCCTTGGAAAGGAAGTGGTCCAGGAATTTTAAAAGGGCAAAGAATAACATTAATAGAGAACTGGCAGCTACAATTCTTTAAAATTAATTTTCTTAAAAAAAGACTGAGTCTACCTATCTTGCTTAGGCTACCACAAAGGCCACTCATAGGGCCCATTACACTCTTATTGGTCTGAGTTAGGGCTGGGGACCCTGCAGACTCAAGGCTACATGTGACTTTCTAGGTCCTTGGGTGCAGCCTTTTGACTGAGTCCAAATTTTACTTATCAGATCCTTTTATTAAGGGAATTTGTTCTGTGAAATTTGGATTCTGTCAAAGGGCCACACTTGAGGACCTAGTGGGCTACATGTAGCCTGGAGGCCACCAGTTCCCCATCCCTGGTTTGGGATATTTGACCTACTCCATTTCTTTTTTCCAGTAATGTTTTTGGTTAATTTATTTATTTTTAGTTTTCAACATTCATTTCCATAAGTTTTAAATTTTCTCCACTTCCCTCCCCTCCCCTTCCCCAAGACAGCCTGCAATTCAATATAGGCACTACATATATATTCCTATTAAACATATTTTCACATTAGTCATGTTATATAGAAGAATTAGAATGAATGAGAGTAACCATGAGAAAGAAAAACATAAAACAAAACAAAACAATAAAAGAAAATAGTCTACTTTGTCCTGCATTCAGACTCTGTATTTCTTTTTTTGGATGTGGATGGCATTTTCCATCATGAGTCTTTTGGAATGACCTACTCCATTTCTTACCTGGGAAGATTCACTCCTCCTTTGGCAACGTGGGGAACCTCTGCTCTCGGGGCCTCATCATATGGGTTCCAAGTTTAGTTTGGACATCTGATCACACTGCAGCTCAGTATACCCAAGCTCAAGACATCCACCAGCCTCAACATCCCCACCAGCAGGGATTAGCACATGACACCACAGTCAATGGAAGCTATGAAATATTAAGATATCTAGGAAAAAGCTTTCATCATACTTGGTAAATCCACTGTGGAAGATTTAAAGGAATATATGGATAATAATTACAAAGGAGGATAGGTCATGATCTGCACTGATTGGGATAAATATGTACAATGATGAGATCACGCATCCATTCAGTTATCAAAGTATCAAAGTTTATTTATAATTTCATATCATATCAAATATGGTCTTCACATCCATACTCATGGTCAATTATTCTACTACTACTACCATCCCGGAGGCATAAAGATTTGGGTTAAAATCTTGCCATAGATTGGTTGCTTGGCCCTGACCAAGTCAAAATCTCTCAGACCCTCAGGCAATTCTAATGACATGAGTTGCATAGTAGGTACTGATATGCACGGATAGAATGAGTTTCCGCACTTAAAGTTCCATAACCGAAAAAATTACAGATCCAGACCACATATCTAAGTTCTGTTCCATAGCAAATAGTTTTGTGAAAACTACACAGCCATAGTGATCACAAATAAATAAAAATATAAGTCCAAGTTCTTTCCTGGGGCAGCATGTCAGCTTGAGGTAGGCATTCAGGTTTAGCTTCTCTCTGGAAGATCTGAAAGCTCCTATATGAGCCTACATGATTTAGGAACTAGACCATTAAACCAGGAGGCCATGCAATTTATGTGACATGCTTTGTTTTTATCTTTGAATCCCCATCACCTAGCACCAAGCCTGGCACATGGTCAGTCCTTAATAAACATGTCATCTTGTTTTTTTTATGACAACTGAGACTTTTAGATTGGATTATTTAATGTTTATCACAAAATAGTAAAATATAAATGAAAAAGGACTAAGGAGATCAGCTGAATATTTCTTGCACATTGCGGACAGTTTAATATGTACCCTGTAAAAGGATGATAATGTGCTTTTAAAGATACTTTGGCCAGTTCCATTCGGTCATAATAGGATGTTAATGAGCCTCCTGTACCAAACGTCTGTTGGACCAGGACTTTAGGGAATTCTAAGCAATGGACAGAGAGTGCCTGAAAAGCTGAAATCTACTGAAAAATAAGCAACTTGAAAAGGAGAGATTTAATTGAAACTATTAGCCCAAAGAAATGATCAAATCAGTGACAAATATAGTAAAAGTTGAACTCCCAAGCACATGGAAAGTGGGAACTATTAATTCATTAACAAATGTATAAAGCTATAAAAATGACTCCTATATAGCAAATATAGATTCCTTGACAATGAGCTAAACTATATAAGATACTTCAAGATACTCACATTCAGCTCCTCTCTAGGGCCCAACAGGACTTGCCTAGACATGATGCCATGTGGATTTCTTGACTCCTATCAGAGAGAGAGAATGGGATGAACAGATTTCTGATTGCTCCTTTACTCACCAGAAGATTGGTTTTCTATCTGCCTTTGGATAGCAAAGTTGGGAGACCACCAAAGGTCCATTACTATCCCATCATTTGATGGAGGAGAAACCCAAGGTAGTGGGGGTTAGTTCAGACTGATCCAAAGAGAGGATAACAAAGATCAAAAGCAAAGATTCCAAAAGTTCTGACTATAGACTTACCTACTACTTCTGTCCAAACTAGGTCACAGGTTTCTAAGTCAGACATTTCACTATCCCCCAAGGATGAAGTGAGCCTATTTATACTGGAAGCATTGCTAAGAAGACGCCATGTATTAATCAGTGGGGGTCCTAACCTATTAATGTACAGAATGCTACTCTCTCAAACAAATCCACATGATTAACTGAGAACCACATCTGTATCCCAAGAAGAACTCACCCTATTCGTGAAACAAAGTTAATCTCTGCACTATGGGGAACAAGGTGGAGCACATGATACTCCCTCCCAATTTAATTAGAAGGCTTTAGTTATCAGCTGTGATACTACTAAGATAGGTGGAACCAAGCATGTACGCATGCAATTAATGGTAGCATGAATAGGTAGTGCTTAGTTGGCTGCTTTAAAATCCTGTAAATCTTGGTATCTATCACTACTAGTCAATGAGGATAAGGATTAATAGTTCACTGGTTTGGATAAAATATAATTTCCATAGGTTGCTCTCTCTGTATTACAGAATAATGTTCTAGTACATTTTCATTTTTCATTTTAAAAAAATTCTGAATTTTAACCAGGACTAAAAGTAGGGAGAATATGACACTATATTCATTCAGCATAAAATGTGTCAATAATGCAATTTTAATCAGATGACTCAATTTCCTTAAATTAGGAGCATTTCTCTTTGTCTATGCAATACCTTTAAGCTTTTGACCTATGAATTTTTATACACATGGTAACCATACATATGCAATTATTGAGTTTTGAAGCTGAAAGTAACACAAACCTTCATGAGACATATAGGGAATGATTAGAAGTGGGAGCATGTGGATGCTCATTCCATCCTTCCCTTTATTACTGCAGTGAAGTAAAAATGGAGCACAGAGAATGGTAAATCTAGAAGGAAAGAATAATGAAGTTTGCCTCTCTCTATTCCAGAGAGCATCCTTATGCCAAACAGAAACCCAAACCAAAAACAACCCACCAAAAAAACAACAACAAAAAGTCTCTTTTGTTGGCTGGCTGCCTTTTTTTTGAAAGAAGTTCTTTAAATTAGGACAAAGAATTCAGGACATTCTGAAACAGAAAATATCTCCAGGCAGATTTTTTTTTTAATTATAAAAGTTTAAAGTTTTGAAGTAGTCCCTTATCTAACTATTATCACCAAAATTCTTATCTCCCATAGAGGCCCTTCTGTACAGAGGGTAGCTATCTGCTATCTTCCTCCTTACCAGTTTTAATCTTTTCAGCTGATTTCCATTAGCAGCTTTTCTTCCTTTCCTGCTACCATATTTACATAATTTCTCTGTGATCAACTCTCTGTCTTTGGTCATTTCTCCTTTAGGGATGTTGTGTATCTTAAACTTTTCACCCACAAGTTTAATACCACTTGGATGATACCTTTTCTCTCCTTCTCTAGTCATCTCTGATGACTATTTTTCTTTAGGAGCAGAACTATATTATTTGTACTTCCTATTGCACTGTCTCTCTCTAATACTACACACCACTGGTCAGTCTAAAAAATGGAGAGAAATTTTTCATTTTTGAAGTGAAAGTAGTGTTAAGTGTCTCTCCCCTATTAGCTCTTAAATCACTAGAAATTTTACCCTTAAAAATAAAAATCAAAGATCCAAGAAAGATTCTTTCCTCTAGATAAGCAAACTACTGGTACCAATAAAATAAGTCAGGATAGCAAAGTTCTCTGGTTGTCAGTCCTTCCAAATTGTTGCACAAAAACTAATGAAGACTTTCCCAAATTACAACTAGCTCTCAAAACACAAAAGTCATTTGCATTTAACCCATTTTTGGCATTAGCCATCATCTCCATCTGGGCATGGTATCTAAGTTACCTGCATCTTAAGACACAGTGAGCCAATTAAGAAAAAAAATAAATCCCTCTGTCTACAACATAACATTCCATCACAGATGGTCCTCTCTTCAAAACTGCATAACAAAACCAAAAAATGACCCCATTTCCTTTGCCTGGCCCTTCGGCCTCAAGAGACTTTCCCAATTCAGAGAGTTTGAGGAATTGTTACAAGTAAAGGAATGGAAAGTGTGGTTAGACAGAAACTTGTGAAAGATCTTGGGCTTTTCAATGGACTCAAAGTTGGAGTCAACAGTATAACCATAGCCAGAAAAGCTAATGTAACTTGAATTCAATCAGACCATGTCTAGATGTTCAGTTCTGGTTGCAATATTTTGGGGAAGACATGCAGAGTAAAATGACTAAGTTGGTTAAGTCATCATAAGTATGGAACTAGGAAGCACTTAAAGAAGTCATATAGTCCAGCATCACTTTATAAATGAGAAAATTGAATCTTAGAGCCCTACATAATTTGTCCAACATCAACTCTCCCATTAAAAACTCAGACCAAATACTACCTACTAAATAAGGTCTTTCCTGATTCTTAGAGCTCCTGGAGCCCTATTTTATGTTACATTTATTGCTCATATATTTTCTACATACTTTTGTATAGATATTGCTTCTTCTAATAGAATGTAAGCTTCCTTGAAGTTAAGGATTGTTTCATTTTTGTCATTCTATTTCCAATATCTGGCACAGTGTCTAGTGAAATAGTAGATATTAAATAAATGTTTGTTGATTGATCTATTGATATTACGTATTAAAGTCAAGCATGAAGCCACATCCTCTGACTCCAGATCCTGAGCTATTTCACTTCACCAAGATCAAGTGATATGACAATATTTGACCTGGAAAAGGGAAATGAGGGTGGGTGAGTGATGAAGGAGGAAAGGAATGTGGTAACTCTCTTCAAGTACTGGAAGGCTTACCTGTTTGGTCCTAGAGGATAGACCCAGGAACAATGGGTAGACATTCAGAGGCAAGTTTAGGTTTGATGTTAGGAAAAAATTCCTTAAAATTGGAACTGTCTAAAAGGAGAATGGACTGTCTCAGCAGGGAGTGGATTATCCTTCATTAGAAGTTTTCAAGAAATGACTACATAATAACTCATCAAGCATGCTGTAGAGATTATTTTTGTTTGGGTATAGCTTACACTGCGGCACCTACAGGCATCAGGAAGGCCTGTGTTCAAATCCGGCTTCATATACATCTAGCTGTGTGACCTTGGGTAAGTCACTTAATTTCTCTATTTGCCCAGGAGGCAGCAAGGTAGCTCAGTGGATTGGGCCTAGAGTCAGGAGGACCTGAGTTCAAATTTGGCCTCAGATTCTCACTGAGCAAGTGTGTGTGTGATCCTGGGCAAATCACTTAGTCTCTTTCTTCCTTAATCCACTGGAGAAGGAAATGGCAAACCATTCCAATATCTTTGTCAAGAAAACCCCATAGACATTATCGTCCATGGGGTCACAAGGATTCAGACATGACTGAATGAACAACAATGATTATTTTTAGATGATCTTAGATGATCTCTTAGATTTTAGAGGATCTCTGATAATGTCTTCCAGTTCAGAACTTCAGAATTTCTGTGACATCAATTCACACAGGTTTGAAATTATCACCTTATCCTTTGCTGAATTCTGTGTTCATTTGGCAACAGGAATTTCTAAAATAAAATATATCAATTCCATTCAAATGTCTTTGTTGCCAAGTACAATATCATTTCAGGAATACAATTATCTGGAGAAGAAAAACAAAGAAAAAAAAGATGTCTCTGGGATTGTCCAAATCCCAAAGGAAGAGTGAAATACATATCTCTTAGCAAGAATTCCCGCCAGAATTAAGGACAGTATGTATCTGGAACAAGAGAAAAATGAATGGCTGAGTTTTTTCTTTCTATATTATTTATAATGCAAAGGCAGTCAGCAGTTTTCATTATCATGCTATAAATGAAATCTGTGAAAAATCACAATCTTGCCTTTGGTTAAGGTCAGATCTGCCTTATTTTGTTGGATATGAGATTTTCTCAATGATACCTTTTGTTTTTGTGAGGCAATGATGCATAATGAATAGACAGCTGAACTTGAGCCAGGAAAACCTGCATGCAAGTTTCATCTCTAACCCATAATGACTGTGTGATCCTAAATAAGTCATTTAACTTCTTTCATCTTTCAAAGCAATCCTCTAAGTCTAAAAGTGACAGAGAAGGCATTGATCTACCATGGTTGAGGATGTTTCTTACTATGAGCTTCCCTAACTAATGAAATTATGTTGGTAAAAAAAAATATCCGTTTTTGAAAAAAAAATCCACATTCATATTCAGATATATCCTTCCTCCTCCCTTACCCAGAGAGCTAACCTTAGCAAGAAAGGAAAAAAACAAAATCAATTTAATCCTCCCCACCAATTATCTACCACCTCTCAAGTGAAGGGAAGAAGGTATATATATATATATATATATATATATATATATATATATATATATATATATATATGTGTGTGTGTGTGTGTGTGTGTGTATATATGTGTATATATATGTATGTATGTGTATGTATATGTGTATGTATGTGTGTATGTGTATGTATATATATATATATTTTTTTTACTCATCTCTTCAGGTGCAAGCTTGTTTTTATAATTAGAGTTTAATTCCATTTTGGGGTTGTTTCCATTCATATTCTTACTTTACACTTTCCATCAGTTCATATAATTCTTCCCATATTTTGTTGTATTCTTCACATTCATGATTTCTTATAGTTCAATAGCATCTCATGATATTCATGTGCCACAACTCATTTAGCCATTCCCCAACTAATGGACATCTGTTTTCCTGTTCATCACAACTACAAAAAGTGTTATTATAGATTTTTTTTTATCTTTCTGTTGCTGACTTTCCTACAACATACTCTGTGCCTAGCAATGGGATCTCTAGGTCAAAAGGAATGGGTCTTTCTGTTTCTTTTATAACATAATGCCAAATTGCGATTGAATGTGGTCTTAAATAGACACCCAGAATAACATAGTCTTAGGATGGAAATAATTAGAACTAGCATTTATATAACACTTTAAAGTCTACAAAGCACTTAACATCTGTTTTCTCATTTCATTCTCACAACAGCCCTACGGGCTAGATGCTTCCTATTTTAGAAGCTAAGAGAAGTTAAATCCCCATTTTAGAAGCTAAGAGAAGTTAAATGACTTACCCAGGGTCCCAGAGAATTCCAAGTACATTGCTGTAAAGAATATGCCACCTCAGACTCTTCCTAGCTGTGTGACCTTGGGCATGTCACTTAACCTGAGTGGTAATAATAGCACCAGCCTCCTGCGGTTGTTGTGAGGATGGAACGACATAATATTCGTAAAGCACTTAGCACAGTGCCTGGCACACAGTAGGAGCTAGTTTAATTAATATTATTACAAGATCAGATGTGACGCTAGTTTGGCATGGCTCCCTTTTGTGATAGAGTGCCAACTTTCATGCCAAGTAGTGGAAAGGGCCTGTGATGGGCACTTTTTAGAGAATCCTTACAAAAAGGCTCACACTGTAGTGGTGTCCCTCCAAAGGAGATCTTCTCAAATCTCAGAAATAGCAGTTTGTTTTCCAGAGTGAAGAAGCTGATTCAGTTTACTTTAACAAATATCTGTAGAAAAACTATTGTCTCCCTAGCACTGTGCCGAGAACAGGTGAGACCTAAAAAAGATTTCAATGATCTGTTCCTGACTTAAGTAGAGATATGATCTCATTAGAAAGCAAGACCGTGCAATTAGAAAATAACATGAGAAATTGTACTGACTTGTATAGTACCTTAAAGTTCGCAAAGTGCTGTCCTTACAACCACCTTGTAAGATATGTGGTATCAATATAATTAACTCCATTTTACAGATGAAAAAAATGAGGTTCAGAGAAATGAAGCGACTTTCACATAAATGCCCAGATAGTAAATTTCCCAGGTGGGATTTGAACTCAGGTCTCCTGACTCAGAGTCTAATGTGCTTCTTGATATACTGAACTACCTCATATGTTATCCAATGTATAAATAGGCAATTCAGGTGATTCATGCTAAAGATACTGAGATAAGGGAGATAAGATTGGATTGGAGTGGTTAGGAAAGGCTTTATGGAGGAGAGAAGACTTGACGAGGTGGGGTTTGGGGGTTGGTTTTTTTATTGTTGTTGTTGAACACATTTATTTTATAAGTGAAGACGGGTCCCAAAAAAAATGTGACTTGTTAAAGGTCATACAGCATTTAGCTCCAAAGCACTAATAATAGCTGTGATACAACCTTCTATATTTACACAAGGTTTTACATATATTATCTGATCTGATCCTAAAAACTGTGCTATCATCACTCTATTTTGCCAAGGAAGACACTATGGACCAGAGAGGTTAAGGTTTAATCAAGGGTCATACACTAATACCTGAAACAGGATTTGAAACTAGATCTTTCCAACTCTAAATCTGGCATTCTACTTCATATATCTTTTCTTTTTTAAGTTAAATAAATCTTTTTTTTACAACTAACAAGCATTTCTCTTCTACCTTCCCTATTACCCATGGGGGAAAAGAATCCTTCTAACAAATCTTCACAGTCTAGAAAAATAAATTTCTTCACTGGCCATGTCCAAAAATGTTTATATCATTCTCTATCATGAATCCATCATCTGTTTGTCAGGAGTTTGGGAACATGCCTCATTACTTGTCTTTTGGAATTGTGGTTGGTCATGAGTCAATATTCTTATGTCTTTAAAGTTTTTGAAGACCATTTTACCTGGAAAAAGAGTATCAATATAAGCTGGATAATATAGAAGTTTTATCTTCTCTCTGTCACCATTTTCCCCAAACAATGAGTTTATCCTTTCATTTTGCTTTCACATAGATAAACTGGGTCTTTGAGTTAGCTTTGCCATATTTTGCAACATTCCATTTATTCTAACAGTTCATCTTTTAGACACAACCTCTGCTACTTCTTGTAACACTTTTAGATTCTTCCTCCTTGTATGCAGTTCCTTCATTTTTCATATGTCTTTAAAAATTTATCAAAGAGCTTCCTATGTACTTACACTGGTTTCTTTAGATGTTTCTCCTTTGTGTTTGCATATTTTGGAACTTTCTTTGGGTAAAATTGAAGCTTTATTTTGCCTTTCCTTTATGAAAAATAGACCAATAAAACTTTTGATTAACTAGAACAAGAATTTATCAATGCCATTTACAGAATTAGGTAGTTTAGAAGGAAGACTCATTGCTTGCTACTCTACCAACAGTTTGTTAATTACCTATTTGTCCCTCAGGGCCTGTAGCATTTGTCATTTTTGATAGATATGAGGTGGTACCTCTTGAGCTGTTTTAATTTGCCTTTTTCTAATCAATAGAATTTAGAGCATTTTTCATATGATTACAAATAGCTTTGATTTCCTCTTCTGATAACTGGTTGTTTATATCCTTTTACTAATTATCAATTGGGGAATGACTCTTATTTTTATAAATTAACTCAGTTCTACACTCAGTATATATTTGAGAAATGAGACCTTTATCAGAGAAGTTTGCAGTAAAATGTTTTGTTATTATTTCATTGTTTCTGGCACCTTATAGCAAAATGTCTGCTCTCAGGATCTTTTTGCTCTATTTTGTTCTCAGGATCTAAGATATCATGACAGTTTTTTCTAGATAATTTCCTGATTATACCTTTTAATTCAGCCTGTTTTTGCTTTTGCTTTATCTGAGCTCATGATTGCTAATCCTGTTTTGTTTTTTACTTCTGCTGAAATATCATAGATTCTACTGCAGCCCTTTAACTGTGTGTCTTTCTGTTTGAAGTGTGTATCTTGTAGATAACATATTGTTGGATTCTGGTTTCTAATCCATTCTGCCATCCGCTTCCATTTTATGGGTGAGCTCATCCCCTTCACATTCACAGATTTTCCCTCCAAACCATTTTCTTCCTGTTTCTTGTTCTTTCTATCCTGTCCCTACTCAAAAACCTATTTTGTTTCTAACCATGGTCTCCCTTAATCTCTCCTTCATCATTCCCCTCACTTTCTTTTATATCCTTTCTCTCCTACTTCCCCATTAAGTTACATATCTATACAAAACTGAGTTCTTCCCTCTTTAAACTAATTCTGATATGAGGTTCAAGCATTGCTACCCCTTCATTTCTCCCCCCTGCCATAAAAGCTCTTCTTTGTGCACCTCATTTATGTGAGAAATTTTTCCCCATTTTACTTCTCCCTTCTGCCTTCTCCCAGTGTGTCACTCGTTCTTACCCTTACATTTTTTTAGATCATTCAAACATAATTGACTCACATCCATGCCCCACATCTATGTAAATTCATTTTAACTGTTCTAATAATGATAGAGTATTTTCTTCCAATACAATAATGCTAACAGTTTAGCTTTATTGAGATCTTTATGATTACTCATTCACATTTACCTTTTTAATGCTTCTTTTGAGTCTTTTGTTTGAGTGTCAGTTTTCTAGTTAGCTCTATTCTTTTCATCAGCAATACTTGGAAGTCCTCCATTTCATTAAATGCCCATTTTTCCCCAAGAAAGATTATACTCAATTTTGCTGGGTAGGTGATTCTTGGTTGTAATCCCAGCTCCATTTTCCCCCCTGGGTTATCTATCATATTCCAAATCCTCTACTCCTTTAACATGAAAGCCACTAAATCTTGTATGATCCTGACTGTACTACTACAATATTTGAATTGTTTATTTTTGGCTGCCTGCATATTTTCTCCTTGACCTGGAAGCTCTTGGATTTGGCTATAATATTCCTGGGAGCTTTCATTTTGGGATCTCTTTCAGGCAATGATTGGTAGATTCTTTCATTTCCTATTTTGCTCTCAGGATCTAAAATATCAAGGTAGCTTTCCTGGATAATTTTTTGAAATATAATATCTAGACTATTTTAAAAAATTATGGCTTTCATCTAGTCCATTAATTCTTAGATTATCTTTCCTCAATCCATTTCCCAGGTCAGTTGTTTTCCCAATGAGATATTTCTCATTTTCTTCTATTTTTTTCATTCTTTTGACTTTGTTTTATTGTTTCTTGATGTCTCATGGAGTCATTGGCTTCTACTTGCCCAATTCTAGTTTTTGAGGACTTATTTTCTTCAATGAGTTTTTGCACCTCTTATTCCATTTGGCCAATTCTGCTTTTTAAGGAGTTCTTTTTTTCACTGAATTTTGTGCCTCATTTACCATTAATTCAATTCTGTTTTTTAAGGTGATACTTTCTTCACTATTTTTGTACCTCTTTCTCCTAACTGCTAATTCTCTTTTCATAATTTGCTTGCATTATCCTCATTTCTTTCCCCAATTTTTCCTCTACCATTCTTATCTTTCTTTTACTCTTTCAGGAATTCTCATTGGGTTTGAAGGTAATTAGCATTTTTCTTTGAGGCTTTTTTTTTGGTGGCTATTTTTTATGTTGTCTTCTTCTGGGTTTATATACTGGTCTTCCCTGCCACAATTTTTAACTTTCTATGGTCAAATACTTTTGTTGTTGTTGTTGCTTGCTCATTTTCCCAGACTATTGATTCACTCTGAACTTTATGTTAAAGTTGGGTTCAGCTCACCTTGGGGTAGGGAGGAACTATGGCAAACTTCAGGCTTTTTTTAATACTCCTGTTTTCAGAGCTAGTTCAGGGTGTCTGAAAATTTTTGGTGCTTCCAAGGTGGTGCAATGCTTGGAGAGCTGTAGATATTGCTCTCCTGTCTATGTTCTGGTCTTTATCCAGGAAGGGCTTTTGTTCCCCTATGGACACAAGTGCTAGTACTCCTTTTTTTTTTGAACTGTGACCAGGTCCCCAGCTCCCTTGTGATCAATCCCTAGTGTTCCTCATGGGCAATGGAGCTGCCAATCAGTGCTGGCTGTACTGAGTTCCAACAAGGGGTCCCCTGTAATTTCTTTCTTAGCATTTGTCCATTCCACCATACCCTCTCTGGATTGAGATCTCCAAATGCTGGTGCTGTTGCTGTGACTGCTTTTGCTGTTACAGCTTATGTGGATTCTAGACAGGCTTCTACCCCAATTTCATAAATTTCTTCTGACAACCTCCTAAGTTGTCTTAGGCTGAATAAATGTCTTCCTCTGACCTTTTGTTGGCTCTGCTACACCAAAATTTTTATTTGAGGCATTATTTTAAAATTGTTTGGAGGTGAATTTTGAGAGAATTCAGCTGGGTTGCCTCTAATCTGCCATCTTATTGATGTGAAGCTTGAAAGGTGGATAGGACGCAAACAGTTGAATGGAAACAGGGACATTCCAGAGGAGAGATAACACAACCAAATACTCAGGTAAGACTAGGTCTGGAATAAACAGCATATTTTGTATATGCCAGACTTACTTGACGAGAGCAGATATGAGAAGTTGCTGCTTTTAAATACATGGTTTGGCAATGTACAACTAATAAAACAGCACCAGTGAAAAAATAGAAAAGTTGGTCTTTGTCAGATTAATAACAAATAATTTTTAAATAAATCACCTGGAAGCTGTTTTAGTATTATGGGGGAAAACCACAACTAGATAGTAATCAAATCTCTGCTTAATTTTGGGTTTTGTAGTTATAATCCAAATAAACAGAATGTATTATTTCATCAATAAGGCAGCACAGAGTAGTGGATTAATAAGGATAACAATAAATAGCATTTATGTTGTCTTTTAAGGTTTACAAAGCCCCACACATATGCTCACATTTGATCCACAAGACAAGCCTGTGAAGTAGGTATAATTATTATCTCTCTTTTATAGATGAGGAAATGGAGGCTGTGAGAATTTCGGTGACTAGCCCAGGATCATCTTGCAAGTAAGGTGAGATTTAAGCTCAGTGTTTTCTGACTACTAAATCCATTGCTCTTTACCAATGAAGTAAGCCAGGGATGGCGAACCTGTAGCCTCAAGGCCACATGTGACCCTCTAGGTCCTCAAGTGTGATCTTTGATTGAATCCAAACTTCATAGAACAAATCCACTTAATAAAAGGATTTATTCTGTAAAACTTGGACTTAGTTAAAAGGTCACACATATGGACCTAGAAGGCCATCTATGGCCTTGAGGCCACAGGTTCCCCACCCCTGGACTAAGCCCAAGTCTACTGCACCACCTAACTGCCTTTGGAGTAAAAACAACCTAGGGTCAAGTCCTTGCCTCTTAGACTTACAAGTTATAAGACTGTGAGAGGTGGAGTGATTAATAAGTTAAGGCACTGAGTTTAGAGTCAGGAAGACTTGGGTTTGAATTCCATCTCAGACACTCAACTAGCTGTGTGACTGTGGGCAGATCATTCAACCTTTCTAAGTCCGAGTTTCAACACTGGCCAAATGGGAATAAAAATGGCACCTACCCCTTGGGGATGCTGAGAGATTTAAATGAAATTACATGCATAAAGTCCTTTGCAACATTAAAGTGCTATGTGTTATCATATTATCATAATTACCAGTGAGTAATTGAAATCAGTTCCCTCAGGAAAGTCACTTATAGCAGTTAGGTGGGGGCAGTGGATAGAATTCTGGGGTTGAAATCAGAAAAACCTGAGTTCAGTCCTACCTCAGACACTCATCTGTTGCTGGGCAAATGATTTAACCTTTCTCAGAGGCAGTTGCATTTTCTGTAAGATGAGAGGACGGGATTCAGTGGTTTCTAAGGTACTTTCTAGGTCTACATCTGTGACCTTATGATCCCATATGCTCTCAACCTGTATTGGTCAAGGGAGTTTCTCACATTGATAAAATCATAGATGCATACACATATACTCCAAAACACATTTAATCAGGCATGCAACAGGTATTAAAGTCTCCATAATTACCACAGTATATTCCAAAAGGATATTTCTGTTCTTTTCATGATTATTAAGTTACATATCTGAAAGAACATAATCAATATTTTATTAAACAACTGAGCACTTGAAATTTTCATCTACCAGCAATGGCTTGCCACTTTGTGGAGTCTAATTTCAAACAACTATTTTTTTAAAGTATACAAGTCATTCTAAAGATTTTCTCACAATTATAAAATGTTCAGCAGTCCAGGCAATGGTGATTAAATCTGAATTCCTAAGAGACGTGGAAATGACCATTTGCTAAGCAGCAATTATGTGCATATAAACCTTTGGCCATTGTGAATAAGGCTTGGAAATGTGGGACCATGTGGTAGGCAAGAAAGATAAAATTTTCCCATGACCTAAAGGGACTTTACAAAATAACCACAGATGTTTCATACCAGAAAAGCTGGAAAAATTGTATGAAGGACTGTGAAAATCTTAGCATGGGGGGGGGAGGGGAATAGGGAAGGAAAGTGACAGTGGGAGAAGAAACAAATAAATACAAGTTAAATAAAAGTTAAATGTTGAATTTTCAGAATAAGCCTGTCTGGTTTTCACATGTGGACTACTGAAATCATAAAGGCCTAGTTAGAAGACCCAAAGAAGAAAGCAAATATTGCATTTTTATTATCCATTGTTTAAGAGATCTATGCGAGTGTTCCCTTTGCTTTCAGTGCATTAATGAAAGGATTATTTATTATTAATATTATTTTGGACCATTTTATAGAGAGGCAAAGAGATCAACTGGGAAAAGTACTGGGGTGAGAATCAGGATACCAGGAAATGGGCTGTTTCAATGATGAACTGTGTGAATGGGAAAACATAACAATCTCCAAATTTCCTTATTTCCTTATCTGCAATATGGTGGTAATATAGCAAGCTGGGAAAATTCCCAGGATGCCGATCACTCTAGTGGAATTTTCACCCAAAGAAAACTAAAAATTTTAGAGTTGGAAGGAGCTTTAAAAATTGTCCAATTTCTCCTTTCAAAAGAGTAAACTGCAGTCCAGAGAGGTTTAGTTCAAGCACTTCATCTTCAGAGGGAGGCAAGTGAGGAACAGAGAGGTGAAGGGATTTGTTAGTCTCCCTGTTTTCAGGGCAAAATATAACCTCCTGACACTGGCACTTAAGGTTTCCCGGTATCAAACTCCATCTTTACAGCCCTTTTTTCACTTTATCCTCTCCTTCCTCATCTCTGACCCATAGTTTCCCTGGTTTCCTTCAAAAATCAGTTAAAATCTTACTTTCTGCAGCAGCCTTTCCTGTTCTCTCCCTCATAATTCCTGCCAGTGCTTTCCCTTTAAAATCACCTTCCATCTACTCTCTTTTTTTCTCTCTTTCTCTCTCCTTCCTTCTCTCTCTCATACACACACACACACACACACACACACACTCAAAAATAGGGGCTACATTTATGCCTCCTTTTGTATCTCCTGCCCTTAGGTCTGCACCTGATATGGAATAAGAGTTTAAGAAATACTATTCACTGACTTACTGATTACTCACTTTAATGCTGTCAACATTCTAAGCATTCTAGCCAAACTGAACTACTAACTGGTTCCCAGTCTTGTTCAACAACCTCTCAACTTCTTGTATTTTTGTAGAATCTGCCCCATATTTTGGAATGCATTCCTCTGATTTTAGCCTATTCAAGGCTTGTCTTCCATACTACATGAAATCTTCTCTCACCTTCCCCAGCTGAAAATTATTACTGCCTCCTCAAGTTTTGCTAAACAATTTGTAGAGGTCTCCTCTCCAGTCTACCTTGTATTATGCTGTTGGTTTCCAAGACATATTCCTCCTATTAGCCTGGAAATTGCTTTAGGCGAGGACTATATATTTTTCTCAATCTTTATTCCTAGTGCCCAAGAGTGTCTTGCAAATAGTAGATATTCAATAGGCGTGTGGGTATGTACATGTTATATGTTGAATTGAACTGGAAAATCTAATTATTTTAATTTAGGAAATCATGGAAAGTCTTGCATGAATTCATGTAAAGTAAGATGCAGAACTTGGAATACAATCAATCAGTCAACTGACCACCAAGGATTTATTAAGTACCTACTATGTGCCAGGAACTATGCTGGGCACTAAGGACAAAAAAAAGACTAAAACAAAATGAAAAGGAAAGCAACAACCTCTAATCTTAAGGACTTTATACTCCTTAGAGGAGACCACACACACACACACACATTTATATACACACACACATACATTTATATCTGCAAATATGGAACAAGCATATAGAGAATAAAACTAAATGCAGGAAAAAGAAAGGAAGGAGGAAAGAAAGGAAAGAAGGAAGGAAAAGAAAAGCAAGAAGGAAGGAAGGAAGGAAGGAAGGAAGGAAGGAAGGAAGGAAGGAGGAATGAGAGGGGGAATGGGAGCAGAAAAGGAGGAAGGAAGGAAAAATAAATACAAAGTAGTTATAGAGGGAGGGCCCTAGTCGTTGGATAAGAGAAGAAAGGTTTTTGTAAACTATGGTGCTTGAATTGAGACTTGAAGAAAGTAAGGGATACTATGAGGTAGATGTAAAAAGGGTATATATTCAAGGCACAGAAAACAGCCAGTGAAAAGATATGGAGCTAGAAGATGGAGTGCCATGTGTGAAGAACAGAGTAAAAAGCCATCTGATTGTTTCAGTCTTTACAAGAAAGGAGAGAGCAAATGCAAAGGGTAAGGGGATGTGGGGTTCGGTTTGGACCTTAAGAAGGGAGGAAAAGGTATAGAATGGACGTTCTATTGACTTCATCATTAAGTCAACTAAAAAACAATCAAAGAATTTCTAAGCAGTATTGATGGCTGGACAGTGGTTAAAGAACATAAAATTATTTCTTAAAACAGACTTCTCACCAAGATAGCACTATGGAGTAAGCAATGAGAACTATGGAGGAGGCAGTGGGAAGACTTAATAGCTTAGAACAGAAGGCAGTAAGCTTTAACCTACAAATGGCCTCTCTGAAAATTAGAATGGATCAAACAGAAGCTGATGAATCATGAAACAACAAAAAATTAGAATAAAATTGAAAGATTGGAAAAATTGGAAAAAATATATATTTACCATTATAAACAAAACACCTGAAAAACAAGTCAAGGAAAAATTATCTGAGAATCAGTTCAATATCTGAAATCCATGACAAAATAAGACAATATTTCCAAGAAATTTTAAGTCAAAAGTATTCAGAACTATTAGACAGAAATGGCATAATAAAAATAGAGAAAAATCTACCAATCACTTTCTGAAAAAAAATATGAAAATTCTCAAGAATGTCAGAGCTAAAATCCAGAACTCCTAAGTAAAAGAAAATAATAATGCAAGCAACATGGGGGGAAAAAATCAATTGTCAAGAAACCAAAGAAAAACAAATATGGTCTTAATACCCAAACCAAGAAGAAACACAGCAAGGAAAGAAGGCTATAGAAAAATATCCCGGGGCGGCTAGGTGGCGCAGTGAATAGAGCACCGGCCCTGGAGTCAGGAGTACCTGAGTTAAAATCCGGCCTCAGACACTTAACACAAAAAACTAGCCGTGTGACCTTGGGCAAGTCACTTAACCCCAACCTGCCCTCCAAAAAGCAAAAAAAAAAAAAAAAGAAAAATATCCCTATTATGAACAAAACCCTGCTAAATATAATCTAATATATATAACATGTTACACATGAGTATATCTTGTATAATAATTATGTATATTTAAATTATATATAAAAATAAATATACATTGACTATAATCAAAGAAGCTAGAGCAACATATAAAAAGTTATACATTATGACCAGGTTAAATTTGTGTCAGGAATGCAGGGTTGGGTCAATGTTAGGAAAACTCTAAAAACTATGACATCTAATTAGTAAAAACAATAATTAAACAATTTTATCAACACATACAGAAAATACTTTCAAGACAAAATATTCATTTTTGTTAAAAAATATAAAAAGTTCAAGACCATTGAACCGTTCATAATATGATAAAAATATATCTGTCTAAAATCAAGAAGCAGCACTATATATAATAGAGAAATACTGAAAGACTGTCAGAAAAAAAAGCAAGGATGCAGATTAGCATCACAATTATACAGCAGAGTTTTAGAAATGCTAGGTATAGCAATAAGAAAAGGAATAGAAATTGTGGGAATGGGCATAGGTGAAAAGAGAACAAAATTCTCAGTTTCTGATGATATGCTGGTCTACTTATAGAATACCAGAGGTAAAATTTAAAAATTAATTGAATTAAAGTAGTGGGATATAATATAAAGTCACATAAATCATTGATTTTTCTGTATATTACCAATAAAATCCCTGAAAGAGAAAAAATAATAAAATCCATGAAAGAGTAAAATATGTACTGAAAGTATTTATGGAATCCATATAATGTTTGGGAGTCCGCCTACTGAGACACAAATAAAAAACATAAAAATCCAACTACAAAACACTGCAGAAATAAAGACAGATGTAAATCAGTAGAAAGTTGCTCATGGTTGGGCTTTGACCACATAATGGAAATGATTATAGTACCTGTATTGATTTGCTTATTCATAATATCAATACCATATTAATCAAATTATCAAAGGATTACTTTATAGACCTAGAAAGTATCCATCTGGAGGAACTAAAAAATCAAGAATCTAGAAGATGATGATGAGGATGACCACAAACAACTATAAACATGGGAAGAAAGGGTCCCAGAAGTACCACATCTGAAAATATACTACAAAGCAGTAATTATCAAAGCGATTTGGTACACAAAAATCAATCAGTGAAACAGATTAAGAACATAGTATGAGAGCCAAGCAGCACTAAACTCACGCTAACCACTGCAATAATGACTACGCTCTGTGATCAACAAACAGCCACAGTTCCTGTGTATAACAGAAGAGATGTCTGGCGGAAATTAGGTCTATACCGACAAGTACCACGTACCAAGACGACCTCCAAATAGAGGGATGACTTAAAAGGTCACTTCAGGTCGTCGTGGCAACGACGTGCACGGGAGGAAGTGCCGGCAGGACCTCAGGGGAAGCCAGGGAGACTCGGAAGGCAGACACACAGCGAAAACCTGGCTCACTTTGGCCTGGTCCCTTCTGTGTCCGCCTTCAGGGTCGCGGGGAGGAGACAGCCACTGAGCTAGCGGGTGTCCAGCCGCCCGTCATAGCAGGCTTTTTCCACCTCCCGACTGCGAGCCTTTGCCCGGGTCGGCCCTCCCTTTCTCCAGCACCATGGGCCCCAGCAGCCCTCATACTCCGCTGCAGTTCAACAGGAAACTTCCTGCGCTCTCAGACAACCTGGCGGTCAGGTACTCCCGCCATCGTCCGACCTACTCTGAGAAACCGAAGGCCTTTGATGCACCCATTGACCCGTGTCTTCTAGAAAGGCCTGGGCTCCAGATGTCGGTTCCCCTTTCATTTATAGGTGAAGAAAGGCAAAATCTGGCCAAAAGAGACTTCAGGAGAAAGCAACTCGAAGAGCTTGTGATAGCACCTTTACCCCAAGGTCGTCCCCAAGCTCCTCTGAAGCCTGGACCTAGAAAGAGTAAACTGATTGATTTCCTGCCGGATGCGAGCAAGTCGAAAGCTCAGGGCCACCTCTCGGGCTGTCAGCTCTCCTCCAGGGCTGAGACGGCCAGCCCCGGGGTCAAACCCCACCTCTACCCTTCTCCCCTAGAGAAGTCCACTTTCCCTCTGTCCCGTTCACTGCCCACCGCTGAGGCAGGAGTTAAGCCGTACTCCAACGCAGCAGAATCTCCGAGCATGCTAGAACTTCGACGCCTGCAGAAGGAATTGAGCGGCTGTATTCAGAAAATCGAAGGAGTGGCCACAAAAGATGAAATCGAGGAAGATCTTGATCAAGTTGAAGCGGAACAAAACTGCATCGAAAGGCAAGAACAGGCTATGCGCACTACTCTGGTGCTCTATGGCCTCCTGGAGCAGGTGAAAGAAATCCAAGAAGATCTGGATAAATTAAGTCCATTTAAAATTAAGAACACTACAGAGGAGTTGGATTCCCTCCTGGAAAGGACACAATCCCTCAGAAAGAAAAAGAAATACTTCCCTAGAATTCGAAGCCAGTTTCCACTGAATTTCCCAAGGGGCTTGGAGAGTTCCTCTATCACATCACCAGGGAAAGAAAAGCCTTCCCCTCTGACAAAGAAGAAACTTCCCCAGGAAGGGAGGCGGCCTGTTGTAAGAAAGCTCCTCGAAGATGAGCGCAGATGTTCTTCAGTGTTTCCCCTGTTCCATATATTGAATGATGAGCTGGGGGACCAGTCTGAAGACGACTTCTCTTCTTCCGAACAGAATGCCATTGTCAAAGTAGTACCAACCTTAGCTAAAGCAAAAACTGGGAAAAAGCATCCTCGGATAACTAATGGAACCTTCCCAAGGCGAGGCATTAGGACATCTAGGAAATCAAAGCAAATATGAACTGGCCCTATCTGTTCCAAACCAGGGTATTTGCTACACTCTGAGCCCCAGGAATTAGAATATTTGAAAGGACCAAGTCCAGGTTTCCTGGTGTCCTCATTCTGCTTCAAAAGTAAACCTTGCAGTCAGCAGGGGCAATGAGCCTGCTTACTCATGGATTAGGGGAGCCTTGCTACCTCCCAACTGATACTACCCTTGTTCTTGTTGGATTTATTCAGTAAGTACAAATGACCATAGGGTCTAGAGGCCTGTGAGGCTGAAGCTTTTGAGTCTCCTCAGTGGTACAGGGGTCATTTGATGTTAATGAGCATACCGCACCTATGGATGGCAAGACCTCGTGAATCTTTCCTAAATCACAGTTGCTGGATTATGTGAGGCAGAATAATAAATAGAGGTTCTGAATTTGCTTTATCAGAATTCATTTCCAGGTTGATTGCCACGATCCCCACCCCCATGCATCATTTATTACTTTTTAAAAATCACTCGAATTTATTTTCTCTCACTTGCCCCTCCACCAACAAAAAAAGAAAAACAAAACCAGTATAACAGGCATGTACAATCAAACAAAACAGCCTCTCAAACTGGCCATGTCCCTCAAATGTGTAGCAGGAAGCAGGCAACCCACTTCACGGTGGGCCCTCTGGAGTCACGGTGGGCTCTCTGGAGTCACGGTGGGCAGTCATTGCACTGACCAGAGCTCTGTGGTCTTTCAGAGTTCTTGGTTTTAATAGCATTGATCTTTTAGTATAAATGTCCTCCTGGCTCTGCTCACTACCCTCTGTATTTGGTCATACATGACTTCCCAAGTTTCTATAAACACATCACTCCTTACAGCACAATAGGATTCTCTCACATTCATATGCTATACCTTGTCCAGCCATCCCCCAACCAATGAGCACCCCTTCAGTTTTCAGCTCTTTGCCATCACAAAAGGGCTGCCATAAGAAAGTCACATTATAAACAGATTAGAGGAATAAGAAAGGAGATGCTTTTTTGAAGTATGAATAGAAGAAGCCATAATCAAAGAAGGGATAGAGAAGATCGCAGAAGACAGAGTGGACAATTTTGATTACTTAAAATGGAAAAGCTTCTTCAGGATTGAAATAAATGTAGTTAAAATTAGAAGAGAAACAATGAACTGGGGAGACATCATTGAAGCTAGTTTCATTGATAAAGGTCTGCTGTCTAAAATATATAAGGAATTTATCTAAATATCTAAGAATAAAAACCATTCCTCAGTACATAAACGGTCAAAGGAAATAAATAGACAGTTGTGAAAAGAAATCCAGGCTACCAACAACCATATGACTGGGATGATGCCTTTGGTTCAGGGAGGAGAGTTTATGCTGAGGATGAAAAAGAAATTTAGCAAAAGTGAATAAGAAATGTGAAGAGAAATGCCTAAGAAACTATGTTTCAGAAAGGGGGATTTCAGAGGTGAGTTTGAAAGCTTGAAAGCAAAATAGTTATGAGTGATGTTGAAGTCTGAGACATAGCCACATTTAAGGGTGGATATGAAAGCCATTGGAATTGATGTTGAGGAACTGACAATGTTAGAGACGTCATAAATATGAATGCTGTAGTCATCAATAATGATGTCAATTTATGAGTTCTAAATACTGCACTATGAGAGCAAAGACTGGAGTCATTAAGGAATGTAGATGTGCCCTCCTGGAATTTGGATGATGGGGGAGATGGAAACACTTCAGTGATGGGGGAGAAAGGATGATGTAAGTTAGTGTGAAGGAAAGCAGTAAGCTGTAGTGGAAAGAGGACATGGAAGAAGTGGACATGTGGGTTCAAATCCTACCTTTAGCTGTGTGACCTTAAGGAAAGCACAATTGTTAAGCCTAATTTTCCTCATCTGCAAAAATGTGATAATAATAATAGCAAACTTTTCACAGGGTTTTTATAAGCATCAAATGAACATATGTTAAGCATGATGTAAGTTTTAATTATTACTATTATCTTACTTCAGTCAACCAATAAACATCTATTCTAATTTTTTCAACAAAAACAGACTTGAAAAAAATTGCTACCCTGTTATTTTTCTTTTATATTTCCTATTCTAAACAAGACTATCATCTGTACCCTCGGTGAATATTTTCTCATTACAACTCCAGTAGCAACGAGTTTAAAAAAACTGATATGTAGGGACATCCCCCATGATTTTGATCTGCTCTTCTAGCTCTATATATTTCAAAAGCTATATCTTCCTTGTAGCTTGGAAGTTATGACCATTTGGTATTGCTAAGTGACATCCTGAGTCCCTAGTTACTAGTGACTTTCCCATGAAAGAGACTTGAGTTGAGTGGAGAGATACTTCAACAGAAGATCTCAACACAGAGACAGATGGAGAGAAAACTGAGGTGAGGATTTTTGAAAGATGGACAGGAGCCCTGGAGAATCAATTATGTAGGAAATGCAGCTAGATTTCCAGTTGTAGAATCCCTAGAGATCATTCTCACTTTCCTAGTTTGATATTTTATCCCAATCTCAGCAGAGGAACTCATTTACTCCTATGCATTTTTATTGTATTTTATTATAATATTATTAGATTTCTGTTTGTTGTTTTGCTTGGATAAAGAGGATTACTTGCTATTTGTTATTCATGATGGTCTTTTTTATAAACCAACATTTGATGGAAAGGGGTTAAACTGATGGTAAATTATGGCCTACCCTTCCTGTTGAAAGCAATAAGGGAAACTGCTTCCTTTCTAAACCTGGATTTGTACTCCTAGATTTGAGGGGTGGAAGATATAATTCTAGCCTAATAATTTTCTTTTAGACTGGAAAAAAGATTGCACTACTGATATGATTTTGGTGCCTGCCTCCTTTTTCCCCCAGTTAGGCTGTTGACAGTATAGGCCCAGCCCTCCTCCTAACCTCCATAAAAGCAGGTCTGATAAGATGCCAACATGAACCAAGTTGTTTAAATATTTAGACACACTTGACTTTGCTGCCACCTCAAACTATCACTCGGTAAATAGCTCTTTTCTCCTTCATAGTCACACTCCTAGAAAGAGTGATCTACGTCCACTGTTGTGATTTTTTTTTTGCTTTTTATTTTGAGGGGAAGGGCAGTTGGGGTTAAGTGACTTTCCTAAGATCACACGGCCAGTAAGTGTGTCAAGTGTCCAAGGTCAGATTTGAATTCAGGTCCTCCTGACTCCAGGGCTGGTGCTCTATTCACTGTACTACCTAACCACCCCATTGTTTTGATTTTCTTATCTCCCACTCATGTATTTTAATTCTCAATTAAACATTAAATAAAATGGGCATTTTCCTATATGTAGTAGATGAGAAAAGGAAGATTTTAAACTAAAAACTGCATTTCTATTGTATACAACTTGCTTACATATATATATATATATATATGTAAGCAAGTTGTATATATATACATATACATATATATTAAATTCAACATATGTAACAAATAATATAAAATAAAAATACATAATAAATTCGAAGTTTTTGCACTTGCTTGACAATTTTTCTGGACTTAGGTCCTTCCCACTGATATCTTTACTCCTTTGCAGTACCTTTTGCCTTACTATCATCCATTTTCAATCCATTAACCAATTATCCAATTAATGTTGGAGGTGATCAAATCTCTTTCTTGGGTTGTGTTCTCTATGACGTCTCTCTTGGTGACTTCATGAACTTTCATTGGTTCAGTTATAATCTTTATGTAAATGACTCCAAAATCCAGCCTTACTAGTAGATGTTTAATAACTTTTAAACTGAGTTAGACTAACAGCTGCCTATTGTAGCTGTCAACATTTCCACTATGTGGAAAAACTTTCTTTAGAAAACAGAAATTAAGGTAGGAATTACCTGTTAATCTGAGTTTTTCGAATCATTTTGAAAAAAAATGATAGAATAGGCCTACTTATGTATCTCTAATTAACCGGCTAGATGAATTCCCTAAATGTCCATTCATTTTCTGCCCTATATACCAAGTCTGATTGAAGTTTCCTTTATTGGTGTTAACATTCTCCAGAAGAAAAGATGTTGAGTTGTCTTGATTCTATCTCAGATCACCTATGACCCTTCAGTTTACAAGCTGGTTTCTGGTCTCTGAACCCCAGGGAACTAAGAAAAGAAATGATCTCCCTTTGAAGTCAATAAGAACAGGAATAGCTCCAAGGGAGTGTAGCATCAGATGAGATAAGGAGCATTTTAATGCATCCATAACCACTGAATGAACAATTTGTACGCTACCCCGAGTACTTTGAGAGACAGGAAATGATAAAACAAGGTAGAAAGAACTTCTTGCATTATTATTGATGTTATGATCCACCTTTTTATTTTTTCTGGAATTCTAAGTAAATTAAGGGTGGATTTTCATCTCACTTAAAACATCAATTGAGTAGGAATGAAAAGGCCTCTGGTTCAGCCACTAACAAGTTGGGGGACTTCAGCCTAGCCAAATTTCATCTCCTTGAGCTTTATTTAGTTATCATTACTCAGAAAAAGAAAAGGTACCATTTTGAAATATCTGGAGAATTTTTCAAAGCCTCAATATCATATCTATATCTTAAATCAAATATCATACCACAAAATATGTAATGTAGTGCTGTATGTAAAGGATCTGTATTCATGCATTCTTAGGACTACATTGGTCTTTGAGGAGGCTCTTGGAACTGATTGAACCAGAAGTCTATAATGTTCTGGGGCAGGGAGGTGGTGTGGGACATGGAGTCAGGAAAACTCTAGGAACACTTCAAATCAGAGCTCAGAGACTTACTAGCTGTGTGACCTTGGGCAAATCTCTTAAGCCTAGAGAAGAAAATGGCAACTGCCTCCAATATTTTTGCCAAAAAAACCAACACAAGGGTCACAAGTAGTCAGACATGACTGAAAAACAAGTAAACAACAACATAGTGGTCTTCAAAGTAGGCCTATGGAGTAATTGTACTTCCAATGCTATCTTGGGCAAGAAGGTAGAAAAATAAGAACAAATATTGAAGGTGAAGGGGGAAAAGAAATCAAGAAGAAAGAAGAAATGGGGAAGTAGTGCAGTGGGGCGAGGGGCGAGGGAGAATAGTTTGTTTCCATGTTTCACTTCACTCTTCTGGGATTTGCTGATATTGAGGTTTTACCCCATTCTTTGTCATGCTTTGGATTTGCATCCCCAGTGTCTAGCAGTGCCTGGCATACAGTAGACTCTTAATAAATATCTGTTGATTGATTATTGATTGTATCAATACTAGGCTTCAGACACTGATGTGATTACTCTATTGCAGACATCATGGCTTTCTCCCTTGCCTGCCAATAACTTTGGATACCTATGGTCACATCCTAATAGCCCTTTGGGACTTTACCCTTCTACAGCAGGAACAATGACTCTGGAACCCTGAATACTCAGTGGCAAGAAATGGTAATGACGAGACACCAAGACAGAGAATCTTTCATGATCATCCAGTGAAAAGATGTTATGATCTAAAACTACAAGTTCGAGATTTGTTTTCTTGTTTAAAATGCTATAAGTACTTATGAACCATAACAATCCAGTTAAAGTTGCTTTAATATTTGAAGTTTAAAAACATGTTTCAAGAATTTAAAGGATCTAAAACATGACACCCCTTTCACAATCAGGAAAGCACAAGGGTCATTTCAAGCTCAGGAAAACTTTTCTTGCCCTTTTCCTAGGGCAAATCCTTTCATAATTCAAACCACAAGACATGCAAAACACCTGGTAAGACTAAAGAAAGGGGCAAGAAAGGGGATAAGCTGTGTTTACAATGGCCACAATAGCCAAAAAAGCCAGACCAAGCTGCCAGGACATACCCTAAGTTATTATTTCCTGCTTATCTTGATTGGGAGGCATAGTAAAGGGAGACATTATTGGCATGGTGGGAAGAACAACAGCTTCTGGATCCACAGAATCTGGGTTCAAATCCACCTCTGATACTAAGAATGTAATCTCAGGCAAATCATTTAAATTCCCTGGACTTCATGTTTGTCATCTATAAAATTAGGAGGTTGGAACAGATGGTGTCTGAGGCTCCTCTTAGCCCTAGGATTCTGAGTTAGTCATGGAGCTGAATCCAAGCTGTACCTGCAATCCTCTGTCTTTGAAGAATGGGAAATACTTTTGGTTGGGTTTGAACAATATATGTTAAGAGAATTTGTATTGTGTGTTTTCCTGCCGTAGCAAGGGTTAAATATCTATGCCCCATCGGATGATTGTGGGCTTATGCCTGAGGATAGCCCTGCCCATGAAGTCAAAGAACTGGGCAGAGTAGAGCAGAATTACTGGAGAAAAAGTGATGGGAAATGAAGACTGGAGTAGACATTGAAGATGTTCTCAAAACTTGGAGCAGCATAGAACCCTGAAAACAATGGGGATTTAAGGGCTATGGTAAGGAAGGGGGATTGGAGGAATTTCCCTTTTTCCTTTTGCTTACTCTCAACTATACTGCCCACTATTCAACAAGTGATGAAAAGGTCAGGAGGACTAACTGGAATTCCACATAGCACAGCCAAAGAAAAGTCATGCCAGGAAGCAGTCAGAATTTTCTGGCAATGACAGAAATGTAAGCAGAAAAGAGGTGGTATCAAATCCTCCCATCCCCCTTGATTTGAGCAGCATAGCTCTCCCCTCCCCCATTCTCTTGTTTCCTTTTCTGCTTTACAGGGGAGCAGCCAATTGGACAGATGGATCTAGACAACAGAATTGTGTCTTTCTTAATTCCTGGGTTTGGGATGTGCCTTTGGATTGGATAGTATTCCTAGATTTGGAAAAAGCTGTGCATGCAGTCATACAGCAGAGTTTAAATATGTTGCATTTTTATTCCTTTTGTTAATTCTTTACCTATGAGTAAAGAAAACATGGGGGTTTTTTTGGTCACTTGTATAGCTAATATTTTACTCCATTCATATAATTAGGTCACTTTGAAATATTGCAGACCCAAGTAGAAGTGATTTTCAGGTACAATGTCAGTCAATACATGTTTATTAAGCGTCTAATATGTACCAAGTGCTCTGCTGAGTGCTAGGAATACACACACACACACACACACACACACACAGAGCAAAGGCAGCCCTTGCTCTCAAGAAGCTCACAGTCTAATGGGAGAGACAACATGTGAACAACTATATACAACCAAGGTTTCTGCTGGACAAACTGGAGATAATCAACAGAGAACAGACAGGAGAATCAAGGAGGATCGGCAAACAGCCGAGACCAATGGGGTAAGTATTTGCCAGTCATAAAGAAAAAAGGACTCTAAGATGGGGACAAACGTTCATTTGCTGGATGGAGAGAATAACCATCAGAATCACCATGGGCTTACTCTAGTGACTGGCCCCAAATGGTGTGTGGAATGGGATACGGGGCTGGGTGTGAAATCAGGAATACCATCTCCACTACGAGCTATGAAATCCCGCGTAAGTCATTTGGCCTCTCTGGGCCTCAGTTTCTTCATTTGTAAAATGAAGGAGTTGGATCAGAAGACCTTTTAGGTCCCTTTGAAATCTAAATCTTTGACTTTATAATCCCTTCTCTTTACAAATTTTATGGTGAACAGGATCAGACCCAGTTCCTAGCAGCACTGCTTGGAGGTCAAATTTCTCTTTACCCTGCCTTTCTGTTTTAAGTAGTTTCTCATGGTCATAGAATCAAATGATCGTAGATTTAGGGCTGGAAAAGACCTTAGATGTCTTCTAGAACAACCCCCTTATTTAAAAAAAACTCAACAATAGAGAAAATTAAGTGGTTGCCCAAGATCTTAGCATTAATAAATAGTAGAGACAGGCTTTGACCGGAGGTCCTTTGACTCTGAATTCAGCACTGATTCCTTTTCATCACCCTGTCATTCATCCTATTATGCTGGATGTGTGTAATTAATATTGGCTTGTCTTTGTTGAAGGAGGAAGAGGAAATCCAGAGAGGAAAAAATGGGGACTTGGGACAAAAGTTTGTTCCAAATACTTGGAGGTAAGATAAAGGGATGTCCCACCACTAGTTTGGTATGAGCTTCAGATAATGATGCTTTTAATTCATAATTAGGTAGCACCTTTTTCAGAATATCCCTGTCAAGGAGGTTGTGGAATTTATTGAAACTGTACAGTATACACTGGTTTTGTCATCAGAAGACTTGGATGTAGATTATTGAGTGACATTTAAGCAACATGTTCCAGTCATTGTGCTGGCATTTATTATCTCTTGCACTTACTACCTGTATGACCCTGGGCAAATCACAACCTTTTCTGGGTCCTGATTTCATCATCTATAAAATAAGGAAGTTGGGCTACATGGTCCCTGAGATCCCCTCCTTCTTTAAACACATGATCTTATGATACTCATTTTGCAAGTGAGTGTCTTCCTTATTGTTTTTATGACCTGGTCAGTTTTTTCATTATAGTATAGTGACCCCCTGGTTAGAAAGTTCTTTCTACAAGTGCATAGCAGTTCATCATACAATCAATGAATAAAAGTTTGTTAAGTACCTACTATGTACAAGGCATCATGCTAAGCACTGGGGATACAAAGAAAGGCAAAAGTCAGCCCCTGCTCTCGAGGAGCTTATAGCCTAATGGGGGGGATAACATGCAAACAAGAATACACCAACAAGTTATGCACCAGAAAAATTGAAAATAATCAAAATAAGAACAGCGCTAGAATGAAAGAGGATTGATAAAGGAAGGTGGACTTGAAGAAAGCCAAGGGTAAAATCTATACTCTGGGAGAGCGTGTTTTTCCCATCATTGGTATATGGCAGAAATAGGACTTGAATCCAGATCTAACTCTGAGGCCAACATCGTACCCATTCCGGCATGGCTGTGCTATCTCACCATGGTTATATAGCTATTCAGTGGAAGAGCTGGTACTCAAACATATGTATTCTGACTTCAAGCCCAAGATTTTGCCCACGTCTTTCTCCTTGTTTCTTCCCCCTCAGACCAAATTGAGTAGAGCTCATATGGACTTGATAGAAATTCTGATTAGCTCAGTCTGTACTGTTAACTGCAAGCAAATAACTTCCAAATTCCATTTTACCCAAGAACATAAATTAGCTTTTATAAAGAGAAACTAGGTAGTGCAGTAGATGGAGTGCCAGGTCTGGAGTCGAGATTACCTTCCTGAGTTCAAATCTGGCCTCAGACAGATACTAGCTGTATGACCCTGGGCAAGTCACTTAACCCTGTTTGACTCACTTTCCTCATATGTAAAATGAGCTGGAGGAGTAAATGGCAAACCATTCCAGTTATCTCTGACCCAAAAAATCCAAAACAATTAGGACTACAAAGAGTCATATATGACTAAAACTACTGAATAGGAGCAACATTTTGCAGATATAATGAGAAGAAGGGTATCATCCCAGGAGAGTATAATGTCCCCTTTCTCACTCTGGTCCCTGGGAAGAATGAGTTGACCTAGCACAATTTCTACGTAGTTAACATCAATTTCATGTCCAAATGCAACATCATTGGCAGACAAATCCTCGTCTCAGGCATCAGTGAGCTGGACCCTTAAGATTGTTCCTAAAATTGGGGCTGCACAGATTGATTTCTAAAATGCAATGTGGACTTGACTCCTGGACTACATGTTGACTTGATCTACATACAGTAAGCATAAATATGCATGCATACCTGCATGCATATACATATATATGTGTGTGTTTGTGGTTTCTTGTGGTTGCTCATTCTGATAAGATTTGTTTCATTCTTTGTACTTGTATCCCTGGGGTCTGACACAGTAATAGTGCATAGGAGATAATAAATACTTATTGATCGGTTAATCTTAAACTAGAATCCAGACCTTCAAGGATTTCAGAAGTGATTTTTCCACTCTGCTGCAATAGAGACCCTCTCAAAAAAAAAGGAAGGAGAAGAGAATATGAAGAAGGAAAAAATGAGAACACTGGGAAAATCTTATGTAATCAGGGTTAAGTAATGACAGCAAAGGGAGGGAATGGAGGCAGCATGATATAGTGAAAAGAATTCTGGACCGGGCAAAATTCAAGGTTTAACTCCTCGCTCTCCCTGTAGGGAGCAAGTTATGTAATGCTGAACAAATCACATACTCATTGAGCTTCTGTTTCCTCATCTATAAAATAAAAAAAGTTGCATTAAATAATTTCCATGGGCTTTTTCAGCTCAATCATATTCTATGATTTTATAGTGTGCAACTTTAGACGCTTGTAACCCCTGCATTTCAATAGTTCTCTCCAATTTTTATATTTCTAAAAATGGCTTATTCCAAGTAGCGAGTCAACAGTGGCAGGAGTTCATTGCTGTGAAATATTTTCTTATGTACTATAGGCAACATAAGGGGTATTGAAACTCCCACAAAGGATCACTTCATTTCCTGTTTTTCCTCACTTGCACATTTTTTTCCACAGTCTTTTCCACTAGGGAACTATGGCCCTAATTTTCCTAGCTTGTCATATGAAATATAGTGGGAAATTTCAGCTGTCACGTCACTGAATTTAGAACCACTTATTTGTTTCTAGAATGACTTTAAGCTGGAAAAAGATGGGTCATCATTGCCATCTCCTGGTAGATATGAAGACATGCATGCAATAATGAATTCCGATAGATTATAATTGGTGGAAGGAGTACTGGTCATTTGGCAAATTTATTCATGTAAACTTTCAGGAATGCATTTAAGATTCAACATCATTATAATTTTTATGATTCTGGTTGGCTAAATTAAAATGACAAAGTAAATTAAGAATTAAATGATTTTCCATGAATTTGAGTTTGGGAATAAAGTTTTGACCAAGATACACTGAAATCTGAAACCTTTGCTATTCTGAGATAGTCTTCATGCAAAAATACAAAGACTTCTTCTTTTCCTTCTCCTTTTCTTCCTCCTCCTCTCTAAGTTGTCTGACCAACTCAGGGCAGTAGCAAGATGGAAAAAAGCTGCTATGGCAATGAAAGACATTGCCACCTCTGGAAACCCTGACTCTGAAATTCATATTCCAAATTGGAAGTTGCAGGTTGCAAGTTGCTAGTCTCAGAGCAGGTATTAGCATTTGAAATACACTACAGAAAAGATGAGATCCAGACTGAACTTTTTACCCAGACTTTCTTTGCTATTTGTACCTAATCAAGTTGTCAAAGTCAGCTAATGGTGATAGCTTATGGTGTATGGTCTATGTAGACAATCAGCATATAATTCAGGTAAAAGTTGGAGAACATAAGGCTATTTCAAAGCAGCCAGTAAGTGTATAAGTCAATGTTTTGATCTGACTGTATAAATCTCTATATTTTCTTCCTAGAAACTTTTAATGGCTCTAAACAGAGTCATACCAAACTCGTCTCAATCCCAAACTCCCAGAATATTCCTTTTTAAAATATACATTAAATACGTACTATGTGTAAAATTTTCCACCATCTCCCACATAATAATGGGTTTGCTTTTTCTAGGCAGAGGTTGTAATGAATAATAACCACGTATAATAATAATAACTAGCATTTTAATGACAGACCTACTATGTGCTATGCACTGTGCTAAGGGCTTTACAAATATTACCTCATTTGAGCTTCATAACCACCCTGGGAGGTAGGTGCCATCATTATGCCCATTTTACAGATGGGGAAATTAAGGTAAGCAGAGATTAAGTGACTTGTCCAACCAGGGTCACACAGCTAGTAAGGGTCTGAGACTGGATTTGAATTTATGTCTTCCTGTCTCCAGGCCTGGTGTTCTATCCACAACACACACCACCTAACAGTCTCTAGCTTACTGTTTCAATGAAAATTGATTTAATGAAATACTATATAGTAAGAAAATAACAATAGCATTTTCCCCTTAAGTCTAGAACATTCTTTCCCCAATATATACCATGAGTGGGACATATATAGGAATTAAGGGAGGTGGCATGTATAAAAGGTGGGCATGTGGCTAGGTCATACATGAAGAAGCACACATGTAGAAAATCCATGTGAATATGTCACATGGTTAAAGGGCAAGTCATGCCTTAGACACTACGGGGCTATCAGTATCTTCCGGTGATGTCATTGTGCTGCTCCAATGTGCCTGTTCTGTGATGGGCACTATCTCTCTGCTTTTCCCTACCACTCACTGTTTCATCTGGACTGTTCTTGTTGCTGCCTACTGAGCCTCAGGAGCAGCCTTCATCTAAAATACGACCTTTTCTTCATAAAATAAGTATGGATTTTGGCATCACTTTTTCTGCTTTTTAGCTTGTAGCCCAGAGGCTAAGCTTCAGTTCTTTTAGTGAGAAAGGTGTATCTAGCCTTCAGAATAGATTTAAAAAAAACAAACTTCAGCTACTTATTTCTATTAGGAGGAAACTCTGTTAGCTTCAAATAGCCTTTAACCCAGAGTATCCACCACTGAGATTTTACACCTAAGGTCAATGTTCACAAGACCCATTTGTATAATATTATTCATGCAAACATCATTTATGATAAAAAAAATGATGAAAATAAAATATGTGCCCCATGTTTAGAGAATGGCTGGATATACTATGATATAATAGGGAGGTAAGGGCAGACACTGATCAGTCTGAACAGAAATATACTTAATAAGATTAAATATATGTCAGAACTCCTGATTAAGGATAAAGATAGGAGTGGGGCTCTACTGATTATCCCATCCACTTATAAATAATTACCTTTTTTAGGTAAGAGCACTTCTCTATTGAATCAACCAATCAGAACCAAGTGTAAACAGGACCTATATACCTCTTGGAATCAATAAAAATCATTTTATGAGAGCTTGAAATTCATATTAATGAGAGGGGCTATCTCAAAATCAGATGGCAATTCCAAAGCCTAGAAATAGAGAGGAAGGATCTTAGCTTAACCAAGAAAGGGCAGCTTCAATATTAACAGAGAAAGGAATAAGAGAAAGTACGACTGAGCTGAGAGAGAGAAGGGGGATATTGAAAAGAACCATGAAATCTATAGATATTTTGAATAGGATTAGCTAGGCTGATTCCACTCATGTACCCACAAACACAAGAACTGAGGGAAATCCCAAGAAGATGTCTGTTCTTTCCCTAACTTCCCCTCTTGGTACTTCTCAGTAACAGATGTTATTTATATGCCACTCATGTACCCACAAACTCAAGAGCTGAGAGAAATCTCAAGAAAAATGTCTGTTCTTTCCCTAACTTCCCCTCCTGGTGCTTCTCTAGCCACAAGCACTATAATATATTCTCCTATTTTGATACTTAAATATACCAGTAACTTAATTTTTTCTTTATTTGCAAAGAGGCCAGGGATTAATTAGATATAAATATAAATGTAAAATTCTCATCTATTATTTATTTATTTTCAACATTAAATTTTTTTGAGTACCAGATTCTCTCCCTCCCTCCCATACCTTACCCATCCACTGAGAATGCAAACAATATATCAATTATACACATGAAATAACATAAAACATATTTCCGCATTAGCCAGATTGCAAAAATAAAAAGTGAAAAAGTTATACTTAAATTCACATTCAGAAGTTCATCTCTGGAAGTGGATAATATTTTTTCATCAACAATAGTACTTTATTAGAATCATATGCCACAACTTGTTCAGCCATTTCCCAATTTATGAGCATTCCCTCTCTTTCCAATTCTTTACTACCAAAAAAAGCTGCTATTAATATTTTTGTACATAGAAGTCCATTTCCTTTTTAATCTCTTTGGGATACAAACTTATAGTGGTATTGTTGGATCAAAGAGAACACATGGTTTTATAACCTTTGGGGGCTATAAACAATCTCAGATACTTTTTCAGAATGGTTGGACCAGTTCACTACTCTACCAATTATTCATTAATGTGCCTATTTTCCCTCATCTCCTCCCACATTTGTCATTTCTGATAGCTGTGAGGTATTACCTCAGAGATGTTTTAATTTGCCTTTCTCTAACCATTAGAACATTTTTTTCATATGACCTTTGATAGCTTTTACTTCTGAAAACTGCCTATTTATGTCCTTTTACTATTTATTAACTGGGGAAAGGCTATTATTTTTATAAATTTGATTCAGTTGCTTACATATTTGAGAAATGAGGTGTTTTATCAGAGAATGCTTGCTGTTAATTTTTTCTTTATATTACTTCATTGTCTGTGGTACCTTTTAGCACAATGTAGTTTTCCCTGATTATCTCTTTCAATCAGGACTAATTTTTGTTTTTCCTTTTTCTGAGATCATGATTGGTATCCCTGCCCTCTTCATTTCAACTCTGTGTGTCTTTCTGTCCCAAGTGTATGTCTTGTATACATTGTATTGTTGGATTCTGGTTTCTAATCCATTCTGCCAACTGCTTCTATTTTATGGGTGAGCTTATCCCATTGACATTCACAGTTATGATCACTAACTAGTGAGCTAGTTCTGAAGGTCTGCAAGTTTTTAGCACTTCCAAGGTGGTGTTATCCTTGAACAGGTGTGGTCACTGTTCTCCTGGCCTGTGCTCTACTCTTTACCCTGAGGGGTCCTTGCACCCCTGTCTTTGCAAGTACTAGTGCTCTTCTTGACTCTGGAAGTGTGACTAAATCCCTGCTCCCTTGTTTCAGATCAGTGTTCCTCTTTACCCTGGAACTGTGACCCAGAACTGCTTATGAGCAATAGACTTGCCAGTTAGCACCAGGTGAGTGCAGTGCCAGCAAAAGGTCCTTTGTAATCTCTTTCTGACCAGTTGTCCAATCCCCTTACTGTCTGTGGGCTGAGAGCTCCTGAAGATGCTGCTGCTGCTGTTGTTGCTGTCACAACTGCCTCCCAGGCCCACTGCTGGTGCTCCTGCCTTACTCTAGTCCTGAGTCCACTCCAACATTACAAACCTCTCCTCAGACTTAAGTTGTCTTGGGCAGAAAAAAATGTCTCCATATGATCTTTTGTTTTCTCTGCCTCTGCAAAATCTGATTAGAGCTGTTATTTTAAAGTTGTTTGGAGGGAAATGTTGGGAGAGTTCAACTGGGTTCTTACCTATATTCCACCATCTTGAATCTGCTGGAAGAAGCATAAATGTAAATTTAG
Organism: Pseudocheirus occidentalis; assembly: GCA_028646575.1. Lineage (NCBI taxonomy): Eukaryota > Metazoa > Chordata > Mammalia > Diprotodontia > Pseudocheiridae > Pseudocheirus > Pseudocheirus occidentalis. The sequence continues at coordinate 145,304,795 of CM053597.1, read as the reverse complement.
GTAGAAATCCCAATCTCTTCCTAAATGTTAGGAATTTTCCCACCTGAAGGCTCACTGTGATTGAACTTATAACTTCATGTTTTACAACAAACTCTCAGAGGAGTGAACCACATACACCTTGCTTTTTTCTTTTTCTTTTTTTTTTTTTGCTTTTTGGAGGGGGAAGGGCAAGGCAATTGCAGTTAAGTGACTTGCCCTAGGTCACATGGCTAGTAAGTGTTAAGTGTCTGAGGCCAGATTTGAACTCAGGTCCAGTGCTCTATTCACTGCATCACCTAGCCGCCCCTACATAGACTTGTTGCTGTTCTTGATTCATTTTTCAGTCATGTCAGACATGTCAAACCCCATTTGGGATTTTCTTGGCAAAGATATTGGAGTGGTTTGTCATTTCCTTCTTCAGCTCATTTTACAGATGAGGAAACTGAGACAAACAGGATTAAGAGACTTGCCCAGGGTCACACATAGTAGACGATGTCTGAGGCTGAATTTGAACTCAAGAAAATGTCTTCCTGACTCCAGGCCCAGCACCACCTCACCACTCATATAGACCTTAGGGACTGTTATATTTCCCCAGGCTTGAAATGTGCCAATCATTATACCAAAGGACATAGGGGATTCTATGTTAGTTCTCCTTGACTGTGGATTGCCTTGAGTATGATTGGCAGTTGAAAGTAAGGATTAGGGTATGAAGCAGATTATTGACCACAGAACCTCCCTCCCCTGTAAGAGTGAGCTATTGAAATATCTCTCTCCTTTTAGACCATTATACCTCATCCCAAGATTTCTCTCATAATTCCAGAAAAGGGGGAGCAGGAAGAAGATGAATGTCTCTCCTTTCACCTCTGGAATTGCAGTGGGGATTTACAGTAGATGCACAAGATATTGAGAAACGTGTGTTGGCTCAGATAAGCTGAGGCTGGAGTTTCTTGAACTTCGTATCCTCCATTGCTTTATTCTACCTTTGCATTTTCCTTTCTGAGAAAAGTTCAGTGACTAGTGATATGAAAAATGGAAGTTTCCAGCCTTGGTGATTACTTGTTTAGTAATCTTGAATTTGGGAGATCTTGGGTTCCAGAATCAAACTTTGGCTGACCACAAAAAGAAGGTTTCTTTAAAAGCATATTTCTCAGAGAAAGAGAATGATGAGCAGGATCACCCTGAAGTAAGAGGATCAAAAATAAAAATCATGCCACAGGGGCTAGGAGATCTGGCATTGGTTGGCAAATCTCCAGGATGATTGCTCTGTGTTTTTTGAATGGTGAAGGTCTAAGGTGAGTGTACAACCTGTTCGATGGGTCCATTGCCAGCCGGTCATCTTGACTTATGTCTTACCACTGAATTCTGATGACTCTGGAGGAAAGAGTGAGATTGATGACTTTGTGCAGCTCTGCCTCATTTAAATCCAATTCACTTGCAAGTCATGACATCAACTTCATGATGTTATTGGTCCTCTTTGAGAAAGAAGTGAATAGTGACAACAATCTGTTCCATAAACCCATGCAGTGGATGTTTACCTTTTGAAGGAATATAATAAACAAAATAGGCTATTTGATTGCTAAGGCCCCTACTGGAGTGAATAATGAATCCCTTGAAGCAGGCACAGGATTCAAATTCAAACTGTGTATTTCCATTTGTCTAGAAGCAATTACCATATCTTATATATTTGTAACTTCAAATACTGTGAATCCAAATACATGCTAACTGGGACCTAGCTGGGTTCTCTTCCCTATGTTTATTCATGCCTATCTGTGAGTCCTTTGCATTTTATGCAGTTTCTATGGTGGAATAAAATAAATGGTGTCTTATACTTTATATTTCTGTTGTACTTTGAGTACCTTTGTGTATTGGATGCTGTCTACTGACAGTTGAGGAGACCCTAGACATGAGCTGTAATTAAACTTTCTTTAAATTTTTTTTTATGAAGAAATATCATGAGAGAGTTAACAAGCCAAAGAGAATATGACCTCTTTGAAGTTAGGCCTTTAGAACAGAACCAGGTATATATATATATATATATTTAAGTTCATAGTCTTATAGGGGCAGAGGACTCTGAACCACTAGATACAGTAAGCACATAAATGTAATTGAACATTGCTATTGTTCGATTGTTTCAGTTGTATCTGAATCTTTGTAACCTCTTTTGGGATTTTCTTGGCAAAGAGGTTGGAATGATTTGCCATTTCCTTTTCCAGCTCATTATACAGATGAGGAACTGAGGCAAACAGGGCAAAATGACTTGCCCAGGGTCACTCAGCTAGTAAATCTGAGATTAGATTTTAATTTAGGTCTTCCTGACTCCAAGTCTGGTGCTCTATCCACTGCTCCACCTAGTTGCCCCACGTGAACATTAAGCACTATAAAGAATGACATACAACATAAAGTCAGGGAAACATGAGGTTCTGTAAATGAAATGATACAGAATGGATAAAGCAGAGAATGACATAAACAAATGTTGATATAAAAAGAACACTACATGGTGATAAATAATATTGATACCATACTATGAAAATGAAAATATATGACCTTATTTTATACAAGCAATCAGCAAAATACAAAAGTATAAAGTGATATGATCATTCTTCCCAGAATTCTGCTTAACTAATTTCAGAGAGATTTCCTTGCTAGAGGTTTTGTGTATTTGTTGAAAGCCATCATTGTTAAATGAAAAATCTGAAAAATGATTCAATAATATGATAAATTTTAGATATAATTCACAAACAATAAATTGTTAAAGATGGTTATATTACATCAGAACAAGATGCATCAATTTTTAAGGTACTGATTATTTCATAGAAAATTTTGGTTGGTGTGTATTTTCATATTTAGCAGGTAAGATAACCACCATTATGTAGAACTCTGTCCATGAAAAAAAATACATTAAAATAATCAATAGGTTGGGAACCATGGTACTAGATAATCTCTACAACTATTTCCAGTACTAAATTCTATGATACTGATTTGTATTAAAATATAGCCTATCCTCTAAAGATGTTTAATAATCAAAAGTTAAGATAAGATAGATTCTAATTACTTACTAAGAATTTTAAAATATGTTAAAATAATAATAAAGAGATAAGACATCTTAAATGGAAAAATAATTCTCTATGTAACTTTTTTTTGGTCTCAGGGCTTTTGAACATGAAATAGAGTAGGTCTGGGATTTGAGAATTGAGAATAGGGGGAAGCTGAGTGGAACAGGAGGCAAAAAAATTAAGGGAGAACTTTTTGAAAATTTTTGACTGTCATGATCCAGAAATACTTCTAATCAACTTCCACAAGGTAGCAGTGTTTAAGAATTTTACTGCCTAATGTGCCTGAAAAAGACCATCAAGTAAACATTTAGAAATATACAATAGAGAGCAGAAGAAAAGTTTAGAAGGGGGTCACAGGAAAGTACAACATTGTTGGAACTTCTGTAAGACAGATATTCATATCTATATATTTATACTTCTAATATATAATTTTTAAAAAGCTTACCAACAGAGTTTTATGATAACCGCAATGCTCCTTTTTTTCTGAATTTTTGGTTGGGTTTTTTTTTGTATAAAAAATCTTCATGTGTTGATGTTTGTCAGATACTTAATAATACAAAAGCACATATTATATATATATATATATATATATGTATGTATACACACACATACATAGACATATAATACAAAATATGAATTATTTAGATTGTTATACTGTGGAGATGTCCCATTATGGCATAGCAGTGAACCTGAGTTCTTAAAAGTTATGCCAATATAATGCTCTTGTAAGTCCTAACAAGTTGAAGAGTTTGACCACTTTCTTGGTGATAGACTATATCTACAACCCAAACACAGAGTTGGTTGAATATAGGGAGTTTCATTACTAGCAGGTTGACCATCATATAATGAATGTTTTAAAATAACCCTAAAACAATGGCTCTGTGAAGGTATCAGTATTGATTAAAGAGAGAGGACTCTATTCAATATGAGGATAGTGGCCAAAGAAGTCATCAAGTAGTGACTATCAATATGGAATGTTAGCCCTAAATTGTATTTTAACATATTATGATTTTCTTTGTTGAAGATTTTTATAAATGATAGTTCAAACTATCTTGGAGAGAAGAACATATTTGGGGCAAGGGAGGAATTATGCTGGATCACACATCTCTCTAATTGTATATTGAATAATGTCAAATTGAATAAAATTTTGTTTCTGTCAGACTTATGCCCAAAACACAGTATTAGATAGACAGACAGATAGATAGATAGATAGATAGATAGAGATAGATAGAGATAGATAGAGATATATAGATATGTCGACAGTTTAAATGGTATCATGACTTAGATTGAAATGCCAAAGGGAAGTCAGCATAGGGTCAAGATTTCCTCTTCAAAAGAACTTCCATGGCCAGCTAAATAAAGGTGAGGGACCTTTTAAACATTTAGGAAGCTTTTCAGAGCAGAGGTACCCAACCTTAACTGATTAGATTCACAAAATCTGATGGTTTAAGACAAAGGTCAAATCTGTTAGATGCAACAATAATTGTTTGTGAATATCTTCATTTTAGTTAGCTTGTGTGTTGTATAAGCTCTTACTTTAATAGCTGTGAATCACTATTCCATTTAGCACTGTATAGAATAAATCATATCTGATTTGTCTGAGAGTGGCTAATTTGAGAATCAGATCCTCAGAGTTAGGAAATGAGGCTGACACCTATGAGCCCAGAAAAAAGCCCAAGTTTCATAGATGTGTGGAACTGAAATCAGTCCTGGGAATTGGTGAGTTATGGAAACAGATTTTCCACAGTGCAAGTGAAATTAGTACTGAGTATCCAACAATTGTGTGTATGTGGCGGGGGGTGGGGGGGGGGTAGTGGATCTTAGAAGGAGAAACAGAACATATAAAATTATCTCTATTCAAGTAAAATGTCACCCACTAGAGAAATGAAATAACTGAATTCTTAAAATAATTTGATCAAAGTTTTCTAAAAGGATCCCTTCAATCTAAATAAATAGTATACTCAGTGGAAGGCATCACCCCAACACAACTTTTTAAAAAGATCAAAAGAGACATCAGACCACAGAGTGATTGGGCAGAATGAGGAGGGGACCTGAACCTAGGAGGGGTTTTCCAGATTAAGGAGTGGTCATGGGCCCTAGACTGTGTATTGAGATAGGGACGAATTCAGAAGCAAACAGTAGCTAATTGCACTGTTTCTGACCCTATTTGCTAAGTAGGGTATCAGTTACAACCTTTAGCCTGGTATGAGACCTGAAGCACAATGACCAGGGAGGAATCCCAGACCATAAAGGAATCTTGAACATCCCTGCCACCATAATAGTTTTTCATGGTATATGTTAAGCATGCATAATGATTAAAAAAAATTGTAATGATTGATGTATAAAGTGTTACCACTGCTGCTCATTCTGCCCTTTATAATGATATCACTATCTTGTACAGTAATAGATACAGCCACAATTCCTAGTACTGGTGATATGAGATGTGATGTGTGATGTGAGAATGGAACCATATTGCTGTCTTATTACAGATTCTTAACTTGGGAAAGAAGGCAGACAGTTGTAGATGTCGTACTGGGAATTTTTAAAAAACCAGCTTTTAACAGTCTGTTGCTTTCCAATAATCTTATTGCTCTAAGACAGGAACTATCTGATTGTCACAACTTGATCAGACCTGCCTAGCACCTGATTACCTATCCTGCCCAGGAGAGGTAAACTAGATTTAATTGGATGTTTTTGTGATAAAGTCAAAACTGTAATTTCAGTCTGGACTTTATCAAGTCCTTGAATGAGATGGCTAGTTGTTACAATTAGAAAAGCCACTGTGTTTATGATAGGAACACATTGAATCAGTTCCAGGCAAATCTGGATGAGATACCCCAATGGGAGCAAGCAATCCTCTGAAGAATTTTGACCACCTGTGGGTAACATCCAATGACCTCACTCATCAATGTTGGCCAGCTAGTTCAAAAGAATCAAGAATTCCTCACGATGAGGTGGAGCCAAGATGGCAGCACAGAAGCAAGAAAACTCTGTGGGCTCTCCCCCATAACCACCTCAAATACCTATAAAATATGACTCAAAACATATTTTACAGCTACAGAACCCACAAAGTGACAGAGAGAAACAAATCTCCTGCAGAAGGCAGCCTGGCAGGTAGATACAAAGGGTCTGTTGCAGGACAATGGGAGCTGAGCCCAGCCCAGCATGAGCCCATGGTTTTAGCCCCAAGACAACTCCAACCAGCAGCTGCTAGAGTGAACTTCAGGAAAGTGGATCACCTGCAGCTGTGGCAGTTTCCAGAATTATCAACCCATAAATGCTGCAGACAAAATAAAAGGTGGCTGTGGAATTCTGTTGGAACTGGGAGGAGAAGGGGGAAATGAAGTGTTGTCCAACTAGTATCCCTAGAGCAAGAAGTGGCAGAAGTGTGGCTGCAGTCACCTCCATGTGGCTGCTTCAGAACTCCTGGCCTGCAGATTATAGGGGGACCAAGCAACCATTTAGAGGGTAATCACTCTTGCCTTAACCTGTCTGGATCTGGATCACTGTCTTGGGTGGAGGACCTGGGGTGTGTGACCAGTGAGCCAGAGCTTGTGGGGGACTGCAGAAAGGGCACCCAAATAATAGCTCTCGCAGCTGTGGAAACCCCAGCAATCGGGGACAAAGCTCTCCTCTCTGGAAGCAGAGTTATACCGTGGCAAAGAGCTCAAAAGTCAAGTAATTGAGTGGAAACAGGATCAAGCAAAGGAAGCAAGCAAGAACAGCAATCAAACCTGAGATTCCTTTTTTGGGCACAAAAAGGATCAAAGCACAGAATGGGAGGAAGACAACGAAGACAGAACTCCTGCACCAAAAACTTCCAAGAAAAATAATGAATTGGTTACCAGCCATGGAGGAGCTCAAGAAGGATTCTGAAAATCAGATAAGAGAAATGGAGAAAAAATTGGGAAGAGAATGAGAATGGTGCAAGAAAATCATGAAAAGGCAATCAACAATCAGACTGGAGAAAATAACACCTTAAGAAATAGACTAACTCAAATGGCAAAAGAGGCCCAAAAGGCCAAAGAGGAGAAGAATGCCTTAAAAAGCTGAATTTTCCAGATGGAAAAAGAATTTCAAAAGCTCACTGAAGAGAATAATTCCTTCAGAACTAGACTGGATTAAATGGAAGCTAATGACTTTATGAGAAATCAAGATACTATTAAACAGATACAAACAAATGAAAAAATAGAAGCCAATGTGAAATATCTCATTGGAAAAAAAAACACTGACATGGAAAATAGATCCAGGAGAGATAATTTGAAAATTACTGGACTACCTGAAAGCCATGATCGAAAAAAGAACCTAGAAATCATCCTTCAAGAAATTTTCAAAGAAAACTGCTCTGATATTTTAGAACAAGAGGGTAAAGTAGAACTTGAAAGAATTCACCAATCACCTCTTGAAAAAGATCCCAAAAAGAAAACTTCTAGGAATATTACAGCCAGGTTCCAGAGCTCCCAGAATAAGGAGAAAATATTACAAGCAGCCAAGAAGAAACAATTTGAATATTGTGGAAACACAGTCAGGATAACACAAGATCTTGCAGCTTCTACATTAAAGTATCGAAGGGCTTGGCATAGGATATTCTGGAAGCCAAAGCACAAAGACTGAAACCAAGAATCTCCTATGCAGCAAAACTGAGTATAATGTTTCAGGAGAAAACATGGTCATTCAGTGAGGTGGAGGACTTTCAAACATTCTTGATGAAAAAACCAGAATTGAGTAGAAAATTTGACATTCAAATACAAGAAGCAAGAGAATCATGAGAAGGTAAACAGGGAAAAGAAATCATAAGGAATTTATCAAAGTTGAACTATTTACATTCCTACATGGAAAAATGATAATTATAACTTGTGAAACTTTTCTCAGTATGAGTATAGTTGAAAGGAATATAAATGTATATATGTATGTATATATACATATATATACACACACAAAACATACATATGTACGTATACATACATACATATTTACATAGGAAGGTATGTATCCATATGAATACATATATGAGTGTGTGTATATATGTATACAGGTATACATAGAGGGCACAGGATGAATTAAATAGGAAGGGATGATATTTAAAAAATAAAATTAAGAGGGGAGGGAGGAATATAATGAGAGGAGATAGGTAGAGACAGAATAGGGTAAATTATCTCATATAAAAGAGGCAAGAGAAAACTGTTACAATGGAGGGGAAGAATAAGAAGGCAAAAGGGAATGGGTCGACCTTACTCTCATTGAATTTGGCTTAAGGAGGAAATAACATACACACTAAATTGGGTATCTTACCCTACAGGAAAGTAGGGGGGAAGGGGATAAGAGGAGGGATAATAGAAGGGAGGTCAGATTGGCAGGGAGGGTAGTTAGAAACACACACTTTTGAAAAGGGACAGGGTCAAAGTAGAAAATAGAACAAGTAGGGGGGATAGGATAGAGGGAAATATAGTCAGTCTTTCACAGTATAACCACTATGGAAATGTTTTGCATAACTATACACTTATAACCTATATTGAATTGCTTATCTTCCCAGTAAGGGTGGGTGATGATGGAAGAAGGGAAAGAATCTGGAATTCAAAGTTTTAAAAATCAAATGTTTATTAAACAATTATTATTATTATTTACATGCAACTGGGAAATAAGATATACAGGTACATCTTGCCCTATGGGAAAGTCAGAGAGTGTATGGGGAGGACACAGGAGAGGGCAAATTGGGGGAGGGGATATTTAGTGGGATCATTGTTTTGGGGTAGTTTGTAGGGGAAAGATGGGGAGAAAATTTGTAACTCAAAATCTTGTGGAAATGAACGTTGTAAACTAAAAATTAACATAAAAGTTTTAAAAAAGTAAAAGGAAAGGAAAAAAAATTCCTCATGACCTGTGCAATTACTCACTGAGCTTCTCAGGTTGCCAGCACAGCCATTTAGCTCACTTCCCATGTCTATTGGCACATGAAGCTAAACCTGACTCAAGAAACTTGGGAGGTTTACATTTGGGAAAATTTTCTATTGTAATGTGTGGGGGCTCCAGAATGCTCAAGTTGGTATCTAGTCACTTCATAATAAGTACTCCCAAATAGAGCCAAATGCTTCCTATAAAATAGGGAATTAGTGGACTTTCCAAGCTTTACAACTATCCAGATTCAGTCTGCACACAATTTTGAGATGAGAATGTAATTGCAGGTCTTGATAAGACTTGTCATATAGATCAAATTATAGCAAGTGGCTCTCCAGATGAATTACGGATTCAGAATATATTTTTCTGTAATAGCTGCAGATGAAGGAGCTCAGACTACACCCTGGGCAACAGACAGGCAGAATAAAGTTCTAATTCCTTTTTGGTCATATTGGACCACTTGGATCTCAGTTTTGTTGATCTGCATAGGCTTCTGGACACCCTTCAAGCCAATTAGAGACTTGAATATGTCTGAATATAGGTTTTTGTCTTTATCCACTACATTGTTTTCTGTCAATTCAAGCCAATCTCCCAACATTATTACATCACATGGTTGCTAAAATAGTTGTGGTCATCTTATTATTTTGCTACATTCACTATCTTAAAGGAAAAACACTGGAGTAATAGATTTTGCTGATGATTAGATAATTAAAATTCAGAACATGGAATTAATATAAATCACATTTCAAATACTTATGACATATAAAATTGTGGGAATTATGGGAGTGTTTTTAAAACCTTTTTAATTCAGCTGAAAATATTAAGAAATGATATTGCTCTGGGCTAAAAGCCCTTTCCAGACTTGCTCCCAGCTTAGAAAAATTGGTAATTAATAGAAAATAAGTTTCCAGTCCACTTCTTCCTTCTCCTTTTCTTCTTCTTCTTCTTCCTCTTTCTTTTTCCTCCTATTGTGAGCATCTGGTGAATCTTTCCGGACCTACAGTATCACCCTATAGGTGAGGGACCCCTAAAGTGGAGGAAAACATTGCTAAAGAGTTTGATTTCCTTGTGCACAGAATTGTACAGTCTGCAAGGGCCACGGTTCCCAAAATCTGTTTTCATGCCTCTTCAACATGGATCATAGTATCCTAGATTTAGGAGAGGGTCCAGGCCATTTATTTTACAGATGAGGTAACTAGGCCTAGAGACTTGTCTCATTCCTCTTTGGTTCTGGCCCCTCTTCTCACCCTTGGATCGTTCCATTGCACTGTCTCCAGATCCTCCAGCAACTCTCTTCTCCTAACTCCCTCCCTCCCTCTCTTCCTCCTCAATCTCCCCTCCTTTTTTGTCCCCTAACTCTCCTCTCCCCTCTTACTATCTCAGTCTTTCTTTTTAGTTTTCTTTTTTGTCATTATTTACGTTTGTTACAAGGAAGTGAATTTAGTGGTGACCTTTCATTTCACTATCTTAAAAAGCTCCCTTACTTGCCATTTTGGGGATACAATATACCATCTAGGAAGAATTAGATACTTAATATCAAACAAGGTTATTTGAGAAGCACATAAGGACAGGTTGTTATGATTAGGTACTCTAGGTAAACAATGGTCAGTATGACAGCACAATAGTTTCTAGAAGGAGATAAAATGAGGAAAGGGAATGTATAAAATGATGGAGGGGGCAGATTAGATGGAATCTACTTCAAAATTTACTTAGGCTCTTTTGTTCTTGTTCAGTTATTTTAGTCATCTGATTTTCTGTAACCCCATTCTGGGATTTTCTTGGCAAATATACTGGAGTCATTTGCCACTTTCTTCTCCAGCTCATTGTACAGGTGAGGAACTGAGGCAAACAGGGTTAATTGACTTGTCCAGGGTCACACAGCTAGTGAGTTCAGATTTGAACTCAAGAAGCCTCCTTTTCCTGATTCCAGGACTGGCACTCTATCCACTGAACCACCTAGCTGCCCCTTCCTCTGTACCTAGAGTACCTCTATACTGGAATAAAGTTGCATTGCTGCCTCACCTTCCTAATGATAAGGTGTAGGCTCTGGGAACCCCCTTGAGCTGTTCTTGAATCTTTGAGGTACAAGCTCTGGGAAACTCCTTAAACTCAAGGCCTATCTACCACATTGCACTGACTCTACTATGTATGTGAATAAATATATATATATATATATATATATATATATGAACAATTATGATTTATGTAATAGTATTCCATGTGAATAAATGGATTCTGATACGTACTTACAGATTGTATTTTTGCATTAAGAATAATTTGCTGGGGCGGCTAGGTGGCACAGTGAATAGAGTACCGGCCCTGGAGTCAGGAGTACCTGAGTTTAAATCCGGCCTCAGACACTTAACACAAAAACTAGCCGTGTGACTGTGGGCAAGTCACTTAACCCCAACTGCCCTCCAAAAAGCAAAAAAAAAAAAAGAATAATTTGCTTAGGCTGCAGGTTTTTCCTGGGAAGAAACTATGAAGAGGATACTGATCTGGGCATAATCATAGAAATTCAGAGAATTGGTCATGAGTTTTTCCTTCCTCCTTCAGTATTTGCTAAATGCTTCCCTGAGGCTTGACAAAGAGAGATTTGTCAAGAGAATTGCATAGCTCTACCACTAGAAGCCAAGAGAATGATAGTTGTAGAAAAGAAATAATGCACTCAACTCAATCTAACTATAGAACAAGTAAAGGGGGAGAAGGGAAGGGAAGGGAATGTTGGTGGAAGAAAAATAATTCTTGACCTGAATGGTTCTTTTCTGTGCCAGCTATGGACCTAACAAAAGATCTAAAAATGTGTTGATTAGCTTAAGGCATGTATTGGTTCAGCAGTCACAAGAAAATATTAATATTTCATTTGATAAAGAAGCTTCAGTAACTAAAGATAACTCTAGCATATGGGAGCAGTTTTATGGAGAAACAGCATGCGAAACAGCATGGAGACAGAGAAGAAAACTCCCCATAGAGATATAGAGTGTAATCTGAGTGAGACAAAGCTGATTGCTCAGAGAGGATACATGAGAGTTGTTCCAATGGGGGTGTAACCCTAGAACCATGAGTTTGCTAGGGAATATTCACTTCCCCTTTGGTAAGAGAAGTCTATGTGAGATTATACCCTTTTTGTATTGTGGGGGAGGGGGACTTTCTCTTGTAATTTGCTGTTCTGCCCTAATTCAAAGCTTTGCTATTTGATCTATGATTCTTCTAGAGGAGGCCTTGAGACATATTTGCATAATTATGGTTGCCCATAAAACCCCTCTTGGAACCTGGAGGAACCAAGGGATTCTAGACTTGTATGGGGACTTTTTAGGCTAGAGAAGTAAAAAAAAAAGTCTCATTATTTTTTTTTACCCACTACTGTGTTCTCTGCTACCAAATAAATTGCTGGTGAACCCTACCTGAATAGGCTTCTTCTTTCCTAGCTCTGCCTGCATTGAGAAGTTCAGGTTGGGAAGGGGATTGATTTTCCCCATCATTTAACAGTAAATTTCCAAATGGGTGATTTTGTGATGTCAGCACTGGCCACATCAGCAAAATGAAGGACAACCCTTGTACAAAACATATCTATCTGAAAACAAATACATAAGGATGACACTTTGGGGGTACAGTCCATTGACCCTAGGTTTTACAAGAAGACACAAAATCACAATTACTGATTGGGTACCCTTGGCACTTCTAATTGGGAATTTCACTGACTTGGAGCTGCTGGATCTGCCATGTCTTAGTTGTGTAGCTGTGGGTCAACCAAGGCACTTGATCTAGAGCTCTGGGCATGGTGGTGAGGGAAGATAAGGAAGTTGCTGCCTTCCTTCTGGGAATGTGATTGCTGAAATGTTTACACTGTTTATGCACCATCCTACTAGAAAATTATCTGGGGGGGGGGGTGGAGCCAAGATGGTGGTGTAGAAATAGCAAAGTTTCACAGCTCCCACACAGCCACCTTAAATACCCATAAAATACAACTCTAAACTAATTTTAGGGCTCCCAAACTCACAAAAATACAGAAAACTCATCTCTTGCTGAAGGTAGCTCAGCAAGTGGGGCTCATCTTGGCAGGCTAGGAACAAAGCCCAGCCTAGCTCAAAACCAGGGCCAGGTCCAAGGGTGGTTGGGAGGAGCCGCAGTTCCATTCTACCAGAGAGCAGATCTACAGCACCTGAGACAATCTCCACATTTATCAAGCCAGGAAAATAAGGCTTAGAGAAAGGTCAGTGGAATTCAAACTTTCAGGCTAAATTTGGGGGAGGAAAAGCAGTCCAGCCAAAATGCTCCCAGGGCAAGGAAGCAAAAGGAAGGGCAGGATCAGCTGTAAACAGCAACTGCCTCCACTGGGTTGCTTCAGAGCTCCTGGCCTGCAGATTGCAAGAGGGCCAAGACAATTGATCAGGGCCAAGGGCTCTTGCATTGAGCAGCCTGGATCCAGATCCTGGTCTTGGGTGGTGGTCCTGGGGTGCGCTTTCAGCAAGCCAAAGCTGGTGGGGGTTGCAGCACCCCCCTAATACCTCCAGCAGCTGTGAAACCCTCAGCAATTTGGGACAGAGCTTTCCCCCCTGGAAGCAGAATTTCACAGAGCTAAAAAATCAAGCAATTAATTGACTAGACAATATGAGTAGGAAAAGAAAGCAAAATAAGAACAGCAATAAAACTCTAGAATCCTTTTTTTGCAGACAGAAAGGATCAAAGCATGGAATGGGAGGAAGACAACACAGTTAGAAGTCCCACACCAAATGCTTCCAAGAAACATGACAATTCCCTACAAGCAATAGATCAACTTAAAAAGGACTTTGAGAAACAAATGAGAGAAGTGGAGGAAAAATTGGGAAGAGAAATGAGAATGATGAGAGAAAA
>CM053597.1:145264125-145290514 GCA_028646575.1 Pseudocheirus occidentalis | reverse complement strand
ACTCTCCTGTGTGACAAGATACCCAGTTTAGAGTTCATGTCATTCCTTCCCTAAGCCAAATTCAATGAGAGTAAGGTTGACCCTTTCCCTTTTGCCTTCCAGTTCTTCCCCTCCATTTTAACAATTATCCCTAGCCTCTTCTATATGAGATGATTAATCCCATTCTGTCTCTTCCTGTCTCCTTTCATTCTAATCCCCTCCCAACTCAGGATTTCACCTATTGAAGTGTTGTCCCTTCCTATTCAATTGATCCTGTGCCCTCTATGTATACATAATATACACATACTCACATATGTGTTCATATACATACATAAACCTTCCTACATAGACATATGTGTATGTATACATATATATATATATACATTTGTATTCCCTTCACCTATCCTCATACTGAGAAAAGTTTTACAAATTGCAATTACCATTTTTCTATGTTGGCATGTAAATAGTTCAATTTTGATAAGTTCCTTATGATTTCTTTTCCATGTTTACCTTCTCATGTTTCTTGTATTTGAGTGTCAAATTTTCTTTTCAGTTTTGGTTTTTTTCAGCAAGAATCTTTGAAAGTCCTCCACCTCACTGAATGACCATATTTTCTCCTGGAACATTATACTCAATTTTGCTGGGTAGGTGATTCTTGGTTTTAATCCTAGCTCCCTTGATCTCTGGAATATCATATTCCAGGTCCTTTGATCCCTCAGTGTAGAAGCTGCCAGATCCTGGGTTATCCTAATTGTGTTTTCACAGCATTCAAATTGCTTCCTCTTGGCAGCCTGTAATACTTTCTCCTTTATCTTGGGACTCTGGAACCTGGCTATTAACATTCCTGGGAATTTTCTTTTGGGGATCTTTTTCAAGAGGTGATTGGTAAATTCTTTTAAGTTCTATTTTGTCCACTAGTTCTAAAATATCAGGGCAATTTTCCTTGAGAATTTCTTGAAGGATGCTTTCTAAGTTCTTTTTTTTTTTGATCATGGCTTTCAGGTAGTCCAATAATTTTAAAATTGTTTCTCCTGGATCTATTTTCCAGGTCAGTGGTTTTTTCAAGGAGATATTTCACATTGCCTTCTATTTTTTCATTTGTTTGGATCTGTTTAATAGTATCTTGATTTCTCATAAAGTCATTTGCTTCCATTTGCTCCACTCTAATTCTGAAGGAATTATTCTCCTCAATGAGCTTTTGAGATTCTTTTTCCATCCATCTTTTTCCATTTGACTTTCAAGGCATTCTTCTCCTCATTGGTTTTTTGGGCTTCTTTTGCCATTTGACTTAGTCTATTTTTTAAGGTATTATTTTCTTTAGACAGGTTGTCAACTCTCTTTTCATGATTTTCTTGCATCACTCTCATTTCTCTTCCCAATTTTTCCTCCATTTGTCTTATTTGGTTTGCAAAATTCTTCTTAAGCTGATCTATGGCTTGTAGGCAATTTTCACATTTCTTGGAAGCTTTTGGTGTGGGAGTTCTGACTGTGTTGTCTTCCTCCTGTTCCATGCTTTGATCCTTTTTGTCCCCAAAAAAGGATTCTAGAGTTCAGTTGCTGTTCTTACTTTGCTTCCTTTGCCTGCTCTTGTTGTCAGTGAATTACTGGTCTTTTTAGCTCTGTGGAACTCTACTTCCATAGGGGAAAGCTCTGTCCCAAATTGTTGGGGTTTTTGCAGCTGCGGGAGCTATTGGGAGTGTGCCGTTGTTTTTTTTCAGCCCCCACCAGCTTTGGCTCACTGAAAACACACCCCAGGACCACTACCCACGACCATGATCTGGATCTAGCCTGCTGAATGCAAGAGAACTTGGCCTCTGATCAATCGCCTTGGCCCCCCTACAGTCTGCAGGCCAGAAACTCTGAAGCAGCTATGTGGAGGTGGCTGCAGCTGATTCTGCCACTTCCTTGCCCTGGAGGCAGTTTGGACAGACTGCTTTTCTCTCCCAAATTTAGCTGAATTCCACTCACCTTTCACTTAGTCCTTGTTTCTTATGGCTTGATAATTCTGGAAACTGCCATAGCTGCCACTGCTCCAGTCTCCTGAAGGCTCCAGTTGCCTCTTGTCCTGGCCACCCTGGGGCTAAGCCATGGTTTCAGGCTGGGCTGGTTTCTGCTCCCAACTTGCTGTGATGAGCCTTTTGCACCAAGCTGCCTTCAGTGGGAGATGTATTGTTCCATATTTTTGTGTGAGTTTTGGAGCCCTAAAATTTGTTTATAGTCATATTTTATGGGTATTTGAGGTGGATATGTGCGAGCTGCAAAACCTTGCTGCTTCTACACTGCCATCTTGGCTCCACCCCCCTCCTCATAGTATTTTGTAATTTTGTGGCTAAAGTTGCTGTCTGCAATGATATTTGAGCCCATGAATATAAAATTTGACACTACTTTCATTTCTTCTCCCTCTATTTGCCAGGAAGTGATGGGACCAGTTGTGAAGATCTTAGGGTTTTTTTCATATTAGGCTTCTAGCCAACTTTTATACTTTTCTCTTGCACTCTCATCAAGATGTTTCTTCATTTCACTTTCTGCCATTGGAGTGGTACCATCTGCATATCTGAGATTGTTGATA
This sequence comes from Pseudocheirus occidentalis, assembly GCA_028646575.1. Lineage (NCBI taxonomy): Eukaryota > Metazoa > Chordata > Mammalia > Diprotodontia > Pseudocheiridae > Pseudocheirus > Pseudocheirus occidentalis. The sequence goes on along the minus strand of CM053597.1, from coordinate 145,287,966 downwards.
ATTCTTGCAGGAACTTTAATTCTAGCTTTTGCTTCATCTGGCCTGGCATTTCACATTCTGTATACTGTGTGTAAGTTAAATAAATAAGGTGACAAAACACAGTTTTGTTGTGCTCTTTTTCAGTCTTTATCCTATCAGTTGTTCCATGTTCAGTTCCAGCTGTTGTTTCTTGGCCCACATGCAGGTTCCATTGGAGACAATTAAGATGATCTCATTTCTTTGGGGAGTTGCCACATTTTGTTGTGATCTAAAAGTCAGAGGTTTAGAGTAGCCGGTGAAGCAGATGGATCGCTGCTTTGTTGTGGTGGAGGGACTTGTGTAGTTCAAGGAAACTATTAGCTATACCAAAGATAGGCAGATCATAGTACAGAGTTCTGACAAAAGGTGATCCACCAGAGAAGGAAATGACAAACCACTCCAGCAAGAATTTGGCAAGAATACCCCATGGAGGAAAGAGATTAGGGCTGGGTCTAGGATTATGTAGGTCTAGGAATCACTTGCATAGAGATGATAGTTAAACCTATGGGAGCTGATGAAATCTTTAAGCGATATTAAGGGAAAAAAAGAGGGCCAGGAGTGAGCCTTGTGGGACACTCATAGTTAGTGAGTATGACTAGGATAAATATCCAATAAAGAATATTGAAAGTAGTCTAAAAGGTAAGAAGACCAAGGGAGAACAGTGTCACAAAAAGTTAGGAAGGAGAGAATAGGAAAAATATAGAATAGAAAAGGAAATTGTGACTGTTGGTGTTAAAACTTTCAGAGATGGAGTGAGAAAAAGCTATTAGATCTGGCACTTAAAAGTTGATTGGTAACTAGAGAAAGCAGTTTTGGTTAGATGAGGATTTCAGAATTCAGATTACAAAAGGTTTATAAACTAAGGAGAGGAGATAGAATGGAGTAACCTAGTGTGAATGACTCTCTCATGGACTCTAGACAAGAAGAGGAGAGATGGCAATTGATAGCGAATAGTGTTGGTCAGCTCTAATGAGAATAGGGGAAACATTGACATTTTTATAGAGTGTACATAGGAACCAGGAGAAAGGGAGGGGGGAGAGAGAGAGACAGAGACGGAGAGGCAGAGCGAGAGAAACAGAGAGACAGAGAGGGAGAGAGAGACAGAGACAGAGAGACAGAGAGATGGGGTGGAGGATTATAGCAGTGGGTAGTGGCAATCTGCTGGAGAAAATGGTAGGATGGGATCAAGGATAAATGTAGAGGGATTTGTCAGGAGTAAAGGAGATTGTAGGGAAAGTTGTCTGAGTGATTTGAGAAGAGGAGGAAAAGAAGAAGAGGGAGCTCATGGCAAATGACCCCAGTTTTGGAGGATGAATTATGAAGCAAGTTTCTCAGATGAGAGTGTGGGGGGTGCTTTGGGTACCTGGAGGAGGAATGAAAAGACTTGGAATAGCTACTGTGGTATTGGGATAACAAACAGTTAGCGAGGTAAAAAAAAAAAACAAAAAAAAAAAACATTACTTTGCCAAAAGAAGAGCCCAGTTGAGATTATATAACATAATTTTGTAGTCATGTAGTGGATCCAATAAGCCTCATTTCATGATTTCCTTCAGCAGCAAGCTAAAAGGAGAGAAGGAGGTAGATAGGGGAGTAATTCATGTTGAGACATGGCAGGGTATTATTAGTGACAATCAAAGCATCAAGTAATTCAAGAACAGTGTAGTGTTGAACTGATTTACCAAAAGGGTGAAGATAGAGAAGGAAGCCTTGATCAGATAGTATACAACTAGGTAAATGATCATTAATTCAAATTCAAATGCTAATTTAAATCTAAGTCTGGCTGCAGCAGGTGGGACCCAAATCACCCATATAAGCACTCTGAAGTTGTTACCTTCCCTACAATTCTACCTTCCTATCACCCCTCCCCAGTCTCCTGCAAAAATTACTTTGACAGCATCTGTTTCAATGCATACTTTTGCATCTTCCACGATGGGTTGACAAAAACTCTGATAATCTTAAGCATCAACTTCACTGAGAACAATTCCAAAAAAAAAAAACCACATTCTCTGTGCATGAGAAAATGATTGTTGAAATATCTATCTGCCACTAGGTGGCGCCTTTCCCTTATAAGATCAATATTGGCAAATAAAACTAAATAATGTCATACAATTATACCAGATGACCAAAAGTAGGAAATTACTTTCATTTGACTGTAAAACCAATGTAAAGTAATGTATGATTTAGTGGAAGGAGTAGGAGAGTTGGTTTCCCAATTTGGTTCTCCCACTAAGTTGCAGATTATGATATATAGTTAAAAGGACAAGCAGAACAGATGGACAGAGAATTGAATAGGAAAAGGGGTGTGTTGGTTTGGATTTGGGAAATTATGTGGTGCTTTTAAAGAATTCCAAGCTCCCTGAAAGGAAAAAAAACCCTCATCTCTTTTAAACCAATATTCTTCGGATGATGCATAGAATATTAGAGTTTTTGAAGAATTGAAATTTGGAGGTACGTAAAGAACAATGGAAAGACGTATTTTGGCTATAAATGGGTTGTATTATGTTACCAATGTAGAAATACACATATGACAATGTAAAAAGTAAGCAAAAATGTATGTGATCTGAAAATGAGGGTGGCTAGTCATATCACAGGAGTGAAAGAGAACAAGTTGACAGTCTGATGCAACTTAAGATCAACAGACTTGAAGAGAGTTCCCAGTACCATGATGGGTAGATATTCTGTGGCAGACTTATAGAACATGAACAGGACTTGTCACACACACAATGAGGAGGTTCAAGTGGAAGGCCATCTATCTGCACCTACTGAAGTTGGTAGCCACATCATTGTGATCACAGGTCCAAGTCAAATCAATAAGCATTTATTAAGTGTTTATGTGTCAGGCAATGCAATACAAATACAAACAAAATGAAAGATGGCTTGCATTCTATTGGGGGAAGACACACAAAAGGAAGCTAAAAATGGGGGTGAGGTATCTGTATAGGGCTATGGTGAAGAAAGAAGTCCTGAGAGTCAAGAGTGGATCCTAAAGAGCAACAAAGTGAACATAGATGCTTTGAGGATTTTCTTGAAATGGAAATCCTGGGAAGAGCTGACCAATTGGAGGAAGGGGCAACATCTGCAGAGTTTTTCTAGTGTGAGAAGATTGCATAGGAATGATGATAGAGACAGTTTTCAGGGTAAGACCATGGGGTGGGGCTCTTCCAGATTTGTAAGCCTGAAGATGAAATCACTGATTCATTTTCAGTGAAAAATATATACAATTATTTTTAAAAATCTAGTCATGGTTATTAGTGTATACTAAACCAGGTCACCCAATCCTCTTTGTGAAACAATGTGAAAGACATCCTATGAAATAACTGTCTGGGCTTAGGAGTGTAGTCAGTGGTGTGGATTTATTTTTTCGTTTTTGAAGTTAACTTGTCCCAAATGGGGATTCCACCTGCCATCAGGTTCTAACAAGAAGACCCACAAGACAGGATGATAATGTAGCAGATCAACTGTAGAAATTTACATATCTGAATTGTTTAGGATAAGACATGAGAAAAACCACATGGTTCAAATATCATGGGACTATTTGTTCCATCCCTAACTTGTTTCCTACTGCACTCACCCTTAATGGCCTTGGCTTCTGGTCCCGTAGTAAAAACAAATAAACAAACAAACAAAAAGAAAAAGAAAATATGCATATGACCCAATTTGGGAACAGTAAGATCCAAAAAGTCACATCGCATTTTAAATTGAACCCATTCTTCTTTTCTTGAAGAAGGAATTGACTTAAACTGTATCTTTTTTATTGGTATGTGAAGTACCTAGACCAAAGAAATTATTACCTAGTAGCTAACTTGCTGCTGCTGAACTTCTCTACCATTTAGTTCTGTAACAGTAGTCTCATTTTGGGGGGGGCAGGATGGTACTCAAAGGCTTTCCAGGCTGTTAGAACCCTACCAGACCTTCTGCTGCCCTGGCACATCTTTCAGCTCTTGGGGGATACTTCCACATTATAATGAGGCATCAGAGTAGGTCACATCTTTTTGAATAAAGTAATCAAACTAGGACAAGGTCAATTCTGTTATTTTAATCTCTTCACAGCCAGTCTAAGTTTCTTCAACTCCAAGTCATTTGTCTGATGGAGTTTTCTGAGGTCTCAACAGCACATTTGCTCTTTTCTAGTGCTTCCCATAAAATCAACCTCTCTTTGGATCCATTTCTGAATGGGAAGATACTATGAACAAATCATTGGAGAAGTCCCTATTTCTGCCTTTCCTCCCCAGCCGATTACCTAAAAAGCAAAGCCTTGACAGGAAGCACATGTACAGAGTGTACTTCATTTTTGAAATTAAAATGAATGACCTTGTTCACAAGTTAGCTACAAGGAGACAAAGCTTTGGATGCTCTTGATGACCGGACAGAGTTCACATCCTCCCATATTACCTTTGTAACCATACCCACTGGGAAATATGTTCCTTCCTTTGGTACTTAGGCAATAGCTAAGAGTCACAGAAAGTTCCTTCTTCTCTCATGCCCCAGTGTTTATTAGAGTGACTTCTAGGCCAGGGGATGTTTTGCATCACTTTTATCTTAAGGTCATATGTCTTGAGACAGCTGGGGAGTGTTAATGACAAGGCCACAGTACTCAGGTCTGCACATACAGTTTCTCCATTTCATAACAAGGGAAATATCTTAAGATGTGGTTCTCACCAAGGAATCATTGAAAGGAGACTCAAAAGACTTGGAGTCACCCTGAGAATTATTTTTCAATTTGGCTCAGACCCAAGGGCTGAAAAAAATATGGAACTGTTCACTACATATTCTTTTCATTAAAAAAGAAATTATACCTATATGCAATGAAATCTTATACTTTCCCACATTCAATTCTTTCCCACATATATTGTTTAAATTTGAAAAATCCTGCCAAAGATCCCATGGGAACAATACTTCCCACATGAACTGATTACGTGCTTAAAACATACTCCATTCAATTCTCTGGGGGCAGGAGTAGGACAATCCCAGATGTCCTTTTGTGTTATTATATGGAGGAGGAAAGGAGAAAAATAGTTTCCTTAACCCCGGTGAATTAGGGAAATGACAGTATCACTGGCACTGTTCCTTGAATGGTACCTAGAACCATCATCCTTGTACAATCACCAAGATCTGGCAATTCATGGATGGAGTAGACCAAGGGGAGATCCAGCAAAGAACAAAGAGATAGGGGCGGGGGGAAGAGACAAGCGACATATATTTATCTTCAAGTAGATTTGCTTCTATTAATCTATAACAGTACCTTGTGCTTTAAAAAGTTCATGGATACCTACTTGATTATTTTTTTCTTCTGGACAAAAGGAGACTGGCATGGGGCTGGCAATGTCAGGGGCCATGGAGCTGGTCTTTCTGGGCTCAGGACTCCATGAATAACATTTTCTGGAGAACTTTTCAATCTGTCAAGCTCCCCAAAGGAATACTTGGTAGACAGCTTTACCAAATGGGGATAATGAGGATTTCTTGGTCTCTGAACAATGATGTGATGGACTTTATTGTATATTTTGCCTAGAGTCAAACCATATACATAGAGAAACTGTGAACACCATGGCAGAGTGGACAAATTGTTGGCTTGGGTGTCAGGAGACCTGGTTCTAATTCAGATTCTGCTATTAATTGCACAGTTGTGGGCAAATCATTTCATCTTTCTGGGACTCAGTCTTCTCAGCTACAAAATAATGAGGTTGGACTAGATAATCCCTAATGTCTATTTTAGCGCAAAACATTTAGGAGGTGTGTAAATTATGTTTGAGTTTATATTTTCCTTCCTAATGAGAAGTTTCTCCAACTTGTAACTAATTATTAAAATATAATTGCATTCTTGTAAGCAAAAGAAGACATTTAAAACAAATTTGAATTTCATTACAAGAGTTTAGTAAAAAATTTTCCCTTTTGTTGTTCAGTTGTATTTGATTCTCTGTCACCCTATTTGGGTTGTTTTTTTTTTTTTGTGCAAAGATACTGGAGTGACTTGACATTTCCTTCTCCAGCTCATTTTACAGATGAGGCACTGAGGCAAACAGCGTTAAGTGACTTGTCCAGGATGACATAGATTCTAAATGTCTGAGGCTAGATTTGAACTTAAGAAGATGAGTCTTTCTGACTCCAGGCCTGGCACTCTCTCCACTGTACCCCCCAGCTGCCTTTAGGAGTCAGAGAAAAGACATTTTTTTTTAAAACATGAGAATCTTAGAATAGTCTATCTAACCTTGAAGAAAGTGTGTATATCTATATCTATTCACGCATGTATATATGTGTGCTTATAGAGCAGGGATCAGAGCCATTTTATGGAATATTCATAGAATTGAACTAAATTCCACTAGACTGCCTCCAGCACTGCCCCAGTGTTAAATAACCTGGGACTTTGGGATGACTGAACAAACCCCTTGGTTCACAGGTCTGTTTGACAGCTGGAGGAATGCCCATGTCAGACAATTGGCTACTGACCCAAGGACAGTGTCTATTTAGCAGTCTTTAAAGGTAGAGACTTTAAAGGTAAAGATAGCTTTAAAGATAGAGACATTCTCAATCTCTTTTCTTTCTGGAGTATTTGTCATTCTGGGATTTTCTCTGAAGGGTGAGAAAATGAGGATCCTGCCCCCTGTTACCTGTGGTAACAGACTTACATATGGAAGATGGATCATGTGGGAGAGGACATTTCCAGCCCCTTGGTCCCACATTGAGATATCTTATTATACATACATACATGCATACACACACACATATATGCATATTTATAAATGACTCATTATTAATGATTTGTATGTTTTATTTTACTGATGGCATTAATGTTACACTAACATTTTGTCCTGATTCTTTCTCAGTGAATAGAGGTAACCCTGGGTTTAAAAGCCATGTCTTTCGAATTTAAGAGTTAGAAGATCCTATCAATTTTAAATACAAGGCTATTTGTCAACTAAGTATCCACCTACTTAAATTTGGAGAGTCTAATCACCAGAAAATTGGTTACAAGGCAATGGATTTTTAATGAGTATTTTATGAAGCCTGCCTGCTAAAACATGGAAGGGTTGTAATTTGTGTTAATGCAGAGTATAACCATAGAGATGAAATTACATATCCTTGAAATATGTGCATTAATATCATATAAAACAAAAAACCAAACAATAATTATTTATTATTTTCAGATGGATCACCCTTGTCATAACTGAATAGAGATGCACTTATTTGAATATGTCCTTGGCAACTCTGGTTGATGTTTTCCCAAAGACTGCTCTAAGAAAATGCTCTAAGAAAATCCCCAGATTGAACCAAGCATAGCCAGGGGTGAATGTGATACATGGTACCAAGGTTAAGATGGGAAGTAAAGATGAATAGGGAAAATAGAGATGGGGAGGGTGGTGTGAATGAATGAAGGAATCAAAAGGTACTTATTAAGTGCATACTATTTGCCAGGCTCTATGCTAGGTAATGAGTACACAAATTCAAAACATGGGAGGTCCCTGCCCCAAAAGAATTTATATTTTAATAAGGGAACAGAAAACATATAAGAGAGTTAGGGCTATGCAAAGAAGTTCTGTTCTGGGGAGTCACAGGGATTGTGATTTGAACCATAGGGCAGTTTATTGTCACAAACTTTCTAGCAGCAGCAGAAGAATTGATATGTTTGCTATTCCCAGAACAAGAGATGGAAATTGGGATGGTAGAGGTGAGGGTTGGGGGTGGGAGATACTGGCTGCAGGATAAGAACATTCCTGGTGGTCATGACTCCATTAGCTTTCAATATCAACCCATAAGGGTCCTTTCTTTCTCCCCTGTTTTCTGGCAGCTCCATGAGACTAGGGAATTTGAGCTGGTTATTGCCAGGGAGAAGGGGGTTTACATGATCCCTCCTGCCTCTTTGTTCATGATAGTGAAGTTATACCTCGGCATTTTAGAAATCATTTGGTTCACGAAAGATCTAGGTGTGTGACTATGACAAGATAACTAGCAAGGACTATTTACCATTCTACAAGCTCAAGATAGCTTAGAATGTTTGCTAGGCAGCTAGTGGTTCTTGGTGTTGGATCTGTGTAATAAGTGCTTTTAGATCCCCACGGGAGAGGAAATTGCGAAGATTATACACAATTCACAGTGCTTATTGAGTATTAGTTATAGAAAAGCATGTTATATGGTAAAAACAAAATAGCACTTTAAATATTTTTTCCCTAATAGTATAACTCCTAAGCATTTTTAAAACTTAAAATTTAATTTTAAATTTTAATTTTTTACAATTAACAAGCATTTAATTTTCTTTCCGTCTCATTTCCCTTCTATAGAAACAATAATAACAAAAAATTAAAGTGTTATAACAAATACGCATAGTCAAGCAACAGAGATATATTTGCTTAATCTGAGTGAGTACTTTTCCTTTCCTTCTGTGGTCTATTTAAAAAAAAAATAAACTTTTTGAGTTAACGGAAATTTATTTTCTTTTCCCCTCCCCCACACCACCTCCCATCATTCTACTGGGGGGCAAAAGAAAAACATTAATCTTATAGCAAATGTGCATTTCCTTGAAAGATGTAATGACAGAGATAATCTTGTTCTGCTACTTCTGAATATGAATAGGAGATGAGAAATAAGACAGGGAAATGTATGCTCACCAGAAGGGCTCACAACTCTAATAGGGGAGATTCAGTGAAGATTCCAAACTGAAAAGGGATTCCCCATAGATGATGTCTTTTCTTACACATGATGTTGTACTGATTGTACCCATTCCTGAAACACTGAAGAGCCTCCTCAATTCAATCTATAATCACCCTAAAGAGTTTGATAAATCTATCCAAACCTGATAAAACAAACAAACACTTGATGAAGAATACACATTGTTCCATCTAAAATGTACAGTTGAATGAAAACCTAGTACATGTTCATCAGTGTATGTGTCTTGGACAAAGCTTGAAAATGGAAACTTAGTTGGACCCAGAGTTAAACAGAAGAAGGAGAATGAATTGTATGGCCAAGGTCAAACTCTAAAGTTCTTTTAATGACATTAAGATTCTTCCTGAAATAAAGACTACAGGACAAAAGTGGAGGGAATTATACCTGAAGAATGACAGTGCAATGGGAGAGAGACAGATGCCAATGAGAAACAGCATGGAAAGGTATTTACCTCCCCACAACTGTCTCTAAGTCCGTTGGCAAGCTAGTGACTTGGATATACAACAAGTTATACACTCTGATTAAAGGCTCCACAGCCACTCAGAGCTCAATGTCATACAGAATTTGAGACAAAAAGACATTGTCATTAGACATGACACTATAGAATATGGGCCTATCCTTTGTGGGGGAAAGCAATAGGGTAATCTAGGCTGCTGAAATTAGTGTATTTTCTGAGTTACCTAATAAGAATTGAAGAATGAGGGCATTTCACCCTGACTGTGCCATAGCAAGCAAGTGATTGTGGTGGGAGGTAATGTCTATTCTTTGGGTTAGTTGAATTTTAGCAAATATACATAGTGAGGACTGGGGCCATACCAGTCAAAGCTGGCTTATGAAGATCTATCTGTTTAATAAATTTTTTTTGGGGGGGTAAATATGTGACTATAAGTCATACTTTAATCCAAAATTGAAGTTGAGGATCACCAAAAGAGTAATGGCAGATTTTTGTAGGGTACAATACATTATAAACAAGGAATTGAATAAAAGAAACGGTATAAAGGGTTTCTCTCAAATAAACATGATAGAGAAAGAAAATGGGGTAGAGACAAGGTATATTCAGCCTATATGTGCTACTGGTACCCTCTTGATGAAAAGAGGTGATTGAGTTGTTTTTATTATTATTAATTTTAATTTTTTTCAATTAATAAGCATTTATTTTCTCTCCATATCTCCTCTCCATATTCTCTCCACCAAAGGAAAACAACATCCTTGTAACAAACCAACATAATCAAGCAAAATGAATTCCTGTCAGCCATTCCCAAAATATGTCTCATTCTGCATCTTGAATCTATCAATTCTCATTCAAGGGGTGGCTAGTATTTCTGGTGTTTTGGAATGTGTCTGATAATTGCTATGCTTTAGATTCTGAAGACTTTCAAAGTTGTTTGTTTTTATAGATGTTATATAAATTGCTCTCTTGCTCCTGTCCACCTCACTAAGCATCAGTTCATAGAAGTCTTTCCTCATTTCCCATCAGTTTGTCTTCCTCTGGACTTCTCCACCGTGCCTCAGAAACCCCTTTATCTGCAGAGATTACTTTAGCCCTGTAACCTACATGTTGGAAGTGCCCTCTGCTTCTGGGACCCCTCCCTCCCATTAGAGGACTCCTCCCAGAGCCTCCATTTAAAGGAGAGTACACAAGGCAGGTAGTCATTTCTTCATTTCCCACAAGGCTGTACTTTTCTGAACTTCTCCAACATCCCCTTCCTCTTCCATCCTACTTTCCATTTTAAGACTCCTTTTAAGTATTCCATTATGCATTCCATTAGGATGTTGTTTGCGCAAAACCTGAAGAAAATTTTCCTTTTGTCTATTTAAATGTCTATGATTCTCTCTGTCCCTTATTTGTTCATGAGCCATTCTCCTAGTCATACATCTCAAAGGCAATTTCTTCTTTATTACTCTTGTTTATGGTGTGAACTTTTATATCTAAATCATATATTTATTTTGTGATTGTTGTGGCATATGGTGTGAAGTGTTGATCTAAACCGATTTTCTGCCACATTCCTTTCTAGTTTTCCCGATAGTTTTTGTCAAATAGTAAGCTCTTATCCCAATAGTTGGGGTTTTGGACTTACCAAACACTAAATTATTGTGTTTCTTCTGTATGTTGTCTGCCTAATCTGTTCCACTGATAAGCCTTTCTCTATTTTTTTAACCAGTACCAAATCACTTTGCCAGTTAATGCTTTATAGTATAGTTTGAGATCTGGTATTACTAGGCCTCTTTCTTTTCATTTTTTTCATCATTTCTTCTGAGTTTCTTGATATATTATGGTAACAGATGAATTCATTATTATTTTATCATCGATACAGTAATACTTTAGTGGTCTGATTGACATGATTGGTTGGGATCCATATCCCCTCATATTGCTGCGATCACAGATCCATTTGAAAATCTGAACATTTAGCATCCAACTTATTACAGTATAATTTCAAAGTTATTTTTTTTACTATATTCAGTGATCTTTTAAAGGTCTAATTCATTCAGATGGTGAAGAATTAACCACAGGAAAAATTTCATAAATAGAGCCACAAGTGTGTCAATCCAGTATAGTGGTATTTTTCTAACCCCAAAGAGGATTAAAACTTTTCCCACAGTTGTTTTGTCTTTGCTCATTCTTCCTTCCAAACAGACTGTCATTCATTAGCATCTGTTTTAAGCAATGTGATCATTCCCATGAGAGCAAACTCTGATGAGCTTTTCATCTGGAGAACGGAGTGGAAAGATATAAATTAAAGAAAACAAACCACCTTGCTGGTAAATAATGAATTGACAAAGAAATGACCTTTGGTCAATGGATTTGGTGTAACAGTACCTATAACTATTCTGGCATCCGCAAAGAATGATCCCTCAGAATAACATTTCAGATTCTTGGAACAAACCTCAAATAATCATCTGTTATGCCTTGGGGTCACCTTGAGGATTTTTGTGGGGTGGAAGTAGCCATGGCTCTGCTGCTACTTCCTCCATAACTTTGGGCAAGTCTCTTTACTTCTTGGGACCTCTGTCCTTGTGTAATAAATGAGCAGGTTGGACAAGATGCCTTCTAAAATTCCCTCCAGTTTTAAATCTATGATACTATGATCCTTTTATTCCATGACACAGGTTGATCTTGAATTAATTTGTAACTCTCAGCAAAATGAATCAAGAGAAGTAATTCTCCTTAAACGATTCTTGTAGAGGGATAGACCTGTGGTACTGACATTTTGGAATTAAATCCTCATGAATGTGAGTATTGAGAAGAAACTAAAAAAAAACAAAATAAAAAAATTTGTAGCAAGTCTCATATCTGAACCTGGATTCTTTTAAACCCACTATAGGTATTCAAAGCCACTCACCCATATTTGTGATGATTAAAAAATTCCAAGAGACAGTTTCTGGGTAATTTACTCATTCTATTAATAATGCCAGCATATTTGTTAATAAAATGATGGTCATTTGGCCATCTCTCTTAGACCAAAGACCCCTCAGGGTGGTGGGCTCACAGTTTATATGCCCTATGAAGAATGTCTTCCTGAGGGGTCCCAATCATTTCTGATTGGTAACACAATTGGATGTAGGCTATATTAAAATAGGGTCTTGGGGAATAGATTTGGATAACTCAAATCTTGATCAAAGAGACTTTGTAATTTTCATATTATCTGTCTGACAAAAGGGAGAGGCAACACTTTCTCAGACCTGTCTGAGCAAATACTATCAGCAGGAATGAACCTATTAGTCCAAACTTAGAACTTCTTTTACTGTTTGGTTAGCTGTTGACCTGGGTAAATCTTTGAGATTTCCCATGCTAGTTGATTTCTGCATGGATAAGTAGAAAGGGTCCTGATTCAATAATTCATTATTAAGTGTGAGTGAGAAGTAATTAATTTCTCACACATTATTGTCCTTATCAAGAGAAATACATTTCCCTCTAACATTCCCACCACTACGTGTGGTTCTTTTAAAATATACTAGTGTTGTTTTAATCCAAAAGGGGGTGGGGAAGCTAAGATTTTTCAGTCTGCTAACTCCTCATCATTGCTACAGCACAAATACTGACGTTATAAAACTCTTGAGGATTTTTCCTTATCTATTCTTCAGGAATTTAACCCACCCTTTACCAAGAACCATGAGTGATCAGTTAGCTTAGCCAATACTCTTATAAAATCAAATCTATGGTCACTTCCAAGTAAGCCTATGTAGAGTCGTCCTCAGTCTCATCAAAAACACATATAACATGTGGCCCTTTGTTAGAAAGCCATGCTGGGAATGGTCATGGTAATGAAGCTAAGTAGGAACTAGAATTATGCAGCAGAGGGGATAGTTGTTGTGTGATTCGTTGACTTATAGCCATTTTTCTCACTGTATCATCTTAATAAATGCCTTTCTTTGAGTTAATTGTGTCTACTGCCTGACTATTAAGGGATATTAGGAGCGTGGGCTCACAAGATACCTTAGAACCTGGAAGTAATGCTTTTCTACCCAGTAGAATATAAGCTTTATTAGGGCACTGACAGCTTTTAATTTTTATCTTTGTATCTATCCTGAGCATCTAGTACCGTTCCTGGAATAAATAAAGTAAGTGCTTAATACAACTTTAGTGAATTGAAAACCCAAATGATGCAAACAAGATAGAGGATTTAAGTGACCGCCTATCATGATCACATGCCTGGTAAGCCTCAGTCTCAGGAGTCTATGCTAGGTCTTTCCTGTCTCCAGTTCACTCTTTCCACCGAACAATGCTTTCTCAATCATCTTTTCCTCTATATCCTTCTCTTTCTTCCATTCCCACCATTCCCAAGCAAATCTTTTCTGTCAGGTTACAAAAGTGTACAAAACCAATTTTCTTTTCTGCAGAATTAAAGATGAAAACAAATCCAGAAAATTAGTCGACATGGGGTGTACATTTGCAAAGGAATGAATTTAGCCAAAATATGCATTGGACATAAATTCAATGTTTTCTTAAACTTTCCATCTCTAACAAAACTCTAAATATCCCTTATTGAGTCAGAAGATTTTCTGCTACTTGGTGTAGTTAATTTTTAACTTTTGGCCTCTTAAACCCCCAGCATTGAAATGGAAGGGAAGGACAAGGAAAAGAGGGAAGGACACAAACATTTATCAAGTGCCTACTGTGTGCCAGACACTGTGCTAAGCACTTTCTAAATATTCTCTCATTCAATTCTCACAAGAACCCTGGGAAATAAATTTTAATCCCCATTTTGTAGTTGAGGAAACTGAGTTCAACAGAGTTTAAGTCATATACGGTCATACAGTTAGTAATTGTCTAAGACTGGATTTGAATTCAGGTCTCTCTCATTCCAGACTCAGCACTCTATCCAGTGTGCCATCTTGCTGCCTACAGGTGCTTGAGTGGTTATCTATGTCTATGAAACTGATCATTTAACACCAAGACTTGTTCAAAGTTGTGGTTTTATTCATAGGCTGGATGTCAGAACACATTAATTGGAAATTGAGAGAATTACTCCTAGTTATCCTTGCTCTCTGCCAGTCTGTCTTAAAGCTGGAAAGTGTATTTAAGAAGAGGATTGAGTGAAAAGAGTTAGTGGCCTTAGATAGATGATTCTAAGACAGTTGATTCTCACAGAAAAAAACATCTAAAATATCTCACTCACTACATTTGGACTATTTGCATCTCATAGGAGAAACTAAATATGCGAATGACTTTCCAACTTGCAGGCTGTCTTAATCATGTAGGGAAACACATTGTATGAATTTGTGCTGAAGGAAGGGAAAGGGATATTCTTCTGTATAATAAAGATAAACTTGCTTCCCTCCTGCTTTCTACGAGTTGTGTAGGGGCTCTGGATATTTGACATTCTTTCATGGTTTCTAATCTAGCTTGTGTCTTCTTTTGGCATCTCTCAGGGATGCACAGAAAAGTGTCAAACCCTAAGGCAGTGCATAAGCAATTTTAAGCGTCGTTGGAGCCTTTGGGAAGGATCTAGTAGGGCATGCTGAAAGAGATTTCTCTTCTCTTGTGTATTTGCGGAAGTTGTTTTCCCTGAAACACAGGGACTATTTGTTTTCATGCTTAATTCTGTGGAAAAGAAAATAGGTTTTGTACACTTTTGTAACTTGAAGAGATTTTACAGCTTTTTATTGATCTAAGACAGGGAAAGGCTTACTTGGGATGGTGGGAATGGAAGGAAGAGAAGGATATAGAGGAGAAAGTGATTGAGGAAGCATTATTCAGTGGCAAGAGTGAACTGGAGACAGGAAAGACCTAGCATAGACTCCTGAGACTGAGGCTTACCAGGCATGTGATCATGATAGGCGGTCACTTAAATCCTCTATCTTGTTTGCATCATTTGGGTTTTCAATTCACTAAAGTTGTATTAAGCACTTACTTTATTTATTCCAGGAACGGTACTAGATGCTCAGGATAGATAGATGTCAGTGCCCTAATAAAACTTATATTCTACTAGGAAGAAACAATATGTACAGGGGTCGTTATACACAGTAATTTTTGTAGATCATAACTGGACTAGAAGGGAGTTTGTAGGTGATCTAGCTCAACTCTTACTTTGCAAATAAAGCACCGGAAACTCAGATTAAGGAAGTATCTTGCTAAAGGTCACAGAGGTGCTAAGTGGTAGAAGCAGTATTCAAACCCAAGTGTTTTTAATGACAAATCCAATGCACTTTCCAATGTCTAATGCTTGCTCTGTGTGTGTGTGTGTATGTGTGTGTAACTAAGCACTCAAATGGGGGAATTAAGAAAGGTTTCACATAGGTAGTGGCTTTTTGAGTCATGTATGTGGTTGATCATTTTGAGAAATGATGAGGAGGAAAAGCATTCCAGGCATGAGGCACAAAAATAATAGAGGCAGAAGATTGAATGTCATATATGTTCAATAGTTTCAGTCATGTCTGACTCTCAGTGATCCCATTTGGGGTTTCTCAGCAAAGACACTGGAATGGTTTACCATTTCCTGCCCCAACTCAGTTTACACATGAAGAAACTGAGGAAAACAGAGTTAAGTGACTTACTTAAGGTCACACAGCTAGTAAGAATCTGAGGCAGGATTTGAACTCACGTTTTCCTGA
Organism: Pseudocheirus occidentalis; assembly: GCA_028646575.1. NCBI lineage: Eukaryota > Metazoa > Chordata > Mammalia > Diprotodontia > Pseudocheiridae > Pseudocheirus > Pseudocheirus occidentalis. The sequence goes on along the minus strand of CM053597.1, from coordinate 145,272,237 downwards.
CTTCCCAGGCCTGGCACTCTCTATTGCACCAACCAGCTGCCCCTGATGTCATCTATAGGAAACATCAAGTTGGTCGGTTTGACTGTCTTGTAGAGGACATGAAAGGGAGTGATGCGAAATTAGTTTGAAAATATAAGTTGGACCCAAACTGGGAAGGGTTTAAAATGTCAAAGAATGGAGTTTATATTTTATCCAAGAAATAACGGAAAGGCACTGAAGTTTCTGAAGCTGGGTCAGAACTGTGCTTTAGGAATAGAGGGGCTGTATGAGATTGCCCCTGAAGTCTCTTATGGCTCCAGATCTTTGATCTTATGAGTTCTATTTTGGATATGTTGACTTTAAGATGCCTCTGGGACATTCAGAAAGACTTGCCCAGGAGGCAGTTGTTGACATAGCCCTAAAGACCAGGCAAAAATATATAGACTTGGAAATGCTCTGCATAGAACTGAAAGCTGAACCCAAGGGAACTGATGAGATCATTAAAGGAAAGACTGTAAAGAGAAAAGAAATGAGAGCTCAGACCAAACCTTGGTGTGTGCCCACTCATTAGGGATGGGCCATGGATGATGATCCTGCAAAGGAGAAGGAATAATCAGACAGGGAAGAAGAGAGCCAGGGGAGAACATCATCATGAAGAATCATGGAGGACAGAGAATTCAGAAGGAGCTGATAGCAAAATGCTGCATAGATCAAGAAGAGTGAGGACAGAAAAAAATCACTGGATTTCACAGTTAAGAGATCGGTGATGATCTTGGAGAGTAGTTTTAATTGAGTACAACTAGGTAGCACAGTGGATGGAGAGTGCTTGAAGACCTGAGTTCAAAGTTGGTTTTAGACACTACTATGAGACACTAGAAAGTCAGTTAACCTTTGTCTGCCTCAGTTTCCTCAATTATAAAATTGCGATAATAATAATACCTACCTGTTGTTGTGAGGATAAAAGAAGATATTTGTGAAGAACTTAGTGCAGTCCTTGGCACTTAATAGGTACTTATTCCGTCCCCTCCCCCAATAAGGTCAAATGCCCAATTGCAAAGGTGAGAAGCAAGCATGGATGAGGAAGGAGAACACATTCAGGAGAGTGTGTGCAGAGCTGGGCTGAATTTCTCTTGGCTCACTTTTGAGGATATATATAGGCAGGGCTGAAGGACTTTGGGATTGTGTTGGAAGGTGTTGGTCCTCATGATGGCAGCAGGGGAAAGAGGCTTTTTTCACTTGCTAAAGGATATGCGCAATACTGTGAATGGCATCTTTATCAAAGAAAATTGGGCACTGAAGCAGAATGAGTGGTCCCATTCATTAGATTTTAAAAGGAGTGATTGACTCTGGTCCTTTGTCTCTTTCCACCTGTGATCTTTTCTCATGGACTTCCTGTGGATGAACAGGGGGCCCCCTTACCTTAATCACTATTCACTAGCACTTACAGCAGATATTCATACATGGCAATGAGCACAGGTGTTATCTAAGTGAATTTGAGTCTGAGCCTTGACTCTTCTGCTTATGCCGATTCTCTTACTGTAGGTGACCAAATAGTGATCCAGACATGGATATTTCTTTGTGCATTTGAGAGGCTGGATATCTCTGGGTCCTCAAGTCAGAACTGAATGGAAACAAAAGCAGGTTTAAAAAACTATGCCTTTCTTTCAATAGTCCAGGAGGATCCCAAGCCATTCCCTGGCCTGCTAAGAGGTATGGACCTTAATTAAGTTGTTAGGCAAAGCAGAGATGAGGAGAATGTGAAATGATTATTTAGTAGTCCTACAAAATGTCTCATATCTTAATGTTTTAAGTATTAACCTTTTGGGAGAGTATAATAGAACTTATAGGTTATTATTTCATGTTTTAAATCTTTGTCAACATGCACTTCTAAGGCTTTTGTTTTTATGCATGTCTTTCGTGTGGCAGAAATAAATAACTTTCTTTTATCAGCCTGTTCTACAATGTACACTGAGTATCTTTTTAATTTCTTTTGGTATAAGAACACTTCCTAAATCAAGGAAGTAAATTTGACATTATAGTTATTACTAAGATAAAATTCATGCCCAGACTATGGCTCTGGATAAGAATACCTAATTCAAAATAAAGAGATAAAATATGGGACTAACATTTTATGATAAGAAGTACTCATGTGAGGAAATCCAGGAACCAGAGGGAGAAAGCATGAGGAAGACTATTTGAGTAAAGGTTAAAGGATTGAGAAACAAGTGATTTTGTTATGGAAGTATGCTACAGACCACCTGGACCAAAAGAGGAAATGGATGAGGCGTTTGTGAACCAGGCAGTACAGTGATGGGGAACTTAAATTAAATACATATATGCCAGAGTTCTCTTTCTGTTCAACCAGAAGAGTTAACAGCTTTTTATTTATTTAATTTAAAAGTTTATCCTTCAAAAGGTGAAAGAACTAATAAAGGCAAATTCTATTTGGGATCTGCTTCTCACTAACTAGTTGCTGGGGTGCAAGTAGTAGGAACTCAATGGAGAAATTATTATTCTGTCTTGGAGTCTGTGATACAGAAGGAAAGAAAATATATAGTATAGGTACAGTGTAACCTGTATTCTGTATTTTGGGAAGTTAGATTTTACTGGGTTCAGAGGAAAGATAGGTGGGATCCTATGGAATAGAATGCTTGTTTAGATTTAAGTTGTCTTGGAGGGCATGAAGTTACTTAAGAGTGAAATTTTGAAGACACAAAATGAAGTAATTCTAGTAAGGAGGAGAAGTGGAAGTTTTCTGAAGAAACCAGAGAACTCACTAATCAATGTAGATTTAAAAAAATAGACTAAGAAGACAGAAGCAAGGCCAGGTAACAGAGAATAATTGTGGCAAGGTCCTGTAAACATAACATAGTGTTAGGAAAACTAAACTCAGAATAAACAAAGGCTGGTGAAGGAAATTAAGAACAAAAAAGTGTTGTTTTTTTTAAAAAACTATATTGAGATAAAAAGGAGGATCAAAAGAGTGATAGGACTTTTGCTTGGGGTAAATGTGACAAAGATCACTAGTGTTTTTTTCCTCGTTCCTTCCTTCCTTCCTTCCTTCCTTCCTTCCTTCCTTCCTTCCTTCCTTCCTTCCTTTCTTCTTTCCTTCTTTCCCTCACTTTTTCCCTCCTTCCTCTCTCAAATTTTTACCTTGGACATGTCAGAACAACAACAAAAAAATAAACAAGGGGATGATACCCACACAAAAAGATGGTAGTGGGCACCAAATGACTTCCTGTAATGAATTCAAGTCACCTGGACCAGGTAAATGATATTTATAGGGTCTGAAAGAATTATCAGATGTGATCACTGAGTCATTGTTAGTGATATATGAAAGATCATGAAAAAAGTGAAAGGCTTCACCAAATTTGAGAATGGAAAATGCTTTTATGATTTTTTAAAAAAGCAAAATAGAACAGAATGTGTAAACCATAGGCCAGTAAGTTTGACTTCATTTCCTGGAAAAATTCAAGAATAGATCATTAAAGAGTTGGATTGCTGGGGTAGTTAGGTGGCACAGTGAATAGAGCACTGGCCCTGGAGTCAGGAGGATCTGAGTTTAAATCTGGCCTCAGACACTTAAGACTTACTAGTCACATAAGCCCAATTGCCCTGCTTCCCCCCACTCCAAAAAGACAAAAAAAGAGTGGATTGCTGAACATCTAGAAGGGAAGTGGTGATTACAAAGAGCAAACCTAGCTACATCAAGAATAGGTTATTCAGGGGCAGCTAGGTGGCCCAGTGAGTAGAGCACCAGCCCTGGAGTCAGGAGGACCTGAGTTCAAATCTGATCTGACACTTGACACACTAACTAGCCATGTGACTTTGGGTAAGTCACTTAACCCCAACTGCCCTCCAAAAAGAAAAAAAAACAAGAATAGGTTATTCTGTTAGCAGCTAGGTGGTACAATGAATAAAGTACTGGCCCACTGCAGTGAGGAAAGACCTGAGTTCAATTCGGACTTCAGAAACATAACTACTTGTGAGACCCTGGGCAAATCACTTAACCCCATCACTGCCACTCTTCCCCAAAATAGAGAATAGGTTTTTACAGACTGACTTTATTTGCTTTTTTTTGAGGAGGAGAGGACACAGAATACTAATCTAGTAGATGAAGGGAATGCGGTGCATATTGTTTAACTTGATTTTGACAAAAGTTTTGATAGAGTATATTATGCTATTCTGATGGAGATATGGTTTACATGATACTATGATCTTCAGAACTGGTTGGATAGACAGATTCAAAGAATAGTTGTCAATGGTTTAATGTTAATGAGGCAGGAAATCTTCAGTCCAATTATCTGTCCTTTGCTCTTTAGCAAATGTATTTTAAATAGCATTTAAAAATTTGTATTTGTGACTTGGATAAAGACAAAGACAAAGACAAAAATGTGGATGATGGAAAGCTGGGCATGATATCCTACACATTAGATGATGGAGTCAAGATTTAAGAGGATCTTTACTGGCTAGAACATTGGGCTGAATTTTTTAAAAATGAAATCCAACAGAGATAAATGCAGTCTTGAACTTGAGAACACGTTTCAACTCTATAGACAAGATGGGGAAGGCATAGCCATTAAGCAATTCTGAAAAAGATCTGTAGCTTTTTGTGGACTGCAAACTTAATACTAGTAAGTAGTATGCTACAGCAGCAAACAAATCTAACAGAAGGAAACAAACACTTAGAAAATACCTATGAGGTACCAGGCACTTATTTTATTTCTGTATTCTATGATAAATACTTTTTATTATCTTATTTGATTCTTTGAACAACCCTGGGAGGTAGAAGCTATTATTATTTTACAGTTGAGGAAACTGAGGCACACAGAGGTTGAGTGACTTGCCCAGGGTCACAGAACTAATAAGTATTTGAGGCCATATTTGAACTCATGTCTTGCTGGCTCCAGTGCCAGTACTCTGTATATCCACTGTGCCACCTAGCTGCCTTCATCATCTTGGATTGAATCAAGAGAGAGTACAACTTAGTAAGCGAAAAAATTATTCTTCAGTTTGCACTCAGAGTCCGTCAGTTCTTAATCTGGATGTGGATAATATTTTTCTTCATGAGTCCTTTGTATTTGTCTTGGGTCAGAGGTTCCCAAATTTATTGGGCCTACTGCCTTCTTAAAAAAAATTTACTCAGCAATAACCTAGAAATCTACTTTTTTTTAAAACCCAGTAGTGGTTTTAAAAATAAAATGCATTATTTAAAAAAACATAAATAAAAAAATGATATCTTGAATTTAATAATTTATTATACATGTGACTTTTTTCCTGCATTAAAATTTTGGTGATGAAATATTACATCACAAAAACATAAAGATTGCATAGCAAGTCATTACATATGCATATTCCTGGCAATGCATGATGGACTTCCTGACAATTCATGGCATGCTTGCCTGCCAACACTTGCTTGTTAAGACCTGTCAGCAGACTTGACTGCTGATTTGTTATAACTTGCATTTTGTGTGTTTATTTGGAAAATAATGTAATCGCTACACCTGTAACTTTGTTATACAACAGATGAAACAGGTATGAATGTTTTTTCAAAAATTTTTTATTTTCTCTTCTTTCCTTAGGCTTTCACCACCCCCTTATTTTTATTCCATGCCACCCAATTCACCTGTAACTACTACCACCCACTTAGATTGTTCCAGTACACCCCAGGGTTTAGTATCACCCTCTTTGGGAATCTATATGAAGATCACTATGTTGCTGAGAAGAGCTGAGTCCTTCATAGCTGAACATCACACAGTGTTGCAAATAGAATGTACAGTGTTCTGGCTCTGCTCAATTCCCTCAGCATCAGTTCGTGTAAGTTCTTCCAGGTTTTTCTGAGATGTATTTGTTCATAATTTATTATTGCAAAATAATATTCTATTACATTCATATACCACAGCTTGTTCAGTCATTCCCCAGTTGATAGACATCTCCTCAATTACCAATATTTTGCCACTACAAAAATGACTACTCTAAATATTTTTTTGCGTATGTAGGTCCTTAACCCTTTTTATGATGTCTTTGGGATACAGACCTAGTAATGGTATTGCTGGATCAAAGCTGCAGAGTTCCAAAACTGAAAACTTTGGGCATAGTTACAAATTGCTCTCCAGAATGGTTGGATTAGTTCACAACTCTACCAACAGTATATCAGTGTTCCAATTTTCTCACATCCTCTCCAATATTTATCATTTTTCTTTTCTTTTCTTTATCATATTAGCCAACCTGATAGGTATGAGGGGGTACCTAAGAGTTGTTTTAGTTTGCATTTCTCTAATTAAAAGTGATTTAGAGAACTCCTTCATATGCCTATAGATAGATTTTATTTCTTCATCTGAAAACTGCTTATTCATATCCTTTGACAATTTATCAATTGGGGAATGGCTTATATTCTTATAAATTTGACTCCATTTTCCATCTCTTTGGGAAATGAGGCCTTTATCAAAAACACTTGTGGAAAGATTGTTTCCTAACTTTCTGTTTTCCTTTTAATATTGATTGCATTGGTTTTGTTGGTGCAAAAGTGTTTTAATTTAATCTTAATTTAATATAATTAAAATGATCTATTTTAATAATCTATTTTTTTTGTAATGCTCTCTCTTGCTTGGTCATTAACCTGTAACTCACTTAATTTCTTCTTTAAGAATTTGAATCGGGGCTATTAGGTGGCACAGTGAATAGAGCACCAGCCCTGGCATCAGGAGAACCTGACTTCAAATCCAGCCTCAGATACTTGACACTTAACTAGCTGTGTGACCTTGGGCGAGTCACTTAACCCCAACTGCCTTGCTTTCCTCCCTCAAAAAAAATTTGAATGCCACTTGGAGCTTATATATTTAGTTCTGATATTGTTTAATTGTCTATGGTACCTTTTAGTAAGAAGTAGTTTCAGGGGTCAGAGCCAAAATGGCGATGTAGAAGCAGCAAGATTATGCAGTTCCAACACAACCACCCTATATGCCCATAAAATATGACCCAGGACAAATTCTAGGACTCTCAAACTCACAAAAATACAGAAAACACATCTCTTGCTAAAGGCAGCTTGGCAGCAGGGGCTCATCCTGGCAGACCAGGAGCTGAGGCCAGCCCAGCCTGAAAAGGAAACGCAACCAGGCCAGCCCCAGGGTAGTTGGGAAGAGCTGAACTGAGCAGAGCCACAGCCAGTCTACAAGAGGGAAGATCTACCACATCCTGAGCAACTACCAAGGCATGAAAAACAAGGATTAGAGAAAGGCAGCTCGGCAGGAGGGGCTCATCCAGCAGGCTGGCAGTCCAGGAACCGAGACCAGCACAGCCCAAGACTGAAACCAAGGCCAGGCCCAAGGGTGGTCAGGAGGAGCCAAGCCTCCAAAGCTGCAGTGTGAATCTACTTCAGAGAAGATCTATTGCACCTGGAGGAATCTTCACACCTAGCAAACCAGGATTAGAGACTGTCAGTGAAAGTGAAACTTTGAAACTTAATTTGGGAGAGGAAAAGCAGTTTGGCCAATCTGCCCCCAGGGCAAGGAAGCAGTGGGGGAAGGGCAGGAACTGCTGTAACCGGTGGCTGCCCCCACTGGGCTGCTTCAGAGGCCCTGGCCTGCGGAATCTGCAGGGGGGCTGAGTCAATTGATCAGGGCCAATTGCTCTTGTGTTGAGCGGCCTGGATCCAGATCATGGTCTTGGGTGGTGGTCCTGGGGTGCACTTTCAGCAAGCCAAAGCTGGTGGGGGCAGCAACACGCCCATAATAGCTCCAGTAGCTGGGAAAACCCCAGCGACTTGGAACAGAGATTCCCCCCCCTGGAAGCAGAGTTCCACAAAGCTAAAAAACCAACCAATTATTTGACTGGCCAACATGAGGAAAAGGAAGCAAAATAAGAACAGTAATAAAACTCTAGAATCCTTTTTTGTGGGCAAAAAGGATCAAAGCATGGAATGGGAGGAAGACAACACAGTCAGAACTCCCAGACCAAATGCTTCCAAGACACTTGAAGAATGCCTAGCAGCTATAGATCAACTGAAAAAAGACTTTGAAAAACAAATAAGAGAAGTGGAGGAAAAATTGGGAAGAGAAATGAGAACGATGCAAGAAAATCATGAAAAGAGAGTCAACAACCTGACTGAAGAAAATAACACTTTAAAAAATAGAT
>CM053597.1:145231497-145263625 GCA_028646575.1 Pseudocheirus occidentalis | reverse complement strand
TATATATATATATATATATATATATATATATATATATATGTATGTATCGATTCTGCAACCCCTGAAAAATCAAGACACCCCATGCTTCATGTGGAGAGACAACCTTGTTACGTGTACAGGGATATTTGCTAGTTGATTCCCTCATTAAAATGTGAGCTCCTTGAGAACAGGACCCATGTTTTTTTACATTTCTTTGTATCTGCAGTGCTTATTAAAAGAACTCAATAAATGCTCTTAGATTGAGTAATTAACTGACAGGAAAACTAAAGACAAAAAAAAAGAATCATTGTCTTATCTCGAGGAGTTTACATTCTATATTCATTGAGTAAAAATATTGGGAATCTCTGAAATTAGCACAGTTCTAGGCTTACGTTGATTCACTATGCTAAGAAAATCAGACAAAGAAAAATAACATTGACATAGTGTGCACTATTATATTTTCAGGCATTAGTTCTATAAACATGCCCATGAAAGGATTTTATTAATGTTTTTCAAATGCAGAAAAAACAAAAAATTAAAATTAAAATCCTTTTTTTAATGTATTTTATTTTTAATTTATGGAAGCATTTCTATGACATATTACAACAAAAAAATGATTGTACATGAAACTGCAAATCCACTATGTACAACTTGCAATTCTTTTGAAATATACAGTAAAGTTGTCATATAAATTTCTTTTTTTCCCTTTTTTTCCCTTTTTTTCTTCTCTTTCCCCCAACTTCCCCCAGAAATGACCACTATTAGACATAAATAGGTATGTGTGTATACATATATTTAATATGTGTACATATGTGTGTATTTGTGCAGACACTCTCAAGGTCTCTCTTAAGAACTTTGGAACTGATTGTGTGACATGGTAAACACTGGCAAAGGACAGCTCAATATGGCATGCCCACATCAGAGAAGGTACTGTGCTCTATGAACAAAGCAGAATTGAAAGAGCTCAAAGGAAAAACAGGATGCACAAATTTAAAGGATCCACCCCAAATGTTCACATGGACTATTTGTGCCCAACCTGTGGTAGAGCATTCCAAGCTAATACTGCTCTGATCACCCACAGTGAGACACATTGAAACTTGTCTTTGCCATAGTGATGTCATTTTGGTCCTCTTTGAGAACAAAGGACAGCAACCAACTGATCAACATACATAAATACACGCACACATAATTATTCTATACATACTTCTATTTAGCAGTTCTTTCTCTGGATGCAGCTAGCAACTTTATTCATATGTTCTTTATAGTTAATTTGGGTATTCATAATAGTCAAAATTATTTAGTTGCTCAAAGTCATTCTTAAAACAATATTGTTATTACTATATACTATATTCTCTTGGTTCTGCTCATTTCACTCTAATATTTCATGCAAATATTTCCATGTTTTTCTAAAAATCACTGAGTTCATCATTTCTTATGGCACAATAGTATTCCATTACAATCATACATCATAATTTGTTCAGCCATTCCACAATTGATGGGCATCCTTGAAAATTCCAGTTCTTTGTAACCACAAAGAGAGCTACTATTAATATTTTATAACCTATATATTCTGTACCTTTTTCCCTAATCACATTTGGAAACAGAATTAGCAGTGGCATTGCTGGGTCAAAGGTTATAGGCAGTTTAATAACTATGCATAATTCCAGATGGCTCTCCAGAATGGTTAGATCAGTTCACAATTCCACCAACAATGAACTAGTGTTCCAATTTTTCCATATCCCCTCAAACATTTGTCACTTTCTCCTTCTATTATTCTAACCAATCTGGTAGGTGTAAAATAATATCTCAAGGTTGTTTTTGTTTGTTTGTTTTTATAGTTTAATAGATTTATTATCACAGTTGTAAATTTCTTTTATCAGTTAACAGACCAGTAAACAGCTCCACTAACAGTGCATTAGTCTATCTGTTTTTTCACGCTCCCTACAGCATTAGTTATTTTTGTTTTCTTTTCTTTTTTTTCTTGGTCAAGTTCGAAAATTTGTTGTGTATGAGGTGGTATCTCCAAGTTGGTTTAATTTGCATTTCTTTAGTTATTAATGACTTAGAGAGTTGTTTTTTTCATATAGGTACTGATGCCTTAGATTTATTCCTCTGAAAATTGCCTGTTTATATCCTTTGACCATTTGCCATTTGGGGATATGGATTTTACTATTACAAATTTGACCCAGTTTCCTATATATCTTAGAAATTAAATCTTCATCAGAGAAACTTGCTTTAAGGACTCCTCCTTGGGGAATAGCTAAACAAGTTGTGGTATATGAATGTAATGGAATACTATTGTGCTGTAAGAAATGAGGAGGAGATAGACTTCATATTTATCTGGAGAGGCTTATACAAACTGATGCTAAGTGAGAAGAGCAAAACCAGGAAAAATTTATACATAATTACAGACCCATCATATGTGTGACAACCAGCTTTGATAAACTGGACTCTTCTCAGCAACACACAGTTATAAGACAACTCTACAAGTCTCAAGATGGATGGAGATATCTACATTCAGAGAAAGATCTAGAAAGAACAGAGTTTAAAAGGAGACTGAAGCAATCTATATACTGTCGTTCTTTTTCCATGTTTGATTTTGTTTCTTCTTTCCCATTGTTCACTCCATTTGTTACAACCCTTCTATACAACCAGACTAATGTCCAGTGTGAAAGTATTTGCAGATCCTATACTTGATTGTATGCTGCCATGGCAGGGGGAGGGGGGAAAGAGGGGAGAAAATTTGAAACTCAAGGGATTGTAGAATCTTGTAATCTAAAAGTAAATAAACAAATCAATTTTTAAAAAAAGGATTCCCCCTTCCAACTAATGATGAAAAGTGCTATCCATCCCCAAAGAAAAAACTGATGGTGTCTGAATACAGGCTGAAGCAACTTTTGTTTTGGAGGGGTTTTTCTACTTTATTTTTCTTGAGATTTTTTCTGTTTTTTCTTTCACAACATGACTATTATGGATATGTTTTGCATGACTGCATATATATATATATGTATATATATATATATATATAGTTACATATATATATGACTGCATATATATGTATGTGTGTGTGTATATATATATATATATATATATATATATATATATATAACTGTAGTAGACCAAGACTTTCAGGGGCCTTGGCCACATTAGCTCCCCAGTTCTACAAGGTCATTAGGCAGATATGCAAGGAGAGTATAATCTTGTTGGGTGGATGCTCTTGTTGGTTTTGTGAACATCTAAAGAAAGTACTGAAAGGTAATTTGCAAGTCTTGATTGGCACTCCTGGTTTGTTTGTGCCTCCGGAGATGGTTCTAGGATAAAGATCTTAATGAGTCATTAGCCTTGGGCTGGAGTAGGGGAAAGTCAAGACCCAAGTCACATAATCATCCCTGCAATAGGAAATATAAGCTCTATGATTTTCTCGTATCCTTGGCTCTGTATGAAATGGATCTGTAATAAACAGACTATGGAATACATCCCCATCTCTCCGCCCCTTTTCTTATTCAGCTGGAAGCTCTCTCTCTTTCTCTCTCTCTCTCTGTCTTCCTTTATTTTACTCAGCTGGTAGCTAGGCCCAGACTGTGCTAGCTGTAGCATATAACCTATATTCAATTGCTTGCCTTCTCAATGGGAGTGTGGAAAAGAAGAAGGGAGAGAATTTGGAATTCAGAGTTTTAAAAACAAATGTTAAAAGTTGTTGTTTATATGTAACCAGAGAAAAATTAAATACTAAATAAATACAAATAAAAAAGAATTTCCCCTTCCCAATTTCCTGTTTCTCTTATAATTTCAGATGTATTGGTTTTATTTGTGGAAAAACTTAAATTAATGTCAAGAAAATTGTCCGTTTTACCTCCTTTGAACTTCTTCATTCTTTGTTTGGTCATGAATTCTGACCCTATCTATACATCTGCCATGTAGTTTCTTCTATGCTCTTCTAATTTGTACATGATGCTACCCTTTATGAATGAATCATGCATTGTGCACCCATTTAAAGCTTGTTTAAGTATACATTACACGGTATTGGTCTAGATCTACTTTCTGCCAGACTATATTAAAAAAAAAAAGAGTGAGTTCTTGCCCCAAGAGATGGGATCTTTGGATGAATAAAACACTGAGTTACTGTGCTTGCTACTTGTTTCTGTATATTTTGTACCTAATCTGTTCTGCTGATCAATCTTTGTATTTCCTACCCATTGTAAATTATTTTGATGATTATAGTTCTGTAATATAATTTGTAATATAATATATCTGCTGGGTCCCCTTGCTTTCCACTTTCAATTCCCTTATATTCTTGACCTTTTGTTTCTGCAAATAAATTTTTGCTAGCTCCATAAAATGATAGTTTAATTGGTATGCCACTGAATCAGTAAAGTAATTTAGGTAGTATCATCATTTTTATTATATTGGTTTGGGCTATTCATTAGTAATTAATATTTCTCCAACTATTTAGATCTGCCCTTATTTGTGTAAAGAATGCTTTGTAATTGTGTTAATATAGTTCTTGTGTATGCCTTAGCAGATAGGCTCCAAAGCATTTTCTGCTATTTAGTTATTTTAAATGGAATTTCTCTTTCTCTTCCTTTGTTGGTAACACACAAAAATGCTAGTGATTTGTGTATTTTATTTTATATCCTGAAGTTTTGCTGAAGTTGTTCATTGGTCCACTTAGTTTTTTAGTGGACTTACTAGGGTTCACTAAATAAATTATAATATATTCTTCCAAAGTGATCATTTTATTTCCTCTTTGCCTGTACTTACCCTTTAATTTTCTTTTTATTGTCTTGTTGCTAGAGGAAGCATTTTAATAACAATATTGAATAGTAATGGCAAAAATGGACATTATCACTTTACCACTGTTCTTATTGGAAAGATCTTTAACTTATCCCCATTCTATATAGTGTTGACTCTTGGTTTTAGATATATACTACTTGTGATTTTAAGGAAAGAAATACTTATTTCTATGCTTCCTTGTTGTTGTTTTTTTTTTTTAACAGGAATGGGTAATATAGCTTCTGAACAGCTTTGTCTGCATCTATTGAAACAGTATGATTTTTTTTATTAAAATGTTTGATTTTGTTCATCATTTTTCTAATAATAAACTAGTCCTATGTTCCTGGAACAAATATAGCCTTGTCATATTATATGATACTAATATTATAGTTTTCTTGTTATTTTATTTAAATTTTCTACATCAATAATAATTAGTAATGTTGGTCTATAGTTTGCTTTCTCTGTTTTGATTCTGCCTGCTTTAACTATCAAGATCATATTTATGTCATAAAAGGAATTTGATAGATAGTTCATGTGGCATTGGAAAGAGTTGCTCTTTAAATGTTTTGTAGAATTTGCTTCCATCTGGACCTGGTGTTTTTGTTTTTTGCTTTAGTAGTTAGTTTATGTTTTATTCAATTTCTTTTTCAAGATACAATTAGCTCAATAATCTTATTTCCTCTTTTCTTAATATGAGCACTTGATAGTTTTGTAAAAGTATTAATCCATTTTATTTAGATTGTCAATTTTGTTGGTATATAGTTGAATGAAATAGCTCCTAATAATTGCTTTTATTTCTTTTGCATTCATTGTAAATTCACCTTTTCATTTTTGATACTGGTAATTTGGTTTTCTTCTTTTTAAAATCCAACTAGCTAATGACATCTATTTTGTTTTCAAAAACAAAACAAAACTGAATGGGTAGTTTTTGAGAAAAACATTTAAAGTATCATTAGTCAAAAGAAGAAGGTGCTACAAATAACTAATACTTAGAGAAATTCAAAGTAGCATTCAGTTTATCTTCAGAAGAATCTTGTAAGGTAAACACTGTAGATATCATTTTACAGATAAGGAAACTAAATATTTGAATTTAGTTTTGCTTTTAAGTCAAGATTTCTAATCTTGGGTCCATGAATGTTTTTAAAAATATTTTTATAACTATTTCAGTATGACTGAATTTTTGTGTAATCTTTTCTATTTTATTTAATGCATTTAAAGACACTAAAGACATCTCAGAAAATCTACAGGCTCATCACACATACACACAATGTTACGAAACCTTGATCTATGTCTAGGACTTTTACATTTCTCTAATAAATAATAATTTAGACCATTTTTATATGACTATAAATTGTTTTTATTTTTTCATTGGAAAACTGCTTATTCATATCTCTGACCATTTATCAATAGAAGAATGACTTGTATTCTTATAGGTCTGACAAAGTTCTTTATATATTTGAGATATGAGACCTTTATCTGAGAAGCTTTTTATAAAAAGTATTCCCAATTTTCTGCTTTCCTTCTGCTCTTGGTTATATTTGTACGAAAATTTTTTTAGTTTAATGCAATCAAAATTATCCATTTTATATCTAAGTTATCTCTATCTCTTACTTATTCATAAACTAAAATCCTTTAAAAATACAAAATATTATTCAAAATTATATTTATTTCACCAGGAAATTAAAGCATTCGAAATTAATGAAAACAACTACAGTTTAATTTCTAAAATAGCGCAGTGTATTTCTCCTCCACTCTGCTTTGACCCCATTGCCAACCCAAACTTAATCTACTACTACTTTAGTGACAAAATCGATTGTTTCTCTCTGCATCCAGAGAATGCTCTTAAATAGACCAGAACTTGGATTTCAGTGAAGTGCTGAGTCTGTCTGCTGTGAAGCCTCTATGAGCATTATTTTAAACATGTGCATTTTAAAACAGACTTTCAGATCTGCCCCTCCTAATCCTGGACATCAGAACAAGAAAAAAAAAAAAAACTCAAGTATTTTAGAAACAAAGTAACACTCGCAGAGGGCCGCTAGGTGGCGCACTGGATAGAGAACGGGACCCCAATCAGGCTGACTCCTTGGGCCTCAGACACTTATAACCTGGGTCAGCCAATTACCCCTGTTTGACCCAGTTCCTCAACCACTTAAACCACTCTAGTATCTTTGCCAAGGAAACCCCAAATGTGGTCAGGAAGAGTGTGTCAGGACTGAAATTACTGAACAAGACAAAACAAAAAGACCAACCCAGAGTAATCTTTGTATGAGAAAATGGTTGCTGAAATGTTCGTTGGCCACTAGGTGGACCCAGACCCTTATAAAATCAATGGTGACATAATGCCAACTCCAACTAGATTAATGGAATTCAATACCAATGTAAAACCAATTCAATCACAACATTGGAAGCCATGTTCCTTTGGATACGAGCCTAACGTATAGCAGTGATATCTAAAACAGTGGAAGGAGTAGGACAGCTGGGATCCAAAATTAGTCCTACCACAAACTAGCAATCTGAACTTGAATCATTTAGCTGTACTGGGCCTGTTTGTCTTTTATTGGGGTGTGGCCTCTGTGTCATATTGAAGTACACATTAACCATGAGGTTGCCAGAACAAGCTCAGTGTTTGGGACACTGAAGAAAAATGTGGCAGAGAAGAGGTATTAGACTGCCTGCCAAACTGAAGGTCTACAGAGCCACTGTGCTGACCTCATTGTTGTATGCCTATGAGACCTGGATGGTATACCAGCATCATGGCAGGGAACTGAATTGCTTCCATATGAATTATCTTAGGAGATTCTGAAGATCACCTGGTAGGATAAGGAACCAGACACTGAGGTCCTTTCTTGAACTAAACTGCCAAGCATTCAAACTCTACTGCAGAGAGATCAACTCTGATGGGCTGGACATGGCAAGTGTACTCTTGCCAAAAAGACTATTTTATGGAGAACTTACACAGGCCAAGCACTCAGATGTTGGTCAAGAAAAAGCTATACAAGGACACTCTCAAGGTCTTTCTGAAGAACTTTGGAATTGATATGTGACATGAGAGACACTAGCACAGGACCACCCAGAATGGTGTGCCCCCATCAGAGAAAGGGCTGTGCTCTCTGAGCAAAGTCAAATTGAAGTAGCTCAAAAGAAATATGAGATGCACACATTTAGAGAATCCACCCCAAAAGCTGAAATGTACTACTTGTGCCCACTCTATGGTAGAGCATTCCAAGTTCATATTGGTCTTTTTAGCCACAGTTGGACACACTGTAACTTGACTCTAAAATAATGGTATCTTTTTGGTCCTCTTCAAGAACAAAAGACAACCAACCTGTTTCTCAAAAAACAACCACAACAAAAACTGGACTTTATGTGGTTGTTATGAGAATTTTAAAATGAGATACACAAAACAACTTTCCATAAGCTATGACATCCCTTGGTACAGAACACTGATCTTGGCTACTAGCAGCCAGAAGCTTTTGTGGAGTATTATGAGAAACTTGCCACTATTCCTAATTAAAAATATGTTCTAAGTTCTTAACAAACGACTTTAAAATGAAATTTTAGAACATAGTATATTCTCAAAAAGATTGCTGAAATAATTAGTATCAATGGGCTGTTAATGTAAATCAGAATATAGCATTAGTGTAATTTTCAAATCCAAACAAAAAAGAATATGGCATTAGGTTACTCATACGTTAACTGATTCTGTAAAATCTGGCTAAGCAAGCTTCTCACAAAATATAGTGCCAGATGCCTGAAGGAAAATTTTAATATCTTGCCAAATTGGATTACGTATGACGGTGAAATAATAAGGTTCACAAGGTCACTAACAAAATGGGGATGAATCTCATCTTCAAGTGGCAAGTTGTCTTAGTTTGATGACAGAGTAGTCTAGCAATTATATGGCATTTACTACATGCCAGCATTGTGCCAAGCACTTTACAATTCTCATCTCATTTGGTCCCCACAATCACCCTGTGAGGAGGTAGGTGCTGTTGTTGCTGATCTATAATTTCACTTCTGTCCAACTCTTCATGGCCCCAACTGGAGCTTTCTTGACAAAGATACTAGAGTGGTTTGCCATTTCCTCCTCCAGTTCATTTTACAGATGAGGAAACTGAGGCAAATAGGGTTAAGTGACTTGTCCAGGGTCACACAGCTAATAAATATCTGAGCTTGGATTTGTACTGAGGTTTTCCTGTCTCCACGCCAAGCATTCTCTCTATTGTGCCACCTAACTGCCAGAGAAGTTTAAAGTTAACATAGTAGTATAAGCTTATCACTTTTAATCAGGTGGCTGGAGAATGTAATCATTGGGCAGTTTGGGCACTGCCATCTTAGACACATCCTATATGTTTGACAGGGGAAAGACCTTACTTACATTGAAATGAACCTAGTCTTATTGGCAGAGTAGCATAGTTATATATCTGACAATAAAAGTGATACTACGATTCTAGGCAGAGCTCTTCTCTGTTTAATTAGTATGGAAATAGAAAATGGAAAGTACCCTGTCTCTTTAAGACTCTTTTCATAAGGAACAGTTAAGGGTTAAAAAGAAAAAGGGGGGAAGGGAGAACTTTTATTTAAAGGAAGAAATCTATTATTATTGTCAAAAGATGTAATAAGATATTGCTCCTGTTGTGGACGAAAATTTTGATACCTAATAGAGTGGGAAAATATCTTTGGTTTAACATAAATTGTCGAAAATGTATATGAAGAAACAGCTTATGGAAAGTTTTGGAGAGAAAATGATCTGTAATGTGGATTCGACAACCTCAATCTCTGTGTTAACAATGTGGAATGATGCCTCACTTATGTCGGAATAGTTTAATGTTATAAATAGCCAGAGAAATATTTATTCTTTTAAAAAGTAAGTAATTTTAAGTGCAAAAGAACAGTTTTAAGGGCACTGGTCAACTAGAATTTATTACACACCTATTATTTACCAGGAGTACAAAGACCAAAACCACCCTCTGCTCTAAAAGAGCTCACACTTATGTTGCATATTGGGAAGCCAATATGCGAACAACTATGTACAAACAGGCTATGTGTGCAGATTAAATTGGGGGTAATCTCAGAGAGAAGGCACTAAGATTAAGGACTGGGAAAGGCTTTGTCAAAAAGGTGGTACTCAAGCTGAGATGTAGAGGAAGCCAGGGAAGGCAGGAGGTAGAGATGAGGAGGTAGAGATGTCCCCCCAAGCATGGGGGACAGACGGCAAAAATGCTCTGGATTGAGAAGTAGAGTGTCATGTTTGAGTAGCTGCCATCCTCACTGGATTGCAGAGTATGGGAAAGGGAGTAAGGTATATGAAGCCTAAAGTGGCCAGGTTATCAAGGGTTTTAAAAGACAAATAGAGAATTTTATATTTTCTCTGAGAGATAATCGAGAAGTACTGGAATTTATTGAATAGGGAGGTAAGAGAAAGGAACCTGCATTTGGGGAAAATCACTTTTATGGTTAATTAGAAGATGGATTAGAGTGGGGAGATCTGAGGCAGGGAAACCAACTAGCATGCTGTTCCATTAGTCCAAGTGGGAGTGATAAGGGCCAGCACCACGGTAGTAGCTGTGTCAGAAGAGAGAACAGGACACATATAAGAGATATTTCAATGATAAAATTGACAGAACTTGGCAACTAATTGCATACCGGGGGTGAGAAAGAGAGGAGCTGAAGGTAACACTTAGGTTGCAAGTCTGAGTCACTAAAAGGATGGTGCTACCCTCAATAATAATTGGGAAGTTAGGAGGAGTGGAGTGTCTAGGGGGGGAAATGAGTTCAATTGTGGACATGTTAAGTTTAATATATTCGGAAATATCCCATTCAAGATATCTAAAAGACAATTATAGATGAGAGACTAGAGGTCAGGAGAGATGTTACGGCTAGATAAGCAGATCTGAGTTTCATCTTCATAAAGATGAAAATTGAAATAATGGGTGCTTATAAAACCATTAATAAATAAATGAAACTGTAGAAAAGAATTCTGACCTGGCTCCAGATATTGGTTCTGCCACTGGTTATAGGTATTATTTAGGAGAAGTCACTTAACTTCCCTGGGGCCCAGTTGCCTCATCTGTTTAAAAAAAAAAAAAGGACAATCCCCCACCCATAGTTTTCAGTATTGCCTGAAATTTTGTTTTGTTTTAAAAGCAGAAAAGGTAGCATTGTGGAGTGGGAAAGAATCAAAAGATTTGGATTTAGAGAAAGAAAATGTCTTGAAATACAAGCTCTGTCACTTTGGATGTAAAGAAAATCATCCACCTTCCTCGGGCCCCTGTTTTTCTCAATTGTAAAATGACAGGTTAGGTCTATATAATCTCTAAGCTCCCTTACAATTCTGCTTTTATGATTGTGTATAATATTCCCCTTATGCTCTTATTATATATTCTCTTTCTGTAATGAAATTCATTCAATAAGCACCTTCCAAAGACATAATCTCTTTGGGCTTCAGTATTCTCATCTGTGAAAAGAGGATAATAAACTAAGTGATTTCTAAATTTCCTCCTCCTTTTAAATACTAAAATCCTATGATATAAGCATTCACGCCAATATTCTCAACACCTGGCAGAAACAAAGATAAATAATTAAGCTAAATTGAATTAAATGATCCCTGACTTTAAACAGCTTATCAATTAGTAATGGAGATAAGACATGTACATAAACAAGATTATTTTAAAATAAAATATTATGTGCATATAACAGACTTATAAACAAAATCAGAGAATCAGAGTGCAAGAAGATGCCTTAGAAATAATCTCTTGTTCTAATATCTCTCCTATCTGTTCCCTTCTCTCCATTCATACAGATAAACTCAAGAAAGACTCTCAATAAACTCAGGTGACAACTGTACACTGTTAAATCTTTGATTTGTTGTTTTTCAGTCATGTCCGACTCTTTGTGACCCCATTTGAGGTTTTGTTGGCAAAGATACTAGAGTCATTTGCCATTTCCTTCTCCAGCCCGTCTTACAGATGAAGAACTGAGGCAAACCGGGTTAACTGACTTGCCCAGGGTCATGAAGTTAGGAAGTGTCTGAGGCCAGATTTGAACTCAGGTAGATGAGTCTTCCTGACTTCAGAGCCAGCATTCTATCCACTGAGCTACATTGCATGCTGGCACATTTCCAGTTGTCTTCACTTTTATCTTGCCACTAGACTTGGATGGTTCTAGAAGACAAAGTTAGGCTGAAGACTTTGTGCAACTCTGCACCACCTAAATCCAATTCATGCTCAAGTCAAGACATCAGCCCATGATGTCACTATGCTCTTTAAGAAGGATGAACAACTGATACCCTAAAGTACTGGTCTCCTGGCTTCAGGGGTTTCTGTACTACAATCTTTCCCCAACACCTCTGTCAAAGTGATTTTCTTAATCATCTTTGCCATTTCCCTATGTGATAAACACACTATCTCTGGGACCAAAGATAAACTCCTCTAAAACCCTTCATGATCTGGCCTCAAACCATTGGAGTGTGAAATCCTTAAGAGCAGGTACTGTCTTAGGCCTTTGTCCGAATTCCTGGTCTTAGAGGTGGTGCCTGGAACATAGTAGGCCCTTAACAAATGCTTATTGACTGACTGACTTTAAGTTTGACCCACCCACCATCCACAAAGATTGAAGAGGTATATGGGAATGTGTGCCATGCCCTTAGGTGTGACTATCCCCTTCCTGCCATCACAGTCCAGCCAAATTTGCCTTCTGCTATGCAACTATAGTACAGCATCTTCTGTCTCTGTGCCATTACCCTGGCTATCCTGTCCCAGACTTGGACATCATTCCTTCCTCACTTCTGCTTCTAAGAATTCCTAGTCTCCATCAAGGCTTAGGTCAAGTTCCCTCTTCCACATACAACTTTTCCTTATTCCCTCAGCTACCGATGCCCTTCCTCTCCTCTCCCCCCCCCCATTATCTTATATTCATTTGGTATTCATTTTTATATGTACATCCTAATTCACCATGAAAATAGCATTTGTATATTGCTTTAAGTTTTGCAAAACACTTTACCAAAGGGGAAACTGAGGAAAGCAGAGGTTAGAGACTAGATTCGCTCTTCCATTCTCCAAATCCAATCCGTAGCCACTGCCCCACCTCAGGCTAGACTGTAAATCCTTCAAGGGGAGAGACTATTTTATTTTCTTTTGTCTTTGTAGGCACATAATAGGCCATTACAAAAATGACTGTTGATTTGCTGACTGATGATTGGATAAAATGTCTTTTTTTTTTTCCACAGAAGAGAAAATCCTGGGGCCCAATAAATGACTTGCCCAGGTCACAAGGAAGGTAACTGAGCCTGTATTTCAAGTCAAATTCTTTCACTAAATCTCAGGATCTCTTGGCCTTCTAACTTCAGCTTACTGGGCAGAATGAAAAAATCCCTTGAGAGGGGCTATTTCCTTTTTGACTTTGTATCCCGGCAGTACCTAGACCATATCGGACCTTTAGTAAAGGATTGTGGATTGATGGATGATTGGATTAAAACACCTGCGGTACTGCACAGATAAGGAAAACCTAAGGGTAGGTGATTTGTGACAAGTGATTTGTCCAAGGAAAGACAGTCACTAGGAAGGTAATGGAACCTGTATTTCAAGGCACATTCTTTCACTAAATCACAGTGTCTTTCGGGCATCACCTTTCAGGTTCTATTTACTGACTTTAAAACAAAAAAAAACAACCACATTTACTCCATCCTCTCTCCCCTCCCCTCCCTGCCCCGCCCACAAGAGTCCAGCGTCCGGGGTAGCCCAAGAGGCTCCTGTTCCGCAGAGCGAAGTCAGAACTACAACTCCCAGAAGCCCCCGCGAAGCCTCCCGCGGGCTGGGCTGGGGACAGAGCCTGAGCTGTGCTGAGGTGGCAAAGGAAGCGATCCCGGATGTGGCGGAGCCCCGGCGGCGGCAACGAAGGAGAAAGAGGAGGGGAGGGCTGAAGATGGACTCCTCCGAGAAGGCAGCCACCACCTCCTCCCCTCGAGGTCGGCCGCCCCGGGGCAGACCCCCGAAGCTGCAGCGCAACGCCCGCAATGGCGTGGGCAAAGGTGGGGAGAAGACCCCGCATATGGCAGCCTTGATTCTCGCGAGAGGAGGCAGTAAAGGCATCCCCCTGAAGAACATCAAGCACCTGGCGGGGGTCCCGCTCATCGGCTGGGTGCTGCGCGCCGCCCAGGACGCCGGGGTCTTTCAGAGGTGTGCATGCGCAGAGGGGGCCCAGGCTGACAGGGAAGGGGCGCGGGGGCGCTGGGGTCAGCTCCCTCCCTCTGAGAGCCCTGAGGAGTGGACGTGGAAGGGGGTTGGCACTGGGGAGCCGATGGTTTTAGCCCCTTCGGAAGACGTGGGGGTACTTCTCAGACCCTCCCCTCTCTTTATTGTCCCACTTATAAAATAGGGAGATTGGTTGTTTGTCTCACTGCTTTCTCTTCCTCTTCCCACTCAAAAAGGTGCAATGAATGAATGAACGAACAAATGAATGGTGTTTGTTAAGGCTTACTATGTGCCAAATACTGTTGGAGGCAATGGGGGGTCTGTTCGGAGGTCCGACAAGAGTTAATTAAACCCCGTAGACAATGTCTTGTTGCTGATTGAAATGGGTGACAAAGGAGGTTCAGGAGTGGGTGAAATGTGAGATCATCCAGGCTTCATTTAATTCCCAATTTCCAAGCAACCTTCCCAGCCCTGTTGCCGTGAGTCAGCACAATCCGCGGTGCGGTGCAGCCCATGTTTATACGTAGGTGAAAGACAGGGAAGATTTGTGGTACACGATCTTGATGGTTTTATTGCAATATTCTTGTAAATGATTTCATCATTTAAATGTGAACATTGCCCTCTTCAGAGGAACTAACTGCCAGTGCTTGACCCTTGATCAACCAATTCCAAACGTTGAGCCCCTTGTGAATCACCTGAAGATGTTCCTGCCAGCTCTTCAAGGAGATAGAGTCACATAGATGACTAAAGGGAAAGGAGAAAATATTTCTTAGTAATTATGAATTGAATTGCTATAGCCTCATTGCTAAACTGCATGTAAATGTATTGCTGCTGTGGGAATTGCAGTATTTCAGTTTATTAGTGAAGAGGTGAACTGGTATAGTGGATTGAGAGTGGTTGTTCGGTTAACAAGCATTTGTTATTAAATGTCTGCTACGTGCCAAACACTGTGCTGAAGGCCCAATATACAGAGAAAGACAGCAAACACTCCCTGATCTCATAGAGCTCACAGTCCAATGGAGGAAACAAAAGTGCAAAACAGTTGTGTGCAAACAAGCTATATGCAGAAATAAAAATGAGATAATCTCAGAGGGATGGCACTAAATTTAAGGAGGACTGGGAAAGGCTTCTTGAGGAAAGTGGCATTTACCTGAATCTTGAAGGAAGCCAGGAGGCAGAGATTTGGAGGAAGAGCGTTCAAGGTATGGGGGCAGTTAAAGAAAATGCCTTAAAAGGGAGAGATGAAGAATCTACCTCTTGAAATCCAGTGTGAAAGGGTGTAAGGTGTAAGACTGATTATACCTTTTCAGGTGTTTAGAGACTAGATTATGAAGGGCTTTGAAATGCCAGAGGACTTTATATTTGATCCTGAAGGTGAGAGGGAGCCAGTGGAGTTTATTGAAGTGAAGGTGGATGTGATGTCACATTTATTTAGGAAAATCACTGGTGGCTGAATGGAGGGTAGATTAGAGTGGAAAGAGACTTGAGATAGGGAAACTAAGCAGCAAGCTATTGCAGTAATTCAAGTATGAAGTGATAGAGGGCCTGCACAAGGATGGTGACAGAAAAAAGAAAGGGGATGTATTTGAGAGATGTTACAGAGATAAAATCAAGAAGCCTTAGCAACAAGTTATGGAGGGATAAGAGGAATCAAGGATGACACCTAGGTTATGAGCCTGGGTGACTGGGAGGATGGTGGTGACCTCAGCAGTGATAGGGAAACTAGGAAGATTTGGAGTGCAAGATAATGAGTTCAGTTTTGGAAATTTGGAGATCTGAGACTGAAGATCAGCAGAGAGATTAGGGCAGGATAGATAGATTTGAGAATCATCAGTAGAGATGATAATTAAATCAATGGGAGCAGATAAGATCACTTAGTGAAGTAGTACAGAGAGAGAAGGACCAGGATAGAGCCCTGGCCCCAGAGTGAAAGGGGCCTATACTCACATCCTCTGACAAACGCTGGCAGTGTGACCTTGGAAAAACCACTTGATTGTTTTCAGTGCTCTAGGCAACTCCCTAAGAATATAAATGGCAGATAAGGTGCCAAGCAGCATTGGTACAGGAAGTTCATCAGGAGATCTATATACCATTGAAGTCATAGGCCCAGTCCTTGTCTCGTCTTTTTCCCAGATTTTTAGTAGTATGTTTGTATTCTATACCTGGCTCTGTACCTGGCACTTTGGGTTATATAAAAATGTTTGTTCATTAAATGAATTCAAGTGGTTTATAAAGGTGCTCTTGGCAGAGGAAGTTCCTCACCCAGCAACTCCCAAAACAAATGAAACAGACTGAGTCTCCATCCTTAATAGAGACAATAAATTATATAGAGAGGATAGGAATGCACATAAATTCACAAAAGAAAAAAATCCAAGAAAGGGGCTAGGGAAAAAAGCAAAACTGTGGCTTCAAAGGTTTTTATAAAGCTGCACAAAATAAGGGTAACAAGCAAAACTTACTCTAAATTAGAGCCATATGAAAGTAGTACAGAGTATCTTAAAATGTAGTCATTTCCTTTTTTTTTCTTCAAGAAAAGATTGGATGACCATGGGTTGGGTATATTATAAAGGAAATTTGGGAATATAGAGAGATGGAACTACATGACTTCTGTAAATCATGGAATTTTAGAACTGGAAGGAGCCTTCCATAGCATTTAATTCAAACCTCATTTTGCATATGAGGAAGCTGGAGTGCCAAAAGGTGAAGTGATTTATCTAAGGACACATCGCTAATTAGTAGCAGTGCTGAGACCACAACAGCCGTGGCAGTTACTGCATACTACTGGTTTCTTCTGTTCTGTAGGCATGTCTACTTGTTTTGATACCAGATCTCATTTCCCAGAGAAACTCTTGTAAATCTTTTTTTCCTCTCCTCTTGGCCCTAACTGGAATTTCCTATATATTTAGTAGATATTAATAATAATAATGACTGACAGTGAAGTGCTTTGCACTTCACATGTATTTTCTAATTTGAGCTTTAAAGCAACATGTGAGATAAATAATATAGATGTCTCATTTTATAGATGAGGAAATAGTCTCACAGAGCTTAAGGCCCCTGGTCAAATTTCTAGCCTAGCCAAGGTCAGAGATGGGTAAGATTTGAATCTAGGTCTTATCTGATTCCACATTCCATGCTTCATTCACTGCTGTTCCTTAGATCTCGCCTCCATGTAATTGAAGCAGCCTACATTGTCTCAGCCACCTTTTTCCATTATTCAGAACTTCTCATTATGACCCATTTCCTCCTTTTGCCCATTGCTCACACAAGAAGTGGTATTCCTACTCTCCTACTTTGTACTGTTATCCCATTTATTCCCATCTTTTCCAGGATATTGTTCCTGCACTTAACCATCTCTCAGGGAAAACAGCTTTCTGTTGTAGGGAGAAAATGCTCAATTCCAGCTTATAGGACCTGCGTTCAAATCCTGGCTGTACCCCAACAACCCTTTAGTTTTGTGTAACCTTGGGCAAGTAATGTGACCTCTTCAGGCCTCAGTTCTCTCATCTGTAAAATGAGGAAGTTGAACTAAGTGACCCTTCTAGCTCTAAATCTATGCTGTGGTCTGTAATTTGTTTATGTAGAGATATACTCAAGTCTCTCCAACCTTTACCCCCCTAAAAAAAATAAAATTCCCTTGATCTATATTCCATCTGGCTACTGTCTCAGCTGGCTCCCACTACATTGTTACACATCTTGAAAAACTTTTCTGCATCTAATCCTTCTGTTTCCTCCGTACCCATTCTCTCCTTAACCCTTTCCAATGTGGCTGCCCACCACTTAAGGCCCCTCCCTCCACTCGTTTGTAAAGGTGGTCAGCTGGGAGGGTGGCACACTGCGTGGAGTGTCAGGCTCTGATACAGTGCTTAGTTCTGCCACTGTTTTCATTCCCTCTTTTTTTTTCTTTGAATTAAGAGTTGTGCCTGGAGGGAGGGAAATGAAGGGATATATAGAAAAATGTAGGTATTCTAAAACTAAAAGGCATCAATAAAACTTTCTTTTAAAAAACTTTAAAAGTATTCATTCAAAGGTTCCCTGTGATCTAAAAATCAAGTCCAGTAGCTCTTTTTCGGTCATTTTCTTTGATTTTTCTGTAATTTCTGACAGTGTTGTTCTTTCCCTTATACTTTTTCCTCTCTCTGCTTCAGAGGTACCAATCTCTTAGCTTTCCTGCCTTTCTCATCATGCCTTCTCTGTGCCTGAAGCGTCCAGTCTTAGCTTTCTCTTTGAGAAGAGTGGCTAGAGCATTAGATTTGGGACCAGAAGACCTCTCAGCTATATTGGTCTCAGTTTCCTCATCCAGAAAATGGGGAAAGTAATATTTGCTGTGGGGCACCCAGATGGTTCAGTGTAAAGAGCACTGGTCCTGGAGTCAGGAAACCCTTGAGTTCAAATCTGGCCTTAGATACTAACTGTGTGAGACCTTAGGCAAGTCACTTAACCTCTGTTTGCCATAATTCACTGGAGAAGGAAATGACAAACCACTCCAGTATCTTTGCCAAGAAAACCCTGGGGAGAATATGGTCACGGAGTCAGGAAGAGTTGAGAACAAGTGAACAATAATATTTGCTTTATGCATTTGTTGTGAAGAAACCATTTTATAAGCTAGGTGCTTCATAAGTATGGCACTTTACCCACCTGTCTTCACTCTCCTCCCTTGTCAATTCCAGTTCTTTCCCATACCTTCACTTGCCACCTCTATGCCATTGATTTCCAAATTAATATCTCCAGCCCTGACCTCCTTTCTGAGCTCTAGACTAAGAAAACCTAAGTACATGTAGAACATTTCCATCTGAATGTCCCAACTTAAACTCTACACATCTAAAATTGAGGTTATCATCTTACCCCTCTGTCGCAGAAATGTTTCTTCCCACTTAACTATTTCTCTCTGTGGTGCAGATGTGTGCTCAGCCTCCTGTGTTCAAAGCCTTGGTAATAGTTGACTCTTTCCCCCTCCTAAATCTCTCAGTGCCATTCAGTTACCAGTTGATTCCATCACTGCAGTGTCTTTGACATCCAGCCTTCTTTCTTTCTTCCCACTGCTACCACCCTGTTTCTGGCCCTTCTTAGTACTCTGTTACTAATATATTACTAACAGGTCTTCCCACCTCTACTTTCTACCTCTCCATCTCATACCCCCCAAATCAATACTTTGTATTACTGCCAAAATAACCTTTCTCTTGCATGCATCATGTTGATCATCTGCTCAATAATTTTTAGTGACTGACAGCCAAGTAAAGCTTGGATTACTTTGCTTGGCATTCAAAGTATATCATAGCCTGACCCACCCTCCCTTTCCAGGCTTATTTCGTATTACTCCCTTTCGTGAACTCTGTATTGTTCTCTGCCCTCCAAATACCAAAGACACCGTGATCTCTTGCCTCTGCTCCCTCCTCACACTGTCCTTTAAGCTTAGAAAGTCTTCCCTGTTGAAGTCCTACCTCTTTAAACCCAACTTAAACACCTCTTAATCATGTACTATAATATTTACCTTTACTTATATCATCCCCTTAATAGATTGACAACTCTCTGAGGACCAGCATCCTGTCTTCTCCAGACTTTCTTCCCCAGTGCCCAGCATGGTGCTCTACACACAACAGACTTAAAAAATTGTTATCAAATGAATGAACCATAGCACAAGTTGTTACTGTGATAGCCTGAGTTATTGTGGTAGCCTCTTGCTGTTAACAACTGCCTAACCCTACTGTAGCCACTCTTATTCAACCAGTTAAGCATTGGAAGTTCTGTGTTTGTGGAAACTTAAGGAAAGTGTGTATGGTTTGTTTTTTTTTCCTTTGCCAATGTTTTGAGTTGTTTGGGTGTCCCAAAACAACAACAGTTCTCTAAAGGAAGTTATGGTTAGAGCCAAGCAGAAAGAGGAGCTGACACTAGAAGATACGAAGGCATTTGAAGTATGAACTGGAGAGATAAGGGAATGACTGTGGCTTCCCCTTTATTGCTGCAGATGGGAGAAAATGGTATTACAGAATCTCCGAATAGGAAAGGGTCTCACAACCATCTAACAGTTACCTTCCTGAAGAGGAATCACAACATCCTATCTGATAAGTAATTGAAAAATAATCAGTCCTTTGTTTAAAGACGTCAAGTGAAAGAAACCACTTCTTCCTAATGCAGCCCATTTCACTTTTTGGACAGCTCTTTTAGGAAATTTTCTCCTTATATTAAGCCTAAAAGGTGCCTCTCTTTAACCCATTTTCCATAGTTGTCTGAGGGCAAGAAGAAACAGATCTAATCTAATCTCTTCTCCAGATATTTGAAGATGGTTATCTGGCTACCTTTCCCCTATTTTTCACTTCAGTTTCCTCTTTCAGGCTAATTATCCCTAGTTCCTTCATTTTATCCTAATATGGCAAGATCAAGGCCTTTCACCATTCTGATGAATAATATTAGAGCTAGAAGAAACCAGAAAGAACATCTAGTCTTACTGCCTCTTTTTGCAAATGAGGAAATTGAATTCCAGGCAAATGATTTTTCCCAAGACCATAGACCTGGTAGGTAGTAGAGTTGACACTGAAACAGTGGAAAAATGTAAATCTGATAATGCCTAATTTGTCCTGCATTTTAATGGCATGCATTTTTTCGTGAAAGTGAATTTTTAGATTATTGAAATTTACTCCTTTTAAGTCCTAAAGCTTTTTTTGGTTTTGTTACTATTTCTGATACAGATCTTTCTAAAAAGCTATATGTATATCCCTGGCTTAAAACAGAATGTACCAAATATAATAGTTTCTTAGCCTTTAGTAGGGCTCAAACCCTATCTCTTGACACATCCAAACTGTGCAACCTTAAGCAAGTCTCAATGCTTATTGGCAACTCTCTAAAACTCATAAGTTACAGATTAGTTGCTCATGATAATCTTCAAGGAGTTTTCATGTTAGGAGTTCCTACCCTGATGAAATTATGGGTCTGTAAGTTCTGATACAGCTCTTTGAAAAATCAATCTCAAAGTCATCCTCCTGTTGTTTAGGGCTTTGCCCCTTAGCTATCTGTGGCAATGTTATCATTATCAGTTGATGTTACATTACTTTCTAAATACTGGAGGATCTGGGAGGGAACATTAAGATCCACCTCCCCTACTATTCAGTTATAGCCCAGAAGTGTAATTCTTAGAAAAGGGGGCAGCAACAAGGCATGTGAATGGACCAAGAAAGAGGCTTCCTATTGTAAATAAGATTGAGTGTCCTCAATTCAAATTAAACTTCTCTCTTATTAAGGGAGAGCACTCTCCAAAAACTATGGAAAACTTGGAATACAGAAGTTATGTTTTTGCCTCCAGTCTTCAGAAGGTGTTAAGGAATAAACTTTTTTAAAAATTAGCAAAATTTCTTCTAGCAAGAAGAAAGGTGACCTGACTAGATTGGAAGTCATGGAAAGTACATAAGAGTGTTTCATCTTTATCCCTTCATCTCTTGGCTCCTCATCTCTTGGACAGAGGAGCAGGAGGCATTACTTACTGCCCTTTTTTCATCCTTTTATCTTTCCTTTTATCTTTCTTTTTCTGTGTCTCCCTTTCTCTTTGGTTCAAAGCTGGATGGCCTATGTGGCCTCATATCAAAGTAGATCTTACTGTTAGAAGATGCATTAGAGGTGACCTTTTGTTCTCAAAGGCTATGCCAGAAGAACACACACTCTGGTAGGGTCTGCTGTGCCAAAAATACTCTGACTAGGATCGCAGCAATATACAGTCTGTTTTCAAACTAAGTTCAGAGAGGCTTATCACCAATAGACTGGTCATTTAGTGATGAATTCTTTGGCCCTGGCAGTCCATGAAACTGAGAAGAATGTAAAGTGCAGACCTCCTCTGTTTCTGCAGAGCAGTATGGTGGTACAGTGGAAAGAGCACTGGGCCTGGAATCAGGACCTGATTTCAAATTTGACCTCAGACACATACTAGCTGTGTAATTCTGGGCAAGTCACTTAACCTTATTTGCCTCAATTTCTTCATCTGTAAAATGAGCTGGATAAGGAAATGGAAAACCACTCTAGTATCTCTGCCAAGAAAACCCGAAAATGGGGTCACAACAGTCAGACATGACTGTAATGATTAAACTACGAGCAGCAATCTGTTTCTACAGTGATGGTGGCAGTAGCAGAAAATGGAGCAAAGGACGCCCCATCCCCTGGTTTAGTTGTTTCTTGTTGTCGTTGTTTTCAGATCATCTATAAATTGTACCTTCACTGTTGGTACTCTGAATGTGAGACCTTTATAGAAAGAACAATGAGCAGACATACTACTAGAGACACGGAGTTAGGTTTATCTTGACATTCTTGCTATAAATAAAGCCAGAGGAAAGAAAAGGTCGGTAAATCAAAGGATCGCTCATAAGTTTATCCTTGGAGAGACAAATAAAGATACTGTTGGAGTTGATTTTATCATGATATCTGACCAATGTAGAGACCAGTATCTGATATTGTGTGTCCTATTTTGCCAACTATTCCCTTGTCTCTCCACCATAAAGCAAGAATCATGTGTCATTAATTCGGTTTTATTTGTTCATCATTCAGAGTTCATCTTGCTTTTAATGATTTTTTCATTTATACCATTTTAATCATTGTATATAGTTCTTTTGACTCTGTTATTTTGTTTGAAGTAAATTCTTGTAAATCCTCCTAATTTCCCTCAATTCTCTATTTTTATCGTTTTATATTGTACAGTTGTTTTTCTCACGTACTCTCTAGTTTATGCAACCACAGTATACACCTATCACTGTTAGAATATTAGATTGGTGGGGGGGAGGTTTGGGGGCTATTGACTACCTTGGGGGTATTTGCCCAGTAGTGTGATTGCCCCAGTAGAGCAAGGGGTCTGAAATGTTGAGTCAATTTTCTTACATAATTTCTAATTGAAATACAGAATGGTTGGATCACTTCACAGTTACCCCCAGTGAGGTGTCAGTGTTCCTCTTTGCTCAAAAAACTTTTAGCAAGTGCTGCTCTTCCTCTTTAGTTTTCTATGCCAATTTTTCTGATTAAATTCTGATAAAACCTTGGCGTTATTTGCATTTGCATTCTCTTACTCTTAATAATTTGGCTGCTGTTAAGAATCCTCGATTTATAGAAGTTGTTTTTGATATATTTGTATGTTTTTGTATTAAGCTAGAAATTACCCAGAGAGTACATATCTTTGCCAGTTCTTGTTAAATATTTCTTTCCTTCTCTTGATCAAAATCTTATGTCAGTGAAGTTCAGCCAGCCTTGTGCCTTGTTGTCCAGCTGTCTAAAGTTCTCAAGATTTACTGGCTAGAAGGACATCAGTGGCACTGCCAAATCCCTTCCCAGAACTGTGTTGTTGATGGAGCACTGAACCAATGAAAATGGTATCTTAGCTTATCTCTTTCTTTAGATGAGTTACATGAGCCTAACATAGGGAAATTCTGACATGTTATTATTTGCTGATCAGCACTAATGATTATGAAGAAGGCAGAAGAATTAATTTCTAACAAAGAAATAATTGTAGCTGAAAAATGAAGAAATAGAAGACTAATTCCCTAGAGAGAGCATGCAAGTAGTTGAGGGAGAGCCTCAGAGCCAGGAAATGAGACTTCTAACACATATCTGCTATGTGGACCTAGGCAAGTCACATATATCAGTGCCCTCAGTAGCTTTCTTTCAGATTTACTTTGGTAGACGGAAGTTTTAGAAAGAACCAAGGAAGCAGCATTCCCAGTACTGATAAAATCACAGATCTGAGTAAAAGAAAAAAATTCATCTACTTATTAGTCTTCCCAACATCAGTGTTGTGTACATATCAGCATGTATTTCAAGGCTTTGTGATTTTATCAGGGTGCACTCTCCCTCCACCAACTGTTTGCAACATCTTGACTGTGTTTGAAAGTAGCTGTGGCTGAAAAATTACTCAACTAGTGGCCAAAATGGTGATGACCCTCTTTGATTTTAGCTGGGCCAATCCTTACATGACACACAGTGTCAACACTGGGTCTATTCTCAGAACCTTGCTTTTATAATTTGTGTTCATTTTTAAGACTGTGTTGATGACTGAGTACTGAATAACATTTGTGTTTTATAATTGATTTCATTTTGACTTGTCAGTTATCTTTGGTTGCTTGTCTCTGGGATATAGTAAAATTCAATTCAGCACACACTTTAAATTCCTACTGCATGCAAGGCATTATGCTAGTCCTTATAAAGACAAAACAAAAACCAATCACTGCTATGTAATCCTACTGGAAGAATACAACATTTTTGCAGAAAAGTCAGTTCCTGATCATTAATATAAATGATTTTTCATTTAAATAAATAAAAAAAGGAGTAATGATTGCGGGAATCAGAAGAGGCCTCCCATGGACGTGGCACCTCTCTTGGGCCCTGAAAGAAACTAAGGAGCTAAGACACAGAAATGAAGAAGGATTCAAGATAATTTAGGAGAAAGGAGAGATCACTAATAACTGGAGGAATTAGTGAAGTCCTGTTGTGGGCTAGAGCATTTGAGATAAGGATTCCAGGAGATAAGAGGGAGAGCCTTCTAGGCCTGAGGAACTGCCTGTACAAAAGCACTTAGATATGGGAGATAAGCTGTCCTTAGTTGGGGCACAATAGGTTGGCCAGTTTGGCTAAACTATAGAATGTGTAAGGGGCAGTAATATAAAATAAATGTGAAAAAATAGGGTGGAGCCATACTGTTAGGGGAAAGGGGTTTACATATTGTCCTAGAGGCAATGAAAAGGCAGCAAGATCCTTGAGTTGGGGAGTAGCATAGTGAGAGCTCTGATTTAGGAAATTTATTTTTGCAGCAGCATAGAGGATGGATTAGAGAGGGGAAGGATCAAAAACAAGGACACCAGCTTGGGGCTAATTATAGAGTGAAGACACTAGTAACTGTGGAGGATGGAGAGAGACTGAGACTTTTAGAGAAGATGGAATTTGAGCAGAAATCTTGAAGGAAACAAGGAGACAGAAATGAGAAGAGAAAGCACTCCAGGCATGAGGATCATTGGGTACAAAGACACAAAGTCTGGAGACAAGAGTTGTGTTCGAGGAATAGTGAGGCCAGTGTCACTGGATCATTAAAATACTTGGAGGAGAGCAAGGGCCATAGGAGAATTTAACTGAAAAAAATGGAGATGTAGTCCAGTAGAAGAATTGGACGTGGAGAGAGGGAGATAGGATAGTTGTCTTCAAGTATATAAAGGGCTGTCATATGGGGCAGGGACTAGACTTGCTTTGTTTGTTTTGGCCCCAAAACAAAGAACTAGCAACAGTGACTAGAAGCTGCACAGAGACAAATTTAAGTTCATCCAAAAAAACTTCCTAACGGATCAGAATGATCCATAAGCAAAGTTGATGGGCTCACTTTCCCTAGAGATCTTCAGGCACAAACTGGATGAGGACTTGTAGACTATATTGTAGCATGGATTCTTTTTGAGATACAGAGGGAGTAGATGGGCCTTCTAACTCAGAGACTCTGAGCCTGTGATTTAGCAAAGTACCAGTTATAGAATATTCATGTGTTCTTAGATGTCAAATTTCCATTGTACATAGACTTGCAATTTTGCAATCAGGAAGAACCTTAAAAACCATCTACTTGATCTTCCTAATATTAGGTATAATGGTTGGGCAACTTTTACATTTCTCTGTTATTAATATAGCAAATGTTCCTTTGGGAAAAGCTGGGTCTGTGACTTCATTGGTAGAGAGATCTCCTGTTTAGAAATTCCTACCAATGCTGACTGACACCTGCTGTAAATTCACAGTCTTAAAGAACTGCCATTTAAGAAATTCATCATTCTTCTTATTTTTCACCTTAATATCCCAGGCTTAATATGCTTTTTTGTTACCTTAAGATGATTTCTTATTTATCCAATGAAAGCTACTGTTTGACCATTTCTAAAATGTTTTAATTTCTCAGTCTCAAAAATGTTTAATTCTTAAAGCAGTTATTAGGCAAAAATCAATATATAATTTAAGTATGTTTAAAAGACAAAAGTTCATTATTACTCATCAGTAATAAAACTGTCCCATTTTGGCACTGTGGAGACAGCAGTGGAAAGATTTAGAGCCAGTGGGATTGGATTTTAGTTCTGAATCTGCCACTTATTGTTTGAATGATCTTTTGGGGCCTTAACTTTTCTAAATTGTAAAATGACAGGATTGGACTATGTTATTTTTCTAAAGCAATCCAGTTTTATTTCTATGATCTTATGAACCAAAATAGAATAAAATTCTATTTTTATGACCTGGGTTGGGACCAGAGTCCTTTTAAGCAGTTTTTCTGAGAAAACCAAAAAAAAAAAGGACTCTAGAAATTTTAGTGGAAATATAAATAAATGATAGGAAATAAAGCAGATTAGTTTTTCTCTTTCCCTCTGTTAATCTATAAGACTATGGCAAAATGCATTTACAAACATAGACTTACAAAAATTCATTAAAATCTTTTGTACCACTCATTTTCATTCCACTGCCTACAACTGGGTGATAAGTTCCTTTTTGGCAGAAACGATTATTTTTTTGTCTTGCATCATGCTCACATCCAGTCAAATACTCAGTAAATGTTTACTGGTTTTGTGAAATTGGTATGTTCCTTAAGGCAATATTGTATAGTAAAGAGATTTGCAAAAACCCCAGCTATTTGGGACAGAGCTTTCCCCTCTGTAAGCAGAATTCCACAGAGCTAAAAAAATCAAGTAATTAATTGACTGGCAACATGAGCAGGCAAAGGAAGCAAAATAAGAATAGCAGCTGAACTTTAGATTCCTTCTTTGGGGACAAAAAGGATCAAAGCATGGAATGGGAGGAAGACAACACAGTCAGAACTCCCACACCAAAAGCTTCCAAGAAAATTGTAGACTGGTTACAAGCCATAGATTAGCTTAAGAAGGATTTTGAAAACCAAACAAGAGAAGAGGAAAAATTGGGTAGAGAAAAGAAAATGATGCAAGAAAATCATGAAAAGAGTCAACAACCTGACTGAAGAAAATAACACCTTAAAAAATAGATTAACTCAAATGGCAAAAGAGGCCCAAAAAGCCAGTGAGGAGAAGAATGCCTTAAAGAGTCGAATTTGCCAGATGGAAAAAGAATCTCAAAAGCTTTCTGAAAAGAATAATTCCTTCAGAATTAGAGTGGAGCAAATGGAAGTAAATGACTTTATGAGAAATCAAGATACTATTAAATAGATCCAAACAAATTAAACATTAGAAGGCAATGTGAAATATCTCCTTGAAAAAACCACTGACCTGGAAAATAGATCCAGGAGAGACAATTTAAAAATTATTGGACTACCTGAAAACCATGATCAAAAAAAAACGAGAGAGAGAGATTTTACTGTACTCATTCTACAAGGTAGAAATTGTGTCCAGTGACTTAGAATTATAGGTTGTTTGGCATAGAAGGAACCTTCCAGATCATTGGTTCCTGCCTCAGGCAGGTCACTAACTTCTTTGTTCTCTAACTTCCTCATTCATAAGATGAGGGGACTGGACCAGATGACTTTGATAAATGCCCTTGGTTTACAAATGAGGAAATCCAGGTTCAGAGAGGTGTGACTTGTCTTAAGTTCACACAGAAAATGAGTGGCATAGCCAAGGCTAGAACATCAGGTCTCCTGACTGCCCTTTGTTTGCCTCTTGACCATCATTGCAGAACTGAGCCTTCAGTGGAATAAAAAATGAGAGTTTTAAAGTCAGTGAAACTACTGCCAAATTCAGTAAACAGTGGAAAAACAATTAGGGGTAAACGGCTAGTTCTAGTTTTACTATTTTTCCATTGGCAGAAAGCAGCTAGTTATTGATATGAGAGTCATTCCTGAATCAGCTGTTTTTCTTTCTTTTCTTTTTTTTTTGGAGGGCAATTGGGGTTAAGTGACTTGCCCAGATTCACACGGCTAATAATGTGTCAAGTGTCTGAGGCTGGATTTGAATTCAGGTCCTCCTGACAACAAGGGCTGGTGCTCTATTCACTGTGCCACCTAGCCCCCCCTAAGCTGTTTTTCAGTATAGCCACTAAAGTAATTTTCCTAAAAAGCAGGTCTAAACATGTTGTTCTTCCCAGCCCTTGCCCCTCTATACACACTCAATAAACTTCAGTGGCTCCCTATTGTCTCCAGGAACAAATTTTAAAACAGTCTCTTTGGCGTTCACACACTTCATAATCTTGCTCCTTCCTGCCTTTCCAGTTTTCATACATCTTACTCCCTGTCATGTATACTCTGATGCAGTCACACTGGCCTTCTGGCTATTACACAAACAAGGCACTCCATCCCTTGACTCTGGGTATTTTCTCTGACTGGAAATGCTCTCTCCCCTCCACTATATCTAATGACATTTCTGGCTTCTTTTAAGTCCTACCTAAAATCCCTCCTTCTACAACAGCAGTTCTCAGCCTGTGGGTCGCAACCCCTTTGGGGTCAAACAACCTTTTCACAAGGGTCTTAGGAACCTCCTCCATCCATCTCCAGGTGGGTCAACCCACATGCAGACACACCCACATAAGACTATTAAAGGGTCATGGCATTAGGAAGGTTGAGAACCACTGTTCTACAAGAAGCCTTATCTTGCCCCTCTTCATTCCACTATTTTCTCTTTTAACCATTTTGTGTTTATCTTGTATATAGCTGGCTTTGTATCACTTTGTTTTCATGTTGTCCCCCCCACTAGGGGAGCATATGGAAGTAATCTCAAAGAGAAAGGCATTAGCAGCTGGAGGGTGGGAGCACAGACAGGAGAAGGCCTCTTACAGAAAGTGAAATTTGAATTGAGTCTTGAAGGAAACGGGGGAGACTAAAGAAGTGGGACAGAGCATTATTCCATGTATAAGGGACAACCAATGCAAAGGCAAAAAGAAAGGGAAAAGAAAGTGTGTTTGGAGAACTGTAAGTAGGCCAGGCTGCATTGTAGAATGTGGGAAGGAGAGTCATGTGCAAGAAGGCTAGAAAGGGCACAGATTTTAAGAAACTTTTAATGCCAAAACAGGATTGCATTTTTGACTCTGGAGCTAATGGAAAGCTCCTGGAGGTCCTTGAATAGGGTGGTGACATGGTCAGACCTTGGCAGCTAAGTGGAGGATGGATTGGAGGGGGGGAAGACTATCAGTAATAATGGAGTCACCATAGTTGAACTCTAGCATCAAATTTCCACTTGTATTACCCAATGAAGTAAAATTAGAACTGATGAAAATCAAGCTGGAAATCCAGCTAGACTGGATCAAGTATCCACAGAGGAAGGTAGGGCTTTTAAGTCACACAATTTTGAAGGCATTGAGAGATCAATTTTCAAGGAATCAGAAAGAGGGAAAGATACCAAAGGCTTTATATCATCCCCTCAGAAAAATTCAACTAAAAGAATACCAATAACTACAGGCCCACATACCTGCTTTCCTATCTATCTACACAAAAATTTCATAGGAATAATCTACATAAAGGACATTCTTGGGGAGTGTGAGAAGGGAACAGGCAGGCTTTCACAAACACAGTTCCCTAACAGCTTGTTTTTATGATCATACAGTTGACCAAAGGTATAGTGAATACCAGGTTCCTCTGTGCTTAATTGTTTGTAACCTATAAAAATGCTAAGTAAACATTACTAGGTTGTGAGAAACCATTTTTGATGCATGAGGAATAGGAATTAAGCTCTCTGCCAACTTTAAAACTTCCTTCCCAGTGACGTGAATTAATAATAAGCATGCTGTTTTGCCCTGCTCAACCCCAGAGTTGCCAGGGTTGCCTGAATGATATATATTGTCTTATTTCCAAGATAATCTAGTAATGTTACCTAAATATTTTCATCCTTTGCTAAGGAAAATTCACTGATAAACCATTTCACATAACAAATATATACCTCATAATTAAAATAATTTTGATCTAGGCAAAGATTCAGCCAAAAGTAAGCAACATAGCTGCTATGCCCATAGTTAGGTCTAAATTGATCAAAGTGTGTCCTCCTTATATGGCCTTTTGGATATCCAATAGAAATATTTTGACACAGGTAGCTTGAACATATCAGCTAACTAGCCATGCTCACTAATGCTTTCAGACTAGCTTGAGTAATTTCACTTCTAATTTTTAAGGTGTTAATAGAGGACACAGTATTCTTTCAGAGACATGGTCTTTCAAGTTCCTACTGCAAATAACAGGAAACATTTTTTTCCTCTATATCCGTTCTTCATTAAATTGCCGTTGTGCAGTATTAAATTCATTATTTCATAATGTGAACATTCTCTTTTGAATTGCTATTAGCATTATAAAACAATTCCAAATCATAGTGTTTATTTTTTACCTTTCAGCAATTTCATTAGTCACAAAGGAACTTTATAGACTTTTGAAGCTATTCACCTTGATAGCAAAGCTCTCTAATGATTTGGGGGGGGGTTGCGTTTTTTATCCATATATAGCATATGGGTTTCTACGGATCATGATGAAATTGAGAAAGTTGCCAAGCAATGTGGAGCACAAGTTCATCGAAGAAGTTCAGAAGTTTCAAAAGACAGTTCCACTTCTTTAGATGCCATATCAGAGTTTCTAAGTTACCATAATGGTATGTATTTAATTACTTGTTTATTTTTTTAAAAAACAAGTTCATTTTATTGTTGTTGTTGGAATGGGATTTTGTTGTGTTTAATTATTAGATAACCTGATTTACTTTTGGATATAAGTTTAAAAAAATCTCTTCATTGGCACTTAATTGTCTTTTGCTGATATCATTATAACACACATTTTCTTCATCTTTTGTCTCCTTAAGAGGTTGATATTGTAGGAAATATTCAGGCTACTTCACCATGTCTACATCCCTCTGACCTTCAGAAAGTGGCAGAAATGATCCGAGAAGATGGATATGATTCTGTTTTCTCTGTTGTGAGGCGTCATCAGTTTAGGTGGAGTGAAATTCAGAAAGGAGGTAACCTGATATTTTCATTCCTTCTAGTCTTAACTGCTTACAGCAAGGTTAAAATTTTTTCTTCTCTAGGTGTGTTATGAGAAGTGAAAGTGAACGCGTAATACTTAGTGTAATTTATGGAAACAATAAGTTAGAAACAATACAGTGGTTTGTGGAATATGATTTGTTTATAAAACTCTGATCTTATTGCCAACAGTGAGTTGATAGTAGCAGATAATATATTTAGACCAGCAGTTTCCAACCTTTTCAAGTAAAAGGACTCATTTTTAATGTAAAAAAACTTTGATTCCATGTGATAATAGTTATACTATTGGTATCTATTAACTACAAAAATATAAAAACTGCAGTAAATTCAGTAATAGCTTTAAGAGTTTTGTATTTTTCTTATGATAGTATCTACATAGAGAGACTTCAGAACAGCAATACATGTTATTTATTCACTCGATGAAAAGTATGTTTATTATGTGGAATTACTTAATAAAATGGATCACTTGTATTCTAGTAGTCCATGATTGTAGGCTATACATCTGGACTGAGAGAATTTGATTTAGCTTTTCTTCTAACCTGACTAAGGAAATAATCAAAATTTTTTCAAAAACAAGTTAAGTCAGAAGCATTAGATCAAGGAGCACTAAGTAAATATTTGAAATATTTCAGAACGTAGTATTCTAGTTCTTGATGAACTAGATAAAAATAAATCAAATGTTTGGAACCTTCAGTCTAGAAGAAGAATAAGGTGTCAGTAAAATAAAAGCTAATAAAATAATAAAGGACATGCTGTGGGGATACTTATGCTCTCCTTAAAACTTGAGTTTTAGGAAGTAAGACTTAACATGTTAAAATATTAGGTTTTACCCAAAGAGATGGTAAAATATAAATAGATTTAAAGAGGGATTGAAAACTTTTTGTTATGAAAAATCCAAAATGGTATTTTAAGGGAAACTAGGAATTTGGGGGCACTGGGTAATGGATGACAGACAATATTTATTCAGTTTTTTTTAAGACTGACTAATCTTTCTGTAAATTGTCTAAATTAATACAGACAGCCTACTGAACTGAAAGGACCAGGAGTCTTGGGAACTGGGCCATTTCTTTTCATCTTTATTTCTTTTTAAAACTGGCTTTTTCTTCCATCTTGACCGATTCAAACTACTAAAGTTATTTTGGTTTATGAAATGCTACATTTATAGGTTTCTTTCTGCTGGTGAGACTGCTAAACTCAGAAGACCCATTTAAAATAATAAATGGTAAAATTATCTCTACAGTCATTTCTCCTTTAGAGGACTTCTCCAGATCAGACATATTCTTTAAAAATTTATA
>CM053597.1:145216331-145231397 GCA_028646575.1 Pseudocheirus occidentalis | reverse complement strand
ATACTTTTTTGCTTTTTTTTTTTTTTTTTGCTTTTTTTTCCCCTTCGGAGAGGGAAAGGTAGGGCAATTGGGGTTAAGTGACTTACCCCTGGTCACATGGCTAGTTTTTTTGTGTAGTAAGTGTCTGAGGCTGGATTTGAACTCAGGTTCTCCTGACTCCAGGGCCAGTGCTCTATTCATTGTGCCACCTAGCCGCCCCATATTATACTGTTTTTGTACTATGTAAGATTGGCATTGACCTCTCTGGTTGCTTGGTAGTAGGAAGGTAAAGTAGTTGAACACTTACAGTTCAAGAGCATTTCTGAGGATGTGGTATTTTTTTTTAACTCAATGTAAATCTATTTTTTTTCATTGCTGTTTTCTTTAGTATTCACTCTAGAGTTGAATCAGCTGCAGAAGCGTTTTCTCAACAATTACTGAACAATAATAATAACTACTATTTTATAGCATTTTCAAGATTTGCTGAGCACTTTACCAATAATATTTTATAACATCAGTATTGAATTAATTCAGTTTTGTTTATATACAGTATATTCAGTACTACTTTGTTACAGGATCCTCTCCATCCAAATGAATCCCATGATACTGTGGTGCACACAAACATCAAATGACGTATAATATTTTCGTCTACTTTTAATATATTAAGTTATTCTAGTAGATGAATAATTAGAGTACCAAGGAAACTGGGCAGGAGGGGCATCTCATAGTTGTATCATGTGCCCTACCTGGAGCAGATTGTCCTTGGTTTCTTGGTATGCTTAGGTCATAACCCAAGGTTATTAGAAGAGCCCTCTAGACCACAGGTATCAAACATGCAAACGACATCCTACAATACTCCAAACTAGATTAAAATGTAATTGAGAAATAGTTAACAAAATAAAAAAAATATAAGCATAGGTATTATTATCTCTCAAAACCAAGTCACCATGTGACCCACAGGCATCCTTACAGCTTTTCTTACAGCTTACATCTTGGTGGTCCCCATTTCTATTTGAGTTTAGTAATTGTTGC
This sequence comes from Pseudocheirus occidentalis, assembly GCA_028646575.1. NCBI lineage: Eukaryota > Metazoa > Chordata > Mammalia > Diprotodontia > Pseudocheiridae > Pseudocheirus > Pseudocheirus occidentalis. The sequence continues at coordinate 145,230,386 of CM053597.1, read as the reverse complement.
GTATTTGAGTTTAATAATTACTGTTGAGTTGAATCAGATAGCTGTGGAAGTGCTTTGCTAACAATTGCTGAATAACAACATTCATATTGCACTTTTAAGGTTTGCATGGCACTTTACAAATATTTTCTCTTAATATAACCATCTGATTAAAAACTAAATTTAAATACAAACTCAAATTTGAGTTTGATGCCACAATCTAGATTCTTTCAGGGATATGGACTTATACTAGGGGTTTCTTGCATCTATGGCATGGATCATCCAGCAATTACATCATAGGAAGATTTTCTAGATTTTTATGGCGAGTTCTCATTTGATAATAACAACAACAAATTTAACCATAACATCCATTCCCTTAAGTAATTTAGTTAATTTGAGATTTTATTCTATTACATTGTTATGTCTATTCATGTTTTTACAAAAGGTTCTTGTCCAGAATCATTCTTGCTAGCAAACATGGGATTACTGGGGGGTGTTATTAGTAGACATTCAGGCATTTTGGATTGATTGTAGTTTTTTACTTGCAGTAAGTGAAGTGACAGAGCCTCTGAATTTGAATCCAGCCAAACGCCCTCGTCGGCAAGACTGGGATGGAGAATTATATGAAAATGGCTCCTTTTATTTTGCTAAAAGACATTTGATAGAAATGGGCTACTTACAGGTCTGTATAGTCTGTAAAGTATTAGTTATTCCTAAAGAATGAGAAGAGAAGCAGAGTTGCTAAATGATATCAAATGTCAGTGTTAAGGGGACCAGACTATCACTGATAAAACTTCTTTGTATGAGGCCTTGCCCTTCATTCCTCCTCTGGTGCTGATCACTAGCATATGTATTCTCTATGCATACTATACTTTAGTATATGTATGGTGTGCTATATGTAAAGAAATTAAATATATTCTGCATATAATGATTTTCAGACATATATCTTCAAATGTAAAATGATTATTGCAGTAGTCATATTATTCTATTAAAAATACTAAAATACTAATATTTTTACGTCCATTTTTGAGCTAATGTTATAGCATTACTGTTAAGTAATTGCCCCTTTGTCATAAAAGCTATCCAGAAAAGAAAAATTGTAAACCACAGAGTTCAATTATGTCACCATTAGTTTATCTAAAACACCATGTTTGGGAAGAAAAGCTTTTCATCTTCTCACCAGTCTCTATATTTTATACAAAAGATCAAAGAACTACAAAAAATCATACTGATCAGGTACAGATTCTTCTTCTAAGCTCCTATCTGAGACATGGTCCATAAACCATACCCTAAGATGTAGAGGAAACCAATATTTCTCTGCCAGGTAGGAATGAAACACAAAGACTTATTGACTGACTGACTATTAGTTGTGAAAGTAGAAGTCCATCTTTATAGAAATTATCCCTGTTGTCCACACAATTGCTAAGGTAGGAAATCATACTCCCTTCTCATTGACATCAACAAGTTTTACTTATAATGAACTTCCTCCCAGCCAGGCAGACAGACAGACAGACATACAGAGACACACACACACGCACATGCATGTGCAAAGGTGCTTCCTTGACTGGGAGTTTTAAGTTAGGGCTAAATATTAGTTCTTTCATTTGTTCTATATTAATTTCCACAAATAAAATAGATAAGGTTCAATAGTACTGTCAATTCTCTTGTTCTTCATTTTCTCTTGTGTCATAACAGGAACAAAAATCACAGGAACTCTTAAACTGTACCTGAGTTGGAGAGAAGTAAAAAGAAAAGAGATCTGTTCATATATATTGTTATCATACTGTAACAGCAATGCTACTTAGAGCTACTGTGGGGGTGTAAGACCAATAAATAACACCAGCACACAGAAGGGCTTCTAGCACAGGTTCTTTGATCTGCTGCAGGGCAAAAGGGGCCAACAATCTTACTTTCATCAAACATATATATCATTTACTTAGTTCAGGGGGAAAAGTCAGCACCCTGAACTTGAGAGAAAATACAAACAGAAATTACAAGCAGAAACAATAGCATAAAGACCAACTGACAAATCCAGTTGTTTGATACATATTTGATACATACATACATGTTACCAGAGATAGAAGCACCAACATCTGGGTTTTCAAAGCCAGGGAGCTCCTTAATAGCTACCTAGAGTCTCATCTGGCTATATCACTTGAACACTCTTCCCATAAGTAAGCCCCAAAGCAAAATGCTAAGGTCAGTATACATACACTTCTTCAGGGTCAGAGGGCATCACAACCCTTGTGACCCACTGCCTAATTACAGAGTAACAAAAGGTGTGGGCCTTCCTGAAAAACAAGCCTCCCCTAATCAAGCTTCTCTTGAGTTAATAGGCTCTATGTAAGGCCTATTAATGGATGAGAAGATCTTAACATTACACATACAGGGTTCTGTGCCTCTGTTTTCTCTCCAAAGGATGCCGTAGAGATTGCTTCTTGATAGTATTTATCTACCTCTCCTTTTGGCCCTAATATTGAGAGGAGAGAATATTGTTTATAAATATATAGATATTAAAGTACAATTTCATTTAAAGGAAAAGAATGAGAATTTTGTCATCAGCAATATTTGGAAATAGAAAGTTTCTTCGTGGGTTTGTTTTGATATAGGGAGATAAAAAGGCCCTCCAAATTATTTGGTTCAAAAACTCTTTGGTTTCTGTTAGTAATGCCTTGTGTTTTTGTAGTTCTCCAGAAATCCTTTTAAAAGTACCTTATAAAAAATGTGTGTACATTGTAATAAACCATTTTCTAGAAAGTTACTATATTATGTATACCTTTTGGCCCAATTGCACCACTGCTGGGTATAAAAATATTTATAGCAGCAAACAGAAAACCCAGGGGGTGCTAACCTATCAGGGAATGACTAAGTAAATTCTGTTATAGGCATGTGATCAGTGCACCATAAGAAATGGCAAAATGGCCAGCTTCAAAGGAAACAAGGAAGATTTCTATGAACTAATGCAGCAGAAAGTGAGCAGAATTAGGAAAACATCGACACAACATTAAAGTGAAAAATAACTTTGAAAAACTTTAGAACTCGGATCAGTGTAGTCACATCTTTCCTCCTAAACTCTCCTCTGTGCCTCACTTCTCTCTTAGTGTTGAGGGTACCACCATCCTCTCCATTAGCGGGCTTACAACCTAGGCATTATCCTTGATTCCTCATTCTCTCTCATCCCCCATATCCAGTCTTTTCCAAGGCCTGTCGGTTTTTATCTTTGTAATATCTTTCAAATATGCCGCCTTCTCTCCTCTGACACTGCCACCACCCTGGTGCAGGCTTCATCATCTCACACCTGGACTATTACAGTAGCCTGCTGGTTGATCTCCCTGGCACAAATCTCTTCTCACTCCCATCCATGCTCCATTCAGCTGTCAGTCATCTTTCTAAAGCTCAGGTATGATCGTGTAACCCTCCTTTACTCAGTGAAGTCCTGTGACATCCTATCACCTTTTGTATGAAATATAAAGTCCTCTCTTTGGCATCCAAAACCCTCCATGATCTGCCCCACCTTTTCAGTCTTCTTAAGCCTTTCCCCGCTCCCAGCCTTCATGTACTCCAGGAACATTGGCTTCTTTGCTATTTCTCAAACAAGACATTGCATCTCCAGACTTCACTCATTTTTACTGGCTGTCCCTCCTACCTGGAATGCTCTCTTCCCCACCCCCACTCCCCACCTCTGCCTCCTGGCTTCCCTGGCTCCCTCCAAGTCCCAGCTAAAATCCCATTGGATTTGGGGGAATTCTTTCCCAATTCTCCCTTAATTCTAGTGCCTTCCTTCTGTTGATGATCTCCAGTTTATCATGTATATAGCTTCTTTGTATGTAGTTGTTTGCATGCTTTCTTCTCCGTTAATCTGTGAGCTCTTTAAAAGCAGGGGCTGTTGTTTTGCCTTTCTTTCTATTCACTGTGCTTGGCACAGCGTCCTACCACATAGTAGGTGCTTAATAAATATTTATTGACTGACTGACTGACTGACTGAAACACGCTGCCCACCTCCTGCCAGAAGGCTGATGGACTTAAATTGTAGAATGAGGCATTCGTTTTTGGACCTGGCCAGTGGGAGTATCTATTTTAGTGTCCTACGTGTTTCTATTACAAAGAGATTTTTTTTCTGTTTTTTAATTTTCAAAGGGAGCATTGGAAAAGAGAAATATACTATTAATTCTACAAAACTTTTTGCTAAGACTGGAAGGTTTATATTTGATGCTAAGAAAGAATACTTTTAACATTAATTGTTTTATAGGGTGGGAAGATGGCCTACTATGAAATGCGAGCTGAACACAGTGTAGATATTGATGTTGATATTGATTGGCCTATTGCAGAACAAAGAGTATTGAGGTAAGAGCATTTAATTAGAGCTGAGTATATTTATATTTAACAAATAGACTAAATTCTATGACTGTTAAAACATTACAACAAAGTGTCCAGATGGCAATTTCTGAAATGACTTATAGGTTACAGGATATTCAGTATAGTTTATATGGTTCCATAAAGTGATACCCTTTTAGCCTTCTTTGAGCTTATCCACAATAACATACAAGAATTTATACTTATATATGTGTGTCTATCTATACATGACAGAGTCTTTAATATAACTAGTGATTTGAAAAATTAAGTCGATAACATGCTTATTAAATTTGCAGGTGACAACTGATTAGGATGAGGCTATTGTAAGAGTTAGGAGAATGCTGGATTTGGAGTCATGAAGACATGTATTGGACTCCTTCCTCAGCATTAGCAGCTTGACCAAGGGAAAGGCACACAGCTACCCTGAACCTCACTTTTCTCCTGTAAGGATAATATTAGCTATAGTACCTACTTAGGGTTGTTTACTGTGAGGCTCAAATGACATGATCTATGTAAAATGCTTTTAAACCTGAGTATTATATTTGGATTCAAAAGGACCTTGTCAAATTTGGATTTGGTTTCTTTCAGATATGGCTATTTTGGCAAAGAGAAGCTTAAGGAAATAAAGCTCCTAGTTTGCAATATTGATGGATGTCTCACCAATGGTCACATTTATGTATCAGGAAACCAAGAAGAAATAATATCTTATGATGTTAGAGATTCAATTGGGATAAATTTATTAAAGAAAAGTAATATTGAGGTATTTACCCACTGAATTATACTATATTTATTAGATATACACATATTTATTTTTATTTAGTCTCACAGAAAATTGGGGGAGAAAATCCTGAGATTTAAAGATTTTGGTAGTAAATCTTAAATTTGGAAGAGACTACAGAGGCCATCTTGTCCAATTCCTACCTATTAAGAAATACCCTCTACAAAATTTCTGACTAATAGGCTTTCAGAGGCAGCCCATTCCATTTTTAATAGCCCTAATGATTAGGGATTTTTTCCTTATATTGAGCCTAAATCTGCCTCTTTGCAAATTCTGCTTATCTTTCCTTTAAGGCCAATCAAAATCTAATAACATATGACAGCTGTTTATACACAGGAAGATAATTACTATGTTTCACTTCAGTCTTCTCTAGGATAACTTTCACAAATCCTTTTGTTGTTCATTCCATTCTTTAAAGGCCTCTCACTATCCTGGTCACCCTCCTTTATAACTTGTTAGTGGCCTTCCAAAAATATGGTAGCAGGAATTCAGCAAAGTACTCCAGATGTGGTCTCATCAGCAGATGTGGTCTCATCAGGAGAAAGCACAGTGGAGCTATCCCCTCCCATGTTATGGATGCTGGAGCTGTCTTATCTCTCAGAATAGGATAATTTATGTACTGTTTTTGCCCTGAAGTCTTTTACCCTGTGGAAGCACTCCATTTCAATCTCAGATTAGACTTAGAAAAGTGGTAAAATGGTCACATTTTAAATATAAAATCATTTCTTTTTACTTAAAATAATATCTCAGGATGCCAAATAACTATTCATTTTGTTGACTTGTATTATGTTCTGGAGCTATCATTTTTAAATAATTTTTCTGTTTTTAAAATTTGTAATGCTTTAATATTTTCTTTTTTTTTTCTACAGGTGAGATTAATCTCTGAAAGGGCCTGTTCAAAACAGACACTCTCCTCTTTAAAACTGGATGTGAGGATGGAAATTGGTATTTCCAATAAGCTAGCAGTTGTAGATGAATGGAGAAAAGAAATGGGTTTATGTTGGAAAGAAGTGGCATATCTAGGTGGGTACCTTGTTAATGCAGTCAAATAAAATCAAATTAGGATTTCATCTTTCACACATGAAGCTATGGGTATTTTGTACATCTTATAGATAAAAAAATGGAAAAAAGAAAGCATTGCACATACCCCTCTGACTAGTCATGGCAGGAGAATCAGAATACTACTTGTTTCATAGTACCCCTTCCAGACTCTCCTGCCACCACCACTCAACAGCCTCTCCTCCTTTGAGGTTCACACTGTTCACATTTATCACCCAATCTAGATCCTTGTGACCACTTCCTGTTGACATTCAGTACATTCTCCTTCATTCTTCAGTGAGTTCAGAGCCTGTACTGACTCCATGCCAACTCCTGTTGTACTCATGCACATCAGGGGACTTCAATTTACATTTTGATGCTTCCTCAGCTATCAGAATTTCCCACTCCCTCAATAACTGAGTCAGTGATTTGTTTCTCCACTCCAGGTCAGCTACACACAGAGACAGTCATACTTTTGATCTTACTAACAACCACAAGTATTCTGTTTCCATGTTCATGAACTCTGAAGTTTACCTGATCATAGTCTTTTAACATTCCATATTTCCTTAGGCCATATTTCTGTTGCCCCTGTTTGTCCTTACTGTTATACCAATCCTTCCACTCTTCGGTTCCTTCCCATTCCATCACCCCTGCACTGGAAATATTCTCTTCTGTCTTGAACCCTTTGTAAATTGGTTCAACTTTACATTTTCTTCTTGAATCTCTTACTCCCTTGTCCTGTTACCGGTCAAACCTTCCAAACTGCAGCATCCCACTCTTCATTTCCTTCAATACTATTCAAATGGAGCTGAATGGAACTGATGGAAATCACAAGACGATGCTGATTTGATCCACTACAGATTTATGTTACATAACTGACTAGGCCTTCAGTTCAGCAAAGCAGTCCTTTTACATGTGCCTAATCAATTCACTGTCCCACTCACTATAATAGTTATTTCAGACTTAATAAATGATTATTGCCTGATTTACTGACAGGCAAGATAAAGTGGTTCAGTGTCAGGTACTTCAGAGAGGTCAAGAAGAATGAGGATAGAAAAGCTATCATTAGATTTGGCAATTAAGAAGTCATTGGTAACTTTGGAGTGAGTAAATTCAGTCAAGCGACACATTCAGATGCCAGCTTTCAAAGATTGGAAAGTGTATATAGGAAGAAGTGGAGGCCATGAGCATAGATGCCCTTTTTTGGTGTTTGAGAAAGAGGGGAGGAATGTAGGCTGACAGCTTGAGAGGGACTAGACTAATCTTAATGAATGTTTTTCTAGGATAGAGAAGAATGCTTGGGCGTGCTAAAGGGAGCAAGGAAGGAACAAATTGGTGGAGAAGGTGATTGAGGGGGTGGGCAGGCAGAGAAGACAAATAGGCATGAGATTGGGGGCACATGAAGAAGGCCTGGCCTTGACCTTAGGAAGAAGGAAGATCACATTATTAGCAGAGCTGAAGTAAAGGAGGAGAGAATGGCGGATGGCCTAGAGAGGGCAGAAGAGCATGTTCCAAGCAGTGGCTTCTTGTTTTCTCTAAGTGGGAGCCAGATTGAGGCGGGCTTTGAAGGATGGCTGAGGACTTTGCATTTTGACCTTTGACCTAGAGTCCGAAGGAAACAACTGTAGATTTCTTAGTAGACCAGTGATTTACTAAGGAGTATGCATTTGAAAGCTGTGCAGAAGTTGGGTTGGAGAGAGCAGAGACTAGATACCAGGAGACCACTTAGGAAACCATTGCCGTCCTGCAGGAGAGAGGTGAGGAGGCGAAAGCAGTCTTCTGGCATTCTTCATATTTGGCGTTTCATTAATTATTAGAAATGTGGATAATTCTCAAAGCAGATAAAACTGCAACAGGTTAGAGTAAACTCATCCAGCACAGTCATAACTGGAACTTTATCATCACTGCTTTACAGTCCCTATGCTATAATAACAATTGATGATAACTGGAAGGTAGGCGGCATGGTAAGGATCTCAAATGACCTCTAAACAAGCACTGAAGAAAAAGTCAATTACTAAATTAAATGATTAAAAGTTTACTTTACTTTACTTTGAGTAATATTATGTAGCTTTGAAAACTGATCTGCACATAAGATTTATGTATGGTAATTGTGGCATTTGGAAAACAGAACCCTTCATTCTTACTTGATAAGAGTTTCCTGTAAACCAGTTTGAATTATATTGGGAAAAATTTAGAGCTCAATTTGTTTGTTTCCCAGGGGTTCTTAACATGGGATTCATGAACTTTTTCTTTGATATTTTGATAACTATTTCAGTATAATTAGCTTCCTTTATAACCCTACTTTTTTTTTTTTAACTTTATGCGTTTAAAAACATTATTCTAGGGGCGGTTAGGTGGCACAGTGAATAGAGCACCAGCCCTGGAGTCAGGAGGACCCGAGTTCAAATTCAGCCTCAGACACTTAACACTTACTAGCCATGTAACCTTAGGCAAGTCACTTAACCCCAATTACTCTGCCCTCCCCCCTCCAAAATGAAAAAAAAAAAAACATTATTCTAAGAATTCCATAGGTTTCACCAGGAATGCCTAACATAAAAAAGGTTAAGAGTTCCTGGCCCATTCATGGGTGTTTATCATGTGTATGTCTAAAATAATGTGTGCCTGTTCCTCCAGGAACATGTCTATAGCTTGTTGAAGTTACACTGTATCTTAAGTTTTTTAAATTGCGGTTGAAATATCTTCTGCATACTCTCGCTACAGTCTACATGAAAGCTTAAATTCAGCTAGCTCCCATTTGTCAGTCCCTAGCATACAGCCGACCAAACTCACTGTGGCAGGTGTCTCTGCCTCCGGAGCACATCTTTTGGAGACAGATCAAAGAATCCTAGTGATTTAGCTCTGGAGCACACCTAGCACTTCTTCTAGTGCAGTCTCCTCATTAAAGCAAGAGTCTGGAAGATTTCGATGATTTTTGAGCCAGGTTTGTACATGATCTGTATCATTCTCTGTATCATTCCAGTTTTAAATTTGAGTGGATGTGCTCCCAGAGCAAAAGCCCATTTCATTTTATGGTTGCAGAAAACTGAGGCCCAGAAACCTTCTGTGATTTACCCAATATCCCAGGATAAGTGGCAAAGGCAGGATCTGAACCTAGACCATTACTTCAAATTCAGCACTCTTTTCCCTGTACTGTATTATACTACCTCCCCAATCATCTCTAAAGTCTCAAAATGTTGTGGATCTCCGACTGATTAGACCAGTAGACTTGGAGTCAGATAGATCTGTGTGTAAACTCCTGTTGAGACATGTACTAGCTGTGCAACCCAGGGTGAGTAACTTAACCTCTCTTAGAATCAGTTTCTTCACAGGGGTAATGATAGCAAGTACCCCACAGGAGTTGTTATAAGGATCAGTTAGATTAGAAGTCAGAATTTAAATAGCTCACCATATCCAGAAAGATTGCCTTTTGTGCTTTAATAATGTTTGTTTTAATGTATGTGTGTGTGTATATATATATATATATATATATATATATATATATATATATATATATTTATTTTTTTTTTTTTTAGGAAATGAAATTTCTGATGAAGAATGCTTGAAGAAAGCTGGCATGAGTGGGGTTCCTGCTGATGCTTGCTCCATTGCCCAAAAGGCTTCTGGGTATATTTGCAAATGCAGTGGAGGCCGAGGTGCCATCCGAGAGTTTGCAGAACACATCTTCCTACTGATGGAAAAAGTGAATTCTTGCCAAAAATAGAACATAATGTGATGATGTTGCTGCTGCTGCTGATGATGATAAAAAAGAAGAGGAAACTATATAGTCCTCTTCGACCACTTTGCTTTTATTCAATGGTTTTACTTCCCTGTTGTAATGTTTCAGCAACATGATTTGCTCTGTGGTATAGTTAAATAGCTTTAAAATGAAAACTTCTGAAATCTTTAGCCCAGAATCTATTGTAGAAAAGGAATGGTCTGTATTACCTTTTATTTGAATTCATCACTTAGGGTTGCTTCCAGTCTTTCCTAGATTTTTGTTAAACACAATTAGCAATATTGTCAGAAGGTTAAAGCTTTGCATTGTACCAAATAAGACTGCATGTTCGTGTGCTTCAAAAGATCCTTGAGTTTTGTTTATTATGGGACTGTGTGTCTGGTAAGATTTTCACTATCAATTAATAAAACTATATTGAACAAACTTCACTAGAACTATCTCGTTATTGTAGGTGAGAAAGGTTAATGTAAGCATCACCTTATTCCTGAAATGCATCTTGGATTGCCACTTGACCATACATTTTAGAGTCTGTTACAAATTAGAAGGCAGCAAGATGACCGGCTGGGTGAAAACCACCAGCACAACTCCCAAGTGTAGCCCAAATTAGATTAAAATCTAGTTGGAACATATTTTACAAAATAAAAATGCGATGCAACAAGATAATGTGAATTTGTGATTTTCTAAGTCTATGTGACCTGCAGGGACCCATTTCTATTTGAGTTTGACCTCCTAGTGTAGAAGTGAGGGCCCTGGGCCCTGGACTTGCTTCAGGAAGACCTGCCTTCAGATCTCATCTCAGGCACTTAATAGCCATATGATCCTGGCAAGTAATTTAATTTCTCTGTGTCTCAGTTTCCTTATCTGTAAATGAGAGGAGGAGGGAGGGGCTAAGGGCTAGGTGGCCACTAAGGTGCCTTTCAGATCTAATTTTGTGAACTTGTAATCCTGTGAAAATCCAACAAAGTGTTGTTTTCATTTATTCATTCACCCATTCAACAAATATTTTCTAAAATATTTCTTGTGTGTATTACATTGTGCTACTCACTAGAGGAGAGAAATAAGACAGAATAATCTCAAAGACTTGAGTGGTGTAAAGAGCTTAGCGTTTAAGTTTACTTAGAACTGGATATGTGATTGGGATGGGGAGAGGAAAGTGGGCTGGTGAGTCACTTGTACTTATCTCTCAGCTAGTTTTCATGCTAATTTTACATGACGTATTTTGCTACAGTTACACCTATAGACTTAATAAAGAAATCCCTCTTTTACCTAATTGAGCCCTGAACGTAATATCAAAGAGGTTTGAAATGTGGAATATATATGAGAGAAGCAAAAAAAGTTTTCCTTGTCTCTTTATATGTTTCTGATATAAAGAGTATTTTTATACTTAAAATCCGTATGTATATATATATATATACACACACATATATGTATAGAATAAGATATATTGACTTATCAACAAAATGTCATTATATATATATATACATACACATACACATACATATACATATATATATGTGTAAACTAACCCCTAGTTGCATATAATAAGACCATTTAAATAATTTTCTCATTTTCAAATTAGATCCTAGAATTCTTTAGCAGCTGACATTTAGTAGGTATCTTATATAGTGCCTCTGGTTTTTGTTTGCTTGTCTCATGACAGAGAATGAAAGGAGCAAGACAGATGGATTGTTCCAATGTGAAGATTTTAAATATTCCATAGGCACTGCAAAACTTAGAAGTGAAAACTCTTTATACTTTTCTTCATATTTTAATGGCCGTGTCTTGATTCATTAGCTCAACATTTGAGAAACAGCTTCTGCAATTATGTCAGCAAGGTGAGAAGTATAGGTGAATTATTTTGTTTTTGCATACTGTAACATTGGTGTTCTCTATGCAATTCTAAAAGAGTATGTGTCAACTGAATAAATTATCTTTCTAATATTTAAAAATTAAAAAGGAAGTATCCCTTTAAAGCATTGCTTTTAGCAAGGAGTCCTCAGTCCCATATTTGTCTGAATTCTATATGTATTTCAATAGAATTCCTTTCCAATGTTGATATTTATGATATATTGGCATTTTTGTCTATGATTTTAATATTTCATGGAACGTAATTTGGTTTGTCCGTATGAATTGATGTGATAAGTTCTGTGGTAGATAGCTAACATAATGATGACTTGTTTGAAGCAAAGCCATAAAGGAGATAGAAAAATCAAAGTGGACTCCAAAGTTTTGAATCTGGAGAACATAGAGATTAAGAAGGTAGATACCAAGACATTGATAGGTGATTGACTCACTGCACTCTTTAAGGACCTGCTATTTATAGGATTCATCATAGTTACTAAGGGATAGAGATGAAGTATATGGCAAAATTGTAGCCCACTGTGTCACTAGAAAGAGAAGATCTACACACTCCCTTGGTGATTTTACCCACTCCTATGAATTCAGTTATCACTATCATGTAGATGTCACTAAAGCTAATATTTCTACCCATAAATCCATCCCCCTAGTGCTATGCCCAACTGCCTACTGGATAGCAACACCAGGATGTCCTTACTGCACCTTGAATTCAACAGCAATGTAAAATTAGATTTGGAGTTTGAAGATTTGAATTCCAGTCCCTGTATTTGTACCTCCTACCAGCACAACTCACTCATTCTATTTACTCATATTAAAATGAGGGAGTTAGTCTAGATCAGAGGTGTCAAACACACCCTGAACAATGTGGATAGATGAAACCCATGACACTCCTGAGTGCAGCCTGAACCAGATTAAAATGTAACTGGGACAAAAAATTGTAAAAATACAATAAAATGTAGATAACATTGCATTTTAAAATTGTCAAGATGTGGCTCCCAGAGATTTTTATGTATGTATTCATGGCCCCATTTCTATTTGAGTTTGACAACCACTGGTCTAGAAAATGATTTCTAAGCTCTCTGCTATAAATTCTGTGATACTGTACCCAAAACTGAACTTAGCTTTCTCTCAAAAATTTCTGTGGATGGAAACCATCCTCAGAGCCATTCAGGTTTAAAACCCTAAAGCAACTGAGAGGCAACATTCTCATGCTCACAATGAATCTTAACATTTTTTGAGTGATCTTGCAATTAGAATTCTTCAGAAACTGCTATTAGCAGCTTTGTAATCAGATAGCATCACTGGGAAAATATTGGTGTTAAGAAGATGGTCGGGGGCAGAGCCAAGATGGCAGCGTAGAAGCAGCAAGGTCCCACAGCTCCCACACCGCCACCCTAAACACCCAGAAAATATGAGCCCAGACAAAGTCTAGGAAAGTCTAGGACTCTCAGACTCACAAAAACACAGAGAACACAGCTCTCGCTGAAGGCAGCTCGGCAGCAGGGGCTCAGGGCAGCGGCAGGAGCGAAGGCTGGAACAGCCTGAAGCAGAGACCACTGCCAGGCCTGGGACGGTGGGAAGGAGCTGAGCGAGCCCCACAGCCAGCCTGCAGCAGTTCTACAGCCTCCAGCACCTCCACATCTGCCAAGGCGTGAGGAACTGAAGGGAGAGGGGCAGCTCGCACCTCATGGCAGTGGAGCAGAGACCCGGCCAGCCCAAAACCACAGCTAGGCAAGGCCCCACGGCGGCCACGAGGAGCAGCGGAGCCTCCCAAGCCACAGCTTGAGTCTACTTCAAGGAAAATCTAAAGCACCTGCCTGAGGGGAGCTTCGATCAGAGGGTTAGTGAAAGTTGAAACTTTGAAACTTAATTTGGAGGAGGAAAAGCAGTTTGGCCAATCTGCCCCCGGGGCAAGGAGGCAGTGGGGGAGGGGAACTACTGAAACCAGCAGCAGTGGCCCCCACCAGGCAGCTTCAGAGCCCCTGGCCTGCGGACTCTACGGGGGGGTTCAATCCATTGATCAGGGCCGAGTGCTCTTGTGTTGAGTGACCTGAATCCAGATCGTGGTCTTGGGTGGTGGTCCTGGGGGGACTTGCAACCCTCCCCTAATAGCTCTGGCAGTTGGGAGAACCCCAGTGATTTGGAACAGAGCTTCCCCCCCCCTTGGAAGCAGAGTTTCACAGACCTAAAAAAAACCAACAAATTAATTGACTGGCCAACATGAGAAAGAGGAAGCAAAATAAAAACACCAATAAAACTCTAGAATCCTTTTTTATGGATAAAAAGGGTCAAAGCATGGAACGGGAGGATGAGAGCC
>CM053597.1:145192103-145215831 GCA_028646575.1 Pseudocheirus occidentalis | reverse complement strand
TCCTGTATAATCACACATCCATAGCCTGTATTGAACTGAGTGTCCTTCCAGTAGGGGTGGGTGACAAGGGAGGAATCAAAAGAATCTAGAATTTAAAGTTCTGCAATACTTGCAACTAGGAATTAAGATATACAGGGGCTGGGATAGGGAGACCCTCCCTGCCTTACCAGAAAATAAGAGAGCAGAGCAGGGGAGGGGCTTTACAGTGGGATTGCTGTTATAGGGATGGGGCAGGGGTAAGATAGGGAGAAAATGTGTAATTCAAAAAATGTAATGAAAATGAATAATGTAAACAAGAAAACAAATAAAAACTAAATTAAAAAAAAGATGGTCCTTTGTTTCAGGGAAAAATGGGATCATTAAAACCAAAAATACAGTCTAGCCCATTAACTTCCTCTTCAACTCAGAGCCTAGTTCTTTGCCCATCTGTGATGTCTGCCCAAGCATTCCTGTAAGAAGGAGTTCTGGGGCAAATTTGAGTCAGAGAGGGAGGCATGGAAGACAAAGACCTCAGAAAGCCTGTATTTGCCACTATCGCCACTAATCCTGGCTGTATCATGTTGGGTAAGACCCCAGCGCAAGTGGCAAAAGGGCAGCCTAGCCCAATAGGATGCAGTCATACAGGTATAGCAGAAGAGGAAGGTAAACTTCCAAGAGCAGTAATGATAAGGAGAGGCTCCTCAGAGAATGGAAGGTGGAAATGGTGCAGTTCCTTAGGCCAGAGCACTGACATGCTCCACATCTCACAGTCATCTAAAGGAACCTGAACCACAGAACCTGCCTATTGAGGAAGCCTTGAATTTTTGGCAGCCTCGGACAAAGCCCCAGTGGACTTGTGCTAGTTACAGTTTTATATCCGTGAAACATATACTGTTGGACTTGCTCCATGAACTGTTTATCAACTTGCATGTAAGTCTGGAAAATAATCATTATTCATTCACTTTTTCCTGTGTGGATAGTTAGAACAAAACTTTTTGTGATAAAGGCTCTTATTCTAAATAGAAGGTTTTGTAATATTGCAGAACTTGAAACAATCAACCCAATATCATCTGCAAATAGGATTTCATTCTAGGAGCCTTCTCCATGTATAAGCAATCCCTCTTCCATTTGAGCTATGTGCTCAACTTATTCCAGGGCATTGGCAAAGCATTTGATAAGTATACGTTCTCTGTTATGCAGAGCTTAAGCTATATCATTGGTATATCAAAGGTATAGTATAAAAAAGGTATAGTATATCATAGGTAAGGTATATCATTAGACAGTTGTCTAAGTTATCTCTGTGCTTACATCTTTTTTTTAAATGATTTTATGATTTTATGATTTTAACAAATCGTCAAAGATTTTGCTAAAATCTTGATAAACTGGCTTTTAGAGTTCCCCTAATCAATCAGTCTAGTCACTCCCAGACCATGCTTTTTGTTCACATCCCATCCAACTACATAGTCATCTACCAAGATTAAATTGCTTACTGTCTGCCCTTCTGACTTCTCTTTATCTAAATCAGCATCTTTTCCATTGAATCTCAACTTCTGGACCTTGGTCCTCTGGAGTTCATGACACCCAGTCCAGGAGGAATCCACTCAGTTTTGGAGTTCCCAGTTTAGGTTCCAGCCTTATTTATGAATGATGGAGTGAATGTAGACTTGTCTACTAGCTGGCCTTAGCCCACAGTTGATATTTTGTGTAGTCGGCTCTCCCCTCTTGCCATCTCCCTGTGGCTATGTGGATTTCTTTTCTTATTCCTCTTCCACTTCTTGCTCTGTGCCCAGAAATCAAATCAACAGTCAATCAAAAAGCATTTACTAAGTATTTACGATATGTTAAACACTATACTAAGCTTGGGGGATACAAACACAAAAAACCAAAAACTTAAGGAAGATAGTCACTGCCCCCAAGGGGGATTACACTCTTTTGAGGGTAAGGCAACACACAAGAGGAAGCTGAAAGGGGTGCAGTTGGAGAAGATACCCAGCCAGGTCTGGGGAGATTTTATGGAGAATTCCAAATGAGTGCTGGTAGGTGGAAAATGAAGAGATGGCTTGTGTTGGTGCCCTCCTTAAAATGAAGGGAGGAACTTCTTTACTCTGCCTCAAAGACTGCTTTTTGATAGAGAAAGCAGAAGAAAAACGGAATTGAGCTGCTCTGTTTCCTTTTCATCATCTGTTATCATTGTCTTATCCAACCCAGACAGTGGCACTGTTCTTATTTAATCCTCCATTTTGGGTCAATACAGCTGTTAAAAACCCTACCTTTTGTGGTCCTTCTCTTTCCTTACCTGCTCAACTCTTTCTCTCTTTTAGTAATTCTATGATTGTACAAGACTGATCCACACTGCCAATTTTCATATATTCATTTTCCATTACCTTGTTTTGTCATCTTCTGTACTTATCTTTTTTTTTAACAAAAATTGATTTAAAATCCAGTATGGTCATGTGTACTTTTTTTTTAATTTCTGAAAAGACATGGATCAATTGAGCAATTCAACCTATTATTTTGCAGTCATGTAAAGGTAACAGAAAAAAAGACAACATAGGTGAGCACCATATAACTTAAAAATTCATTTGCAACTACACTCCAGACCAGTACCCATTAAATATTCATTTTCAATTTATACTGAGCCTTAAGTTAAGTGATGACTCATAAACAGCCTTTTTTATATTGACAACTTATGAAACAGTCCAAGGGTAAATACATTTAAACTGCATTATGATGCTTAGGGTCTGCGGCATAGGGTTATTTTTTTATAGATAAGACTGAGTTATAATGAGGAAGTTTGTAATAGAATCTCTTCCTTTCTCAGCCAAAGGAATCTGATTATTTGAAACCAAAGCATATTTTTCCAAATTGGGCCAAGATAAGGTTTCAGAATAGAATTGCCTTTATTTTAAAATAAATATAATGAGGGGTGGCTAGGTGGAACAGTGAATAGAGAACCAGTCCTAGAGTCAGGAGGACCTGAGTTCAAATCTGGCTTCAGACACTTAACACTTACTAGCCATGTGGCCTTGGGCAAGTCTCTTAACCCCAGTTGCCCTGACTGCCCCCTTCAAAATGCAAAAATATAAAGGCTAAAAGAATAAAGATAATTTAATCTAAACCTATGGAAATCTAACAAAAAATTATTTCCTTTCAACATCTTTCTCATTAAAACCCTCAAATTTTTGTAATTTATAATGAGTCTATAGCTATTTATACCTTGACTACACCATGAATTGGCATGGTCTATAGGTACAGCAGAGAATAGTTCTATATAGACACCAAGAATTGTTTGAATAAAAGTGACTGCTAAGAAGTCATTGTAGTTCCTAGTATTTCCTTATACATGCAGTTATCAATCTATATTCCACAGTATGAAAACATACATAATCGTATATTATATATGTATATGTGTGTATAATATATTATCATATAAAATTAGACATGTTACTACATAGTAGATATGTACACATATAATTCGTACATGCTTATATAACTGGATTTAGATACAACTAGCCCAATGTATAACCAAGTGGAGTGGTGTTTTAACTACCACTGATCCATTTTCCTTTTTAATTTCTATCCTGGGGTTTAAAGTAGTTAATAGAGTATGCATTGATATTTCCTTATAAAGTTATAGAAATGTACAATCTTGATAAGTAATTAATTCTTATAATCCACCAATTCTTAATTAGTAAACTGAATATATCACTTTTCCATGAGCTTTCTTTCATTCATCTTTCTCTATATTTCAAACCCCCTTGTCCAAGATTTGGGGATTAGAACTCATGGTTTGACAAACACGGCCAAGACAATTGAAAAACAGTTTTGCATAAACTAGGCATAGACCAACATCTCACACCAAATACCAGATAAAGTTGAAATGGATAAATAATTTCGACATAAAGGATGACATCGCAAGTAAATTAGGGGAACACGGGAAAATGCACCTGTCAGATAGATGGGGAAGAGAAGAGTTTATGCCCAAACAAGAGACAGAAGAGATTAGGACAGGTGAAATGGATAATTGTGATTACATGAAATCAAAACCAAACTAATGTGACCAAAATTAGTAGACAAACAGGAAATGTGTACATAGGGGGCAGGTGAAGGGATTTACAGCAAATTTCTCTGATGAAGTCTTCCTTTCTCAAATATACAGGGAACTGAGCCAAATTTATAAAAGTATGAAGCATTTGCTCCAGTTGACAAATGGTCAATGACAATGGTCAAGTATGAACAGGCAATTTACAAAAGAAATCAAAGCTATCAATAATAGTCACATGAAAAAATGCTCTAAATTGCTACTGATTAGAGAAATGCAGATTAAAATCACTCTGGGTTACCACCTTACACCTCTCAGAATGGCTAATGTGACAGAAAAAGGAAAATAACAAATGCTGGAGGGGATATGGAAAAATTAGGACACTGATCCACTGTTTGTGGAGTCATGAATTAGTCCAACCATTCTGGAGAACAGCTTGGAACTATGACCAGAGGGCTTTGAAACAGCGCATACCCTTTTGCCCTAACAATACCACTACTAGGTCTGTATTCCAAAAAGATCAAACAAAAGGGGGAAAGACTTATGTGTACCAAAATATTTGTGGAAGATTTGTTTATGATGGCAAAAACTGGGAATCAAAGGGATGCTCATCAACTGGGGAATGGCTGATAAAGTTGTGGTATATGATTGTTATGGAAGAATATTGTGCCAAAAGAAATGATGATTTTAGGAAAAATATGTGAAGACTTATATAAACTCATGCAAAATAAGTGAGCAGAATCAGGAGAACATGTACAGTATGAGCAATATTGTAAGGATGATCAATTGTGAAAGTCTTAACTACACTGATCAAAACAATTATCCAAGACCAAAGGACCCATGATGAAAAGTGCTATCCACCACCAGAGAGAATAGAGAAACTCTGACTTCAGATTGTAATATACTTATTTTGACTTCTTTTTCTTGGACTTCACATATATAATCATTATCATATGGCTTGCCTTCTCTGCAGCAAGGGGGAAGGGAGCAGGAGGGAAAAAAGAGTTTGGAACTCAGAATTTTTAAAATGAATGTTGAAAATGTTTAGGTGTAACTGGAAAATATTTAATGAATTAAATACAAACATGTTTGGGAAAAAAAATTAAGGCTAATACTCTACTCCACTATTTAAAAACTCACATTAAGTACCTACTGCAATCAAACACCAAATACTTAAAGCAATGGAACCCGAATGACTCACGGGGTTATTCTGAGGAAAATGATAAATAAATGTAAATCATTATATATCATATTTTGTAGATCAACTTTAGAAATCATCTCCATTAATATCATAGCGATTCTTATCACCTTTGGGGGGAAAGCCAGACTTGCCAAATACTATCACTCACAAAAATATTTCTAGGAAACATTGACTTTCTATGTTCTGCTATGCACACAGCATGCTTTTTTTTTCTTTCTAACTTGGTATTTAAGTTCCAATATTTAAGTTTATGCTGTTTTTTGTTTCTTTTCTCTATTCTGTATTTGACTCATTTAAAAAATAATAATAACTTTTTCCCATTCTGCAATCTTGTGGTTAGAAAGTCAGGAAGACCTGAGTTCAAATCCAGTCTCAGAGACATATTGATTATGTATACCTGGGCAAATCACTTAACCTCTATCTGTCTAAAAGTCTTTTTTTCTGTAAAATGGAGGCACCTGCCTCCCAGGTATCCTCACAATATAGTTGTAAAGATCAAATGAGATAATATTTTAAAGTAATTCACAAACCTTAAAGAGGTGTATAAACACTGGTTATCATTATTTATTATTATCATTACCTTTTGCCATGTGTCCTATTTAGAACCTATTCTGTGAATATTTGAAGCCTTGTTAATAATACTTTTAAAAATGAATTCTAGAGGTGGCTAGGTAGTGATTAGAGCACCAGCCCTGGAGTCAGGAGGACCTGAGTTCAAATCCAGCCTCAGATACTTGACACATTTACTAGCTGTGTGACTTTGGGCAAGTCACTTAACCCCAATTGCCCTCCAAAAAGCAAAAAAAAAATTCATTTTAATTTGGGTAGAAATATAAGTTATGTTGTAATCTGTGACTCTCTTTACAGCAGAGATACTGCAGTGTCAAAGTAGTGGGGGTTTTTTTTCTACAAATATCTTCACAAATATCTTAATAATTTATCCTTCATCAACAACAAATATATGACATGTTATAACATATAAGGTGCATATATTTGGATATAAGAGGAACCTTAAAGATCATCAAGTGCAAACCTTTAATTTTATAGATCCAGAGAAATTAAATTACTTCTCTGAGGACTCCTGGGTTATAAGTGGTAGAATCCGAATTTGAACCCAGGATTTTTCCCACCTTCTCCAAAACCAATATTCTTTTTACTTCATTATGCTGCAATGTAATATGTCACAACAGCCCCCTTGTTCCAATTATGCAGACAAGGAAACAGATACTATAAGAGATCAGGGAGTTTGATATGCCCAGGGTCCCACAGCTGCTAAGGGTCTGAGGTGGGATTCGAACTCAGATCTTCCTAACACCAAGTTCACCCTTGTATCCATTGTACTTCATACCTACATGCTCTGCCTTGTTTATGCCCATTTGGCAAACTTTGTGGCTTACCTAAAAATTCATCTGGATGCCAAGGTGACTCTGGCACCAAGCTAGCATCTAAGAAAGAGGTACTGGGTTCATAAGGCAAACTGTTTCTTAGAATGGATTTGATACTGTATTTTTGCAAGGGACAGGAGAAGCTAGGGAAGAAGAAATAAAAACAAATTCAAGGTTATGCCTATGCAAATACTCTATGCATACTTATCCACTAGCCTAAAGAAAAATTTTCCAAAGTTTTATAATGAACCTTTTATAAGGAAGCCTTATAAGGAACAAAATATCTCAGGTTATTTGCTGATATGGGATCATTCAAATTTCTCTGAATCTTGGATATTCAATTTATTTGGACACTTGGATCTTGGACTTTAACCTCGGATGCTCAATTTATTCTTTAAGATTATGTTAAGAAGAATAATTTGCCCTATTTGATATTGCCCATAAAAAATAATTTTCCCTACCCTGAAGTCTGAACCTGATTTTCCCATTCCAGTATTTTCTAATACTACTACATCATGAAATTATTTCCACAATAGTGGAAGACCCAACACTGTTTTTCTCTGAAATTGACAAAACCTACTAGCTATAGCTATTTTCAATTCTTTGGAGGTTAGCCAATACAAACGGTTGTACTTCTTAGAATCCATCGAGCTTATTTTTTATTTATTAGATTTTCATTAGTGCCTTTCTTCCAGAAATCTTGCACGCTAAGAACAGCAATTACAGGACATTTTCCTTGTAGAAGGTATTCACTACTATTTGAAAATCTCTGTATTTGACTTCTTGGCTGATGTGGAGAGAGTTCATCTGTTCCCCAGAAAAAGACATAAAGCTATTTAGAGCTGGAAGAGACCTTAGAAATCATCTAGTCTAACCCCCTTATTTTACAGATGAAGAAACTGAGTCTCTGAGAAAGTGAGGTGATATACCTAAAGTCACACAACTAGCTATGTGAAGAGTTTCCCTTCTGATTGCATTTTGATAAAAGCAAAGAAAGATTGAGTTCTGGTCTACATAGATTGGGTATTACATGCATTTTACTGCTTTCTAATACTCTGAAATTTGGCAGTTTATGTACTTCAGATATAATCATTGCACTAGCAGTAAAATCTTAACCTGCCCCTCAATGCAGGGGAGATTAGCTTTTTCTTTAGAAGCTACTGAGACATTCCTTAAGATTTGACTGGCTTTGGGACTAAGAGACTGTTGACTTATTGACTATCTTTCTCTTGTTATAGGTAAGTAAACAGCCATAAGAAAGGGCCTTTTTTTAATTGTTGAGTGACCAACAAGTGTCTCACTTTGTTCCAATATCAAAATAAAACTACCCCAGCACTGACCCGTTAGACTCCACCCAGAACAATTGGTGTAGTCTTGCCAAATTGGAACATGATGAACTCCGTAAATTGGGGGATGGGCAGTGCATAAGGTAAACCTTAATTGGCCTTGATGCTTCTTATAATAATTTTGGTGATGCTTCTAGTGGGTGTTCCCTAAGAAGAAATCCTCACTTCTTAAAGATTAAAGAATAAATTTCCAGTGGCTATTCAGAAAGAAGAAAACAATATGAATACTTTCTGTGCCCTTGAATACTTTTACCTTGAAGATAATTACACTAATCTGTGGTTTAGGCCTTCTAGTTTAGCTGGGTCTTCATGTCTTTTGAATTTAAATGTCTTCCTTGTTCTACTAAGAGATTCCTTTAGAACCTGGTATACCTTTAAATCAGCCTGAAAGGAATGAACTTTTTGAGACCGAAAAAGATTTTGTTCTGCATTAAAAAAAGGATAAATTCAAAAAAACACTGTGTTCAAACCTTGCTAGAACATTATGAACTAAGTGTCCTGTAGACATTTCAAACTCAACATATCCAAATGAAAAAGCATTACCCTTCCCCCCCCAACCCATTCCTTTTAAAAATTTCTATTTTTCTATCAAAAGCACAACTATTCTTGCAGTCTCCTAGCTTTGCAACTTTGAACTCTTCCACTCCTCAGTCTCTCTTGTTTCCCTCAATGCCATTCCTTGTAATATCTGATCCATTTAAAAGTTTTACGAATTCTATTTCCATTATTTCTCTTTTCACTCTATCCACTTCTCCCTACCTTCTCACTTCTCATAGAGACCATTTTAATACTCCCTTAATGGGTCTCCCTGACTCTCTTCTCTCTCCTCTCCAATTCATCCTTCACAAAGCTTCCGTATATAACCCCACCATCTCCTGCAAAGCACAGGATAGACCATGCCCCTTTACTGTTCAGGAAGTTTCAGGAGTTTCTTATTGCTTGTAGGCTACATTACAAACCATTTGGTATTTAAAGGCTTTCACAATATGGCTCCAACCTATATTTTCCATTACTCTCCTTCATGCATTCTGTGTTTCAGCCAAACTGGCCTATTTAACATTTCCTATACTAAGCAAAAATGTCCTACTGACCATTTTATCTTCCATCTCTGTGGCTATCTAAAAACAACATTTCCCCCCATTCCTGAAATACACTTCTTCCTCACCTTGGACTCTAGAATACAAAACTTTTTTTTTTTCTAAATTGAGTTCTAGTGCCACCTTGCTGGGGAGGTTTTTCTCAGTACTCCCATCATCTTCCCCTCTCTGTGACTCTATATTTACTTTTTGTATATTTTCCTGTATACATATATGTCTTCTTCCCAATAGAAGATAAGTTCACTGAGGGAAGAGAATACTTAGTCTTTGTCTTCATATCCTCAGGCTGGTCTATAGGAGATGTAGCATAAAAGCTTAGTGAATGAATATACTGAGTTTAAAAAGTGTCTCATAGCCACTTAAGTATTTGCTGAATATAATTTATTTAGACATGTTGATAATCTAATGCCAACAATTTGAAACCAAATAATAATTAATCATTAATTGATTAAATTTAAATTCAAAAAGCAAATGCATATTACAAAGAGGAACATATAGAAGAGCACTGAAAGAATATCAAAGTGACTGTCATATTAAGTTATTAAGGTGCAAACATCCTGCTCTGGGGTACAGAAGGTTTAATCTATATTTTTAATTTGTTTGCTTAAATATTTCAAATAGCAAGCGCATCTTTTATTTGTTCATCAGTAGCAAGTTTGATAGAGAAAATTGTATAAAAAGCAATTCTTTCCCAGAAGAGTATGGCTTGAAGAGATAAATCCCATCTCTGTATTTATCCCCTTTCTGTTATAACCATGTATTAATATAACATAAGATAGTTTTCCTGAAACAAATTCCTATACATAACAATGAAAAATCTCCCACCAAGCTGAAAGGGCTTCAGGTATATCTACTATCCTTTAAATGGAAACTCTGGTATCTGGAGAATGAAAGAGTAGAACATGGAGAGCTCCTCCTACATCCTCCATCATTTAAGGAGGGTGCCCAGAGCATCCATCTCTTCATTTCCCATATGGCTGTTCTCCTCTGGACTTCATCATGCCTCTATACTGAGTGCCTTCCTCACCTCTTTTTAGCTTCCTTTTATGTGTTGCCTTCTCCAACCCCACCCTATTAGACTGTGGGCTCCTTGAGGGCAGGTTCTGCCTTTTGCTTTCTTTATATCCCCAGCACCTAGAATAGTGCCTGGCACATAGTAGGTATTAATAAATGTTTATGTAATGACTTACAGAATGAGAGAAAGAACATGAAAGACAAGAGAGAGAGACAGGGAGAGTGAGAGACATATATAGAGAAAGAGATGGAGAGACAGAAAGATGGAGAGATAGAAACAGATGGAAAGAGAGAGAGAGAAAGAGAGAGAATTAGAGGCAGAGAGATAAGAAAATGAGAAACAGAAAGAATGAGAGGGAAAGAGCTGAATGCATGACAGACAGATAAACAGGAAGAGTTGTCAGCATGAGGAGGGATAAGTGGTAATGAAAGATTGAGAGGTTTCTATGTTGCTAAAGGAGGAGGAAAGTTAACCCTTCAATGAGGTTGCTTCAGCTTCCACATGGAAGACAGATGGACAGAATCAGAAGCAAATCATGGGACAATGTGATTTGGGACTTCTAGGTTTTCCAGGTTGTGGTAAAGTGTCATTGGTTCCACCTGAGTTACAGCTTATCTTGGATAAATTCAGAGACTCGTTGCAGTAATGTTATCTGACAAATGATGATTATTTTTCCCAGCCACAATAACTGTCAAATACAAAAACCATCTACCTGTTATGGTGAAAAGAGATTTCACCCATGCTGGTGAAGTCACAGATCTTTGAAGTATAAGATAAAATCTGAGATGTTAAAACTAGCATTTTGCTTTTAGGGAAAGGTTATAAATGGATTTGTTTTGGAGAGGAAGATTTCCTGGCAGTTTGTACTTAGGCTGGTGGGGGCAGCAAATTAAAGGAAGCTGTGATCACAAAGAGCCAGAACGGCTTTATCAAGTATTTCATGCTGGTGAAACGTTAGCGGTCTGTGTGAGCTACACAGACTAATTTTAAAGCTCATTAGTCATTCCTTTCCCAAATGATGTTCAACAAGCTGCTGTCTCTCCCTTCTCTAGTGCTTCCTCCACAGAGCTGCCAAAACAATCTTCCTAACTCACATGGTTAAGATGTCCTCCCTCTGCTCAAAAATCTTCCCTGACTCTCCCCTTCCTGGTCGATAAAATAGAAACTCCTGAGGTTGGCATGTAAGATGCTTGAGAGTCAGGCTCTCAGGGAGCAGAGGCAAGATGGAGGAATAGAAACAGGACTTCCCCATTGCTCTGGCTTCCACCTCCTCTAATACATGTGAAAAATGACTCTAAACAAAGTTTAGAGCTACAGAACCCACAAAGTAACAGAGAGAAACAAATCTCCCACTGAAAGCAGCCTGGCAGGCTGGCAGGAAGGGTCTATTGTAGCGCACTGGGAGCTGAGAGCAGCCCCAGGGCAGCCCTAACCAGCAGTGCCAGAGCAGACTTCAGGAGAGTGAAGCACAAACAGCTGTGGTGGTTTCCAGACTTCTCAACTCATAAACACCAAAGATAAAGTAAAAGGTCAGTGTGTAACTCTGTTGGAACGGGGTGGATAGAAGAGTATGGTCCGGCCCCTGCCCCCTGGGGTGAGAAGCATCAGAGCCACAGCACTGCACCACATGGCTGTCTCAGGAGCTCCTGGCCTGCAGATTGTAGGGGGACCAAGCGACCATTAAGAGGGTGTCAGTCTTGTTTTAACCTGCTTGGATCTGGATCATGGTCTTGGGTAGAGGTCCTGGGGTGTGTGGTCAGGTTCCAGAGCCTGTGGGGCTGCAGAGAGGGCACCCTCCTAATAGTTCTGGCAGCTTTGAAAACCCCAGAAAGTTGGGACAAAGCTCTCTCCATTGTGAAAGCAGAGTTGTACCATGGCAAAGAATTTCAAAGTCAAGTAATTAAGTGGCAACATGAGCAAGCATAGGAAACACAATCCTATCATAGATTCCTTTTCTGGGGACCAAAGGATCAAAACATGGGGCCAGAAAAAGACAACACAGTCAAAACTCCTACATGAAAAGCTCCCAAGAAAAATATGAATTGACTACAGGCCATGGAGGAGCTCAAGAAGGATTTTGAAAACCAAGTAAGAGAAGTTGAGGAAAAATTGGGAAGAGAAATGGGAATGATGCAAGAAAAATCAAGAAAAGTGAGTCAACAGCCTGACTGAAGAAAATAATATCTTAAAAAATAGACTAACTCAAATGGCAAAAGAGGCCCAAAAAGCCAATGAGGAGAAGAATGCCTTAAAAAGATTAATTTGCCAAATGGAAAAGAAATTTCAAAAACTCACTGAATAAAATAATTTCTTCAAAATTAGATTGGAGCAAATGGAAGCAAATGACTTTATGAGAAATCAAGATATTATAAAACAGGGGTGGCTAGGTGGCACAGTGAATAGAGCACCTGCCCTGGAGTCAAGAGGACCTGAGTTCAAATCACTTAATGCTTACTAGCTGTGTGACTTTGGGCAAGTCACTTAACCCAATTGTCCCCTCAAAAAAGAAAAAAAATTAAGAAACTATAAAACAGATCCAAATAAATGAATGAATAAAAGGCAATGTGAAATATCTCATTGGAAAAAAACCACTAACCTGGAAGATAGATCCAGGAGAGATAATTTAAAAATTATTGGACTAACTGAAAGCCATGATCAGAAAAAGAGCCTAGGCACCATCTTTCCCGAAACTATCAAACAAAATTGCCCTGATATTCTAGAACTAGAGGGCAAAATAGAAATGGAAAGAATTCACTTATCACCTCTTGAAAAAGAGCCCAAAAAAGAAAACTCCTAGAAATATTATAGCCAAATCCCAGAGTTCCTAATCAAGGAGAAAATATTACAAGCAGCTGGGAAGAAACAATTTGAGTGTGGTGGAAACACAATCAGAATAACACAAGACCTAGAAGCTTCTACATTAAGGGATCAAAGGGCTTGGAATATGATATTCCAGAGGTCAAAGGAGCTAGGATTAAAACCAAGAATCACCTACCCAGCAAAACTGAGTATAATGCTTCAGGGGAAAATATGGTCATTCAATGAAATAGACAGTTTTCAAGGATTCTCAATGAAAAAATCAGAGTTGAACAAAAATTTGACTTTCAAATACAAGAAGCAAGAGAAGCATGAGAAAGTAAACAGGAAAAAAGAAATCATAAGGAACTTACTAAATTTGAACTATTTACATTCCTACATGGAAAAATGATTTACATTCCTACATGGAAAAAAATTGTGACTGAGCAGAACCAGTATACACACACACACATACATATACATGTATATGTGCATATATATGTAAGTATAGGAGGGTATAGGTATATAAATATATATGTGAGTGTGTGTATATATGTGTACATGTATACATAGAGGGCACAGGACAAATTGAATATGAAGGGATGATATCCAAAAAATAAAATTAAGAGGTGAAAGAGGAATATATTGGGAGAAGAATAAAGGGAGAAATAAATTAGGGTACAATATCTCATATGAAAGAAGCAAAAGAAAACTGTTACAATGGAGAGGAAGAGTAGGAAAGTAAAAGGAAATGGGTCAACCTTATTCTCATTGAATTTGGCTTAAGGAGGGAATAACATACACACTCAATTGAGTATCTTACCCTACAGCAAAATAGGGGGAAAGGAGATAAGGTTGTGATGACAGAAGGGAGAGCAGATTGGGGCAGAGGGTAGTTAGAAGCAAATATTTTTGAAAAAGGACAGGGTCAAAAGAGACAATAGAATGAGGGGTGGGATAGGATGGAAGGAAATACAGTTAGTCTTTCACAATATACCCACTATGGAAATGTTTTGAGCAACTACACATGTACAACCTATATTGAATTGCTTATCTTCCCAGTGGCGGGTAGGTGAGGAGAGAAGAAGGGAAAAAATCTGGAACTCAAAGTCTTAAAAACAAATGCATATTAAAATAAAGAGTCTGACTCCTTCCTTCATACAGTTCCAGACTTCTGCTAGTCCCCTTCACAAACTCTACATTCTAGACCAATGGGACTACTAGACCAGTTTGAATCATAAGTGGTACTGGGTTCAGATCCTGCCTCTGACTTGTACTCTAGGTTTGACTTTGATCAAATCACTTAACTTTTCTGGGTCTCAGTTATCTTGCTTGTCTAAAAAATGAGGGGGGAAGTATTAGGTCCCATCTCAGTCTAGATCTATGCTCCTGTGATACTTACTGTTTCCTTGGACTTGATGTTCCTTCTTCTAGGCTTTTCCCATATTTGGAATGTACCTCTTCCTTGGTGCTACCTTTTGGAATTCTCATCCCAATTGTCTTGTCTTGTCTCAGGGGCCAGCCTGATCTCCTCAATTCTCTCCTTCCTTACTGTCTTTGCACTATACTGCATGTATTTGTATCCCCACTGACTTGTACACAGCAGATGTTGTCCTGTCAGTCCTCTTGGGACTGAGCAGAACCAGTATCTGCTGCTTCTAGTAAGATGAGATGTAAGTTAGGGGAAGGAATATTCCTGTAGAATCACTACAATCATGAAGGATTCCAAGACAGGCCCTAGATAACAAGAATGTAAGTTTGCTTGTGCTCCTGCTGTGGGTCTGTGGAGGCTGGTGGGGGAAAGATGTCAGGAGGGTACTCAAAGTATTGCACTTCTCCAGGTAGCTGGTTGATTCAGGCGTAGAGTTAGCAAAACCTCAGTTCAAAAGCAGCCTCTGTTTACTAGCTAGGTAAATCTGTGCAACTTCCTGGGCAAGTGTCTCACGTGTGACTGCCTCAGGTTCCTCATTGGTAAGATGGGGACAATAATAGCACCCACCTCACAGGTTTGTTGTGTGTGCCAAATGAGATAAGATTTGTAAAGTGCTTGGCACAGTGTCCCGCACACAATAGATGGTTAATAAATGCCCCCCCCCTTCTCCCTTTCCAGGGTTTGAACTTTGTCAAGGATTCTGTTAGAGGTTAGAAGGTATCCCAAAGACTGTCTATCTCTATCTACTCCCTCATTCTACAGAAGAGGAAATTGAGGCCAGATTGATAAGTAACTTGGGAAAGGTTACTCAGGGAGCAAGCACTTTTAAAATGTTTCTTGACAGATGGAAAAAAGGATCACAGACTTAACATTAGAAGGGACTTTATCTATACCAATCTCCTCACTTTACATACAGATAGATAAATGCAAAGACCTCATGGAATACATTTCAATTCCCAGTAAAATTAAATTTTAATTATTTATTGGACTACCAGAAAACCAAGAGAAGTTGAGGAAAAATTGGGAAGAGAAATGAGAATGATGCAAGAAATTAAATTTATTAATTCAATATTAATTTTAAAATTTAAATAAAAATTTTAAATTAAAAATTTATATTTAAAATTTTTAAATAAAAATAAAATAAAATATTTATATTATATTTATATTATATTAATATATTATATATGAAATAAAATAAATATTTTTATTTATTATATAAATATATTATATTATATAAATATATGTATAAAATAAAATAAAAATTTAAAATTAAATTAATTAATTAAATTAAATTTTAATCATCCATAATCCATAATGGATATTGCAGCTACCCTAGTAGTTTGCATTACTTATATATTGTGAGCATAAAATATTCACAGTTTTGTATTATTCATTCATGCCATTACTCCTTTCCATTGATGCAGTCATAGAGATATGCATGTTTATGTATACATTTTTTATGTGTATCTTTTTGGAGGGGGAATTTGGGGTTAAGTGACTTGCCCAAGGTCACACACCTAGTGTTAAGGGTTTGAGGCCAGATTTGAACTCAGGTCCTCCTAACTCCAGGGCTGGTGCTCTATTCACTGCACCACCTAGTCGCCCTAAATATACATTCTGAAACAATTTTTTTCATATTCAAAATCTTTACAAATTAAGGTCATCATACAGAAAAAATGTCTTTCATATATCATCCAAAAAGCATACATTAATTATCTTCTATTTGTGTGCTTAGAACCAGGTTGTCACAAAATGTAGGGTCTGTGAGAGTTACAGAGAAGAAATATGACATTGTCGTAATAATGAATTAACTTTTAAGCTAACAAGGTACTTTGTATACATTTTCTCACTTGTTCCTTAAAACCCTGTGAGATAAATAGTCATTCCTTATTTTATGGATATCTGAGGCTTTAATAAGTTAAGTGGTTTGTTCAAGATTATACAACCACTACAAAGATCTGGATCCCAGACCAAGTTCCTCTGACTCCTAGTCCTTGTACTTGTGCCTAGTTCTCTGCTCTTGGTTCTAAAATACTTTTATTGGACCTGGAGTCAGAAAGAAAGATTTGAGTTCCAAAATGGCCTCAAACACTTACAAGCTATGTGACCCTGGGCAAGTCGCTTAACTTATGTCTGCCTTAATTCCCCAAAGAAGGAAAAGACAAACTACTCCAATATCTTTGTCAAGAAAACTCCATGGAACATATGGTCCATGGGGTCATGAAGAATTGGACACAACTTAAGGACTGGCAGCAACAATGTATGTGCATATGTTTATATATACATACATATGCATTTGTATATAATATCTTTTGTATGGATATATGTATGTATGAATGTTTAGAGACATGCATGTATATATAGATATATGCCACACATGATCTTTATTTTTTAATATTTTGTACACTGAATAGAAGCAGCATTATTTATTGTTATTTTTATTGTTAATGGTTCTAAATGATTTATATATGTATGTATGTGTGTGTGAGCATATGGATATATATGTGGATATACGTTCCTCATATAATTTTGGAATCTTTTAAAATAAGCATTATAAATACTTGGAATTACTTTATGTAGAGAGAGAAAAATAGATAAATGAACATTTTAAAACAATAGTTATATTGTTATACTATTTCTATATTAAAATAACACAGCAATAAAGAGCTTTACCAGAATTACCGTGTGGGAAATCATGCCATCTTCTCTCCTATAAGATGATTGTAGAGTTTTTAGAAATTCTACTGATAATATAGCAGAGAAGAGAATTCCCTTAAATGTATGCAGAATAATTGATTGGTTATGTATGAGTTGACAGCCTTGATAAAATAAAAAGAGCCCATACTTTTTTTTTCAGTGCACTGACTCCTAGCATAGGAAATGGATATTGACCCAGGAACCCAGGTGAACCAGGGTTTTGTCTAGGAACTGTCATAAACCCAATTACCCTTTCAGTGGCTATAAAGATTTCTTAAATGAGGGATATAGAAAGGTGAATGAGTGCAGTCAGAAACCTTGTTATAAACTTTGCAGTGTATTGCAGTCACTTAAAATAAAAACTGATCCAGTCTAGTATAAAGATGAAAAATTGTAGTATTATCTAAGGTTTGCTAATACATTATAAATTATGAAATTTGACTATGAGACACTCAAAAGATTTTTGGTTTTGTTGGTTCTTTTCTTTGTGGTGTAAGTGACAGTGAGTTGAAGTCCTGCCTGACTGTACTTTGTGAACATGGACTAGTCACTGAACCTGATAATGCCTCCAAGCACTTCTCTCTCTTTTAAAAAATCTTTTTATTCTCAACTTGAATACCAAAAATATGAGTGTTTCCAAATATACAACAGAATACAAAAAGATTGCATGTAAAATTATGAATCTCCATTTCATACTGTTTGCTTTTTAAAAAAAGACCACAGAATAATTTGCACATTAATTCCAAATTTGACATCTGTACCTGCTTCTGAACTTTCTTCTGTTGTTGTGAGGCTCAAATGAGATAATATTTGAAACATGCTTGGCACAGAATAAGTACTTGTTAAATACTTGGTCCCTCTCCCTTCCTCCCCTCCTTTCATGATAATTTTTTTTTAATGCTTCAATAGCACTTTTTTTTGCACCACTATTGCATTTGTTTTCCTAGTTCTACTCCCTTCACTAGGCATCAGTTTGTACTACCAAGGATTCCCTGAAATCATCTAGCTTGTCATTTCTCAGGGTGCAATATTATTCTATTTACTATAATTCATTTAGATATTCCCCAACTCATGAGTACTTCCCCTAGATTATAGTGTGCTTTTCTCTTTTTTTCTTCCTTTTAATCCCCCCTTCAGGATCAGGAAATTGATTTTGTTTGTGACTTCTCATTCCTTCACATACATCCCAATATTATCTTCCCTCTTTACCACTCTGCCCTACCCTACTTATTTTCCAGTTAAGTTTGGTGTATTACTACACTACACTATATTCAATCATTCTTTATCCATTGCAAATAAGATTGAAGTTCATCTCATGCCCATGTTTATATATTCTAAGGCCAGTTATGAAAAATAGCACAGATCCTATCTCCTTCTAATATATTATCTATCTCCTTCTGATCTATCTTCCAGTAATGTATTCCTCTATTTTTCTTTTTTAAATCTCTCAATACCCTTTGAAGAAAACAAGGGTCTGAAGCAACACATTTGTTTCCCTGTTAAAATATTAACATATGAGGGGCGGCTAGGGGGCGTAGTGAATAGAGCACCGGCCCTGGAGTCAGGAGTACCTGAGTTCAAATCCGGCCTCAGACACTTAACACACACACACACAAAAACTAGCCGTGTGACCTTGGGCAAGTCACTTAACCCCAACAGCCCTCCAAAAAGCAAATATATATATATATATTAACATATGGGGCGGCTAGGTGGCGCAGTGAGGAGAGCACCGGCCCTGGAGTCAGGAGTACCTGAGTTCAAATATGGCCTCAGACACTTGACACACTTACTAGCTGTGTGACTTTGGGCAGGTCACTTAACCCCAATTGCCCTCCAAAAAGCAAAACAAAACAAAAACAATACTCCCCCCCAAAAAAATGTTAACATATCATCTTTCAGCCCCTTTTAGTTACTTCTGGTTTTCTTGTCTCTGTATTTCAAAGTTCTTACTTAGCTCTGGTCCTTTTATCAGAAATTATTCAAAGCCTTCTTTTCCATTGAAGTCCCATGTTTCTCCTGGATTATTCTCACCTTTGCAGGTTAAGTTTTTCTTAGGGTAATTTATATCTTTTTTTGCTTTTTAGAATATCATGTTCCAAAATTTCCTTTCATTTATAGTAGAAGCCATCAAGTCTTACGTCAACAGGACTGTTTATAGTTCCTTGGTCTTTTAACTCTTTGTTCTGAGCCGCCATCTTGACTCTGTGTAACCCTTTGTTCTGGATGCATTTCTGTGTCTTTCCTTTGCTATAAATTCTATTGATTTTGATATTACATTCCTGAAATTCTTCCTTTTTTGGATTTCTTTCAGGAAGTAATTAGTGGGTTATTTTTCTTTTTACCTTGCTTTCTATTTCTAATAGTTTTTCATTCTGTTTCCAATAGGGCAGTTTCTGTTTATGATTTCATGAAATATAGTGTTATGATTTTCTGGGAGTCCAGTGATTCCTAAATTATCTTTCTTTGTATTATTATGTTTTCAGCTTCAGTTATTTTTTTATATTAGATATCTTAACTTTTTGTGTGTTTTTTCTTTTGACTTTAATCTTTCAACTTTGTTCTATTTCTTGCCTTTTCATGGAGTCATTGATTTTATTCTATTCTAGTTTTAGGGAGGGTCTGCTACTTGGGAAATGTTTATACCTTTATCTACTTGGATGCTTTTAATTCTTTTTTTTTATCAGAGCTATTTTATGTTGCATCTCTTCATTTCTTCTAGGTAGTCATGTAGTCCTTGTGGAAATGCCATTTTTTCCTTTGAGTCTATCTTTGCAGTTGTCTGTGAAGTAACTGTCTCCTTTTAGACTGAACCTTTGGCACTTTTATATCTCCAGTTATTTTCATATACTAGTGAGGCATTTTTGTGATTTACTCATCTCTCTAATTTTAATGTCTAAATTGGGACTTTGTGTCAGGGTCAGTCTGTCCTCTTGCACTTTGGGATGGGATAGTCAGCTCTACTTATTCTCACCCTGGTTCACCTGGGTTCCTTCGTTAACATCCATTTCCTATGCTAGAGCTCCACCTTGATCTTTGAGAAGCAGAGTACTGGATCTTTATGACCCCATGTGATATCTCAGGACAGAGTGCTAGGTACCTCAGAGACCCTGGGTACATTGGCTGTCTCAATCTGAATAATTTGTACCACTGGTCTCTGATACCTGTATGACTTCTGAAGTCTCCACTGTGGATTTCTGACCACACTGGGTATTTCCGAATCCTGCTCCCATCAGAATATCTTGAGGAAGCCCTCCTCCCTTGCTACTCCCTTGGATATAGGATATATCCAAGGATATATCCCTTGGATATAGAGCCTTGCATTCTACAAATAGTTCTGGATCATCTCTGATTCGGTTGGTTGACTATTATTTTATTGGCCTAAGCATAGGTGCTGGTTTGCTGGAAAGGACCCTTTCCATGGGTCCATGGACCTCTAATTGATTTTTGATGTAGCACTGGGTTAGAAGAAGCTCCCTGTTATAGTTCATTATTGGCTTTCTTTATTATAATTCAATCTAGTGCAGATTTCAGGTTTTGTTTTAGTAGTAGGAGTTGGGTGGTCTGTTTGCATTCAGACAGTCATTTTGGACAAAAGAACTCAGAAATTTTTGCATATAAATCCATTAAAGAGTAGAAGAGCATTTTGACAGAATATAATCTACTATGTACTTTGATAATTAGTAAGGGAAAATTTTGATGGACAGATTAGAGATTCAGCTGCAGGAAAAAAAGGTATGAAAATTCTACAACTTTCATTTTTAATATTGAAATAGTCACTTAACCAGCATTTTAATTAAGTACATATGACTATGAGACAGGAACTGTGTTGACCACTGGGAATACAAAAATAAAAAGCAAAAGACAGACTTTTTCCTCAAGGAGCTCCCATCCTATTGGGAGAGACAATATGCAAACACTATGGACATACAAGATATAAACAGTTTAGATGGAAAGTAATCTAAGAGGGAAGGCACTAGCATTAACAGGGATTAGGAAAGGCTCCTTGCAGAAGGTGAAATTTTAGTTGAGACTTGAAGGAAGCCAGAGAAGCCAGGAAGTGAAGGGAAGCATGGGGGAGAGCCAGAAAAAATGCACCAAAATGCCAAGATAGCAGAGTAGCAGAAAAAAGTACAGCTGAGCTCCCCACCACAAATCCTGCTCAAAGCTAGAAAATGTACCAGATTGAGCCCTAATTGGGAAATCATAAGAAAAATCACAATGAATCATTTTTCCAGCTTAGGTTTGCATAGGGAGATAAACAGGTTTGCAGACAGTGAGGATGTGGTCTACATAGAAACAGCCATGCAAAATACTGGGGGGGGGGCAACTAAGTGGCTCAGTGGATAGAGCGCTGGACCTAGAGTCAGAAAGACTTGTCTTCCTGCGTTCAGATCTGACCCCAGACGCTTACTAACTGTGTGACCCTGGACAAGTCACTTACCCTGTTTGTCCCAGTTTCCTCATCTCTAAAATGAGCTTGAGAAGGAAATGGAAAACCACTCCAGTATCTTTGCCAAGAAAATCTCAAATGGGGTCATAAAGAATAGGGTACTACTGAAATAGCTGGACAACAACAACAACAAAAATGTAGAGCCTTCCAGAGTAGGAACCAAAAATGGACCAAAGCTGTATACCAGGGCAAAAAGACAGCCTGTATATACCCACACATCGCGGTCAAACCATCTGCAGGCTGCAGACACTAGTGCCAACTGGTACCTATAGAACATGCCATCAAGCTCTTGGTCACGGGTCCAGGGTAAACTGAGGACCAAGTTCAGAAGTGAGATGCCAGAAGCAAGTTGTGTAATAGTAACTATAGGCATGAAGTCTCCATTGCAGTCTCCAGGCTAGTCTAAAGTCTGAGAGGAATAATTAGGTCAGGAATCCCAGGTCACAGAGGAGCCAAAAGTTTTGTCAGTCTAAACCTGCAGAGTTTTATAGCTGACTGACAATTTCTGAGTCCAGTAGTAGTCTACGGGAATCTCAATCAGAGACAAAGCCACAGGCTTGTAGCCTCAAATCAAACCAAGATCAGAAAATTGCTGACCACATCCTAGGAAGGTAGTGAATACAGTACTTTGTCCTGGATCAGACACCTTGGGAAGCACTGAAAGCTTGTAGGTTCCCAGATGAACTCTCCCTGAGACCTGGAATAACACAACACTAAATACCCCCAAGAAAGCTGCAAAATTGATGGGGTGCTGGGGTGCCTTTGTAACTTTGTAACATTGTTGTAACTTCATTCTGTAAAAATCTCACTTGTGTTCGAGTACCTATGTATGTAACATCAGTTTGTAACAAGCCTGTGCAATTAAATTGTAAAAGTCACACTTTCACCCAGCCATAAAGCATTAACTCTGCTTCTCCCCTTCCCCCAGCCTAAAAGTGTTTTCCCTGATACCATTAACTCTGCCAGCTATAACTATCCTTGCTTCGTATAATAACAATCCATAACTATGAATCCTTCAAAAGCATTCAATAAACAAATCCTTAGTTGGAGAAATGTATACCTCCTTAGTTCTAGTGGCCAGCTGCAAACTGAATCTTTCAGTGCATTATCAGTAAGGTAACTCCTCACCATGAGGCACATACTGAATCGCCAATTAGCCCAGCTTCCTAACATCCATCATGTCAAAAGGGACTTTGTTGTCTAACAGACTGGGCACCTCTTGGTCAGAATTGACCACTAGCTGACTTAGTGATGTTTCAAGACAAAATCCACACCTCTAGATAGCCCCCCATAGGGGATCTCCCAGTGAATTATGGGTTACACGTCTGCACAGTTGATATAAAAAGTGCATGTCCCTTTAAGCCCTGACCACTCCTAAACTCCTTCCTGATTCCACTCTTGTCCACCTAGTTAACATAATCAGCCTTTGATTGACAATTTTATGGTTATAAAAACTGCATCTCTAGCCCCTGCTCTTTGCAGGTCTCCCTATTTCTTCTGCCTGCTGCTAAGTCAGCATAACAATAAACTTTATAACTTTGCCAAAAGACAGCTTGGGTCCTGTGAAATTCTTTCCAGACAAGAACCCTCTAGAGATTCATATGAGATCCATCAGACACCCAGCACTTCCCCAACCTCTTCAAAATGACTTAACAAAGGACCATGGGGGGCAGAGCCAAGATGGTGGCATAGAAGCAGCAAGGTCCCACAGCTCCCACACTGCCACCCTAAACACCCATTAAATTATGAGCCCAGATAAAGTCTAGGAGTCTCAGACTCACAAAAATGCAGAGAACCCATCTCACCCTGAAGACAGCTCGGCAGCAGGGGCTCGTGGAGGTGGCCGGGAGCAGAGAATAATTCCTTCAAAATTAGAGTGGAGCAAGTAAAAGCAAATGACTTTATGAGAAACCAAGATACTATTAAACAGTTACAAAGAAATGAAAAAATAGAAAGCAACGTGAAATATCTCCTTGAAAAAGCCACTGACCTAGAAAATAGATCCAGGAGAGACAATTTGAAAATTATTGGTCTACCTGAAACCCATGACCAAAAAAAGAACTTGGAAAGCATCCTTCAAGAAATCCTGAAAGAAAACTGCCCTGATGTTTTAGAATCAGAGGGCAAAATAGAACTTGAAAGAATTCACCAATCACCTCTTCAAAAAGATCCCCCCAAAAAACTCCTAGAAATGTTATTGCCAGGTTCCAGAATACCCAATTAAAGGAGAAAATATTACAGGCTTCCAAGAGAAAATCATTTGAATACTGTGGAAGCACTATCAGGAT